>VDFB02271358.1:440929609-441084457 GCA_007258455.2 Sequoia sempervirens | reverse complement strand
AAGACATTAATCAATTAAACATCGTAGGACAAGAAAAACAACATGGCAAATCATTAGGAATTATTCAAGAGAAAAACCTCCAAAACAACAAAAGGTGCCATTTGGGTCCCCAAAGGTGCCACAAAATGAGTAGAAGGCACCAAAAAACTAGGAAAAGGTGCCATTTGGGACCCCAAAGGCACCAAAATAGAAGCAAAAGGCACTACAACACAAGCAAAAGGCACCAAAACACAAGCAAAATGCGCCAAAATAGAAGCAAGAGGCACCAAAACTCCCAAAAACTCCCAAAAATGACTTTAAATGGCCTACAACACCTATCTACCAAGTTCAAAACATCAATAAAAAGGTGGGAAAATGACTAAAGGAGGTTTCTCGTCTTGTGTATTGTAGGTCCAGCTGCAGCAAAGTGATCGTGGCGGCAAAGACGCTTGAAATGATGCTTGTGAGAAGGGATTCCCATCTTCCTCTAGCTCTCCACTCTTCAAGTTCTCCAAAATCACAATGTGCAAATGAATTCACTTTTCCCACTTTTTTCTTTTTTAAAGAATATTGGAGGGAATTATGGTGGGATTTATTATAAAAAATGAGATTTAACTAATCAAAATTGTTCAAGGAGTGAATGTAGAATCAAATTTCGAGAGATAAATCATGTCTAATGTCAAAGTATCATTGGTTTCATGTTGGATCATCATCACATCACTACAACATCATCACACAATCATCGAATCCTTGACAAAACATAAAAAATCCACATTTTACCGATTTATCTCTCAAGGGGGCATATATTCATCAGTACCTGAAAATCAATGTCTAGGGCATTGTCTGGGGCATTGAAAACTTTTCTAAGCATCATTATCAAATTTTCCTTTGAAGCAACATGTAAACATATTACTTCAAAGAGAGGAAAAATGTATACACTCAAAATCGGTCATCACCTTTAATTAATTAAAGACTAGCTATTTGATTAATATTTCAACTACGTATAAATAAATTCTCAATTTATTTATGTTGTTCATTTTATAAATTCTCCAAATATAAAACATATTCTTCTAAATTAATTAAATAAACAAGGTTCCCTTAGCTTGTTTTATTTAATTAATCTTCACTAAATGGCCAATTAGGAATATAGCACATTTCTACAACTTTTTGTGCCACCTCACCAAGGTCACATGAAAATAAATAACTCTAATTTTTAATTAGAATTATCTTCAACTCATTTTAAAAAGAACATGAATTATTCCTCACACACTTCCCCCAATTTTGGATCACATGACTTATTCCTCCCACACTTCTGCCAATTTTGGAGGACATGGCTTATTCTTCCCACACTTCCACCAATTTTGGAAGCACATGGTCTTCTCTTCCCACACTTGAATCTTCCATCCAAATGGCATGTTTCCCATTGGTCAAGAGATTCTTCTATCCAAATGGCATGTTGTTTTTGGTCAAGGGGACAACATTTTGAGTCTCTTCAGCTTCACCATCCATTCTTCTTGTTCGAATCTAGACCATTGATTATTGCCACCTCACTATATGCTTGGAAAAGGATATAAATACAACCCTTGGGCATTGTATTTTGCATCCACATTTGAAGTAAATTTATCATGCAAGTTTTATCATTGGAGCTTGGAGCATTTTGGAGTCTTCTAGATAGTCTTTACATCATGTTTTGCTTTGCATTTACATCTTAGCTATAATTCTTGCATCATAGTTGCATTTTATGTCCCATCTTGCATCAGAGTTGCATTTTAGATTAGTTCATTTCAAGTTTGCATTTGAATAGATGTAGAGTCATATATAGATCATTCTAGTTCAATACCATAGCATCCACCTCCACTTGTTCATTTATCATAAACATCATCCTCCACTCATCATAGAATTCATCACCATTGTTTACATATAGTTTCATGCAGGAATTTAGTTGGCTTGCATGTTGAATACTAATCTTGTTTCTTAAGTTTCATTCTAATAGCCTTTGTGCACATAAAAATCTGAGGGCCAAAAGGTTAAAAGAATCATTAAGAATAGAGGACAATGAGATGTTCTTGAAAGATTTAGTTTGTCACAAATTAGAATAGCTTCTTTTCTTTGAATCTTTAATATAAATAGTTTCATTAAGGTTTGTGTTGATACTAACTCTATACATTTAACACACACACAACAACAAATAGAGAACAAGCAATAATTTTTTCAATCAAAGTAGTTGTTTTTTATTTGCAATAATTAATTTTAGGGAAAAACCAACATTTAAAGCTATTATAGAACAAGAAGAATGCCCTTGTAAATCTAGCTTGGACATATAAATGACTACAATCAAAATACCTACAAGGCTCCATTGTAGAAGTCAATTTATAGTCATGGTTAGTAGCCAAGAAGATGCCAGTTTTCCAATGTTTCCACACTACCAACCAATCCTTAAAGAATTTTCTAAATACCAAATGCACAAATAAAATGCACAGAGTTGCAACTCCATTTCCCAATCAGCTAGGAATACCAAAATAAAATGTGGAATAACAAAACAAATTGATTGGAGACACACAACCGTTCATGTAAATTTTTGTTCATTCTATTAAACTAGAAAATAACATTTACAGAATGATTTCTAAACTTGAAATGACAAACTATTTGGCAACAATCTAGAGTTGCACACACACAACAATCTGGAGCTTCTCAAAGCTCTCTTTTCTTCTTCCTATTCATTTGGAGCCATTTGCTGCTCCTTGCACACACTTTGCACTTCATTCTGAAAACATTCTCTACTATTGCTATTGCAACTTCTTCTTTCAAAACACAAAATGATTATTACATTCCTTCTATTTGTCAATTCTTGTCTTCTTTCAAAAATTCCCTCTCAAAATTCAAATTTACCTAACACAATAAATTTTGGAGTTAGGGGTAGAATAGGGATGAAGATCCCAAAAAAAATTATTGTTGAAGAGAGCCTCCAGACAAGTAGGTGGAACAAGGGAGTTGATATGAGAAGGGCTCAGAATTTTCTTAAAATATTTCCAACACTCCCCCTTTGTCTGAACCATCAAACAACATCATTCTTCATACAAATCACCAACACCTAAATTTCTTCTTAGGCCTTCAAAGCAATCTATGCTCAATGGTTTGGTAAAAATGTTTGCAATCTGCTACTTAGACCTACAAATTTTCATTTTCATTTCAATTTTATCAACTAATTCTCTTATGAAATGATACCTAATTTCAATGTGCTTTCTTCTTCCATGAAAAACTAGATTCTTTGTCAAAGCTATTGATGAAACATTGTCACAAAATATAGTTGTTCCATAATTTTATTCTTCCTTCAAATCTACTAAGGTCCTCCTTAACCAAATAGGTTGGAATGCAATTGAATTTGGTGTTATATACTTAGCCTCAGCTATGGATGGGGAAACTATGGGTTGTTTCTTGGAATCCCATGAAATGAATCCTAATCTCAAGTGAAACACATATCCATATGTGTTTTTTCTATCATCTACACTCCCCTCCCAATCACTATTCGTGTAACCAACCAGCCCAAAATCATTTATTGCACTATACAAAATGCCATATCCTTTGGTTCCATTCACATACCTTAGGATTATTTTACCCACTTCCCAATGTGACTCTTTTAGGGTTTCCATAAATTTGGAAATCAGACTTGTAACACTATGCATTATATTAGGCCTAGTTGTTGTCAAATACATCAAACTTCCAACCAAACTCTTATACATGGTCAAATTCACATTGCTGCTGCAATCTTCCTTAACTTCAAACCTATGGCTATTGGTGTGGGGCCAGGATTGCTATCTTGCATCCTAAATTTCATCAAAATCTCTTCTACATTCTTTTCTTGAGAGATAAAAATACTATCATACATTTCTTTTACTTCTATACCTAGAAAATACTTCAAGAGACCTAAGTCTATCACTTCAAATTCTCTTTTCATGGCCTCTTTAAAATCATAAATGAGGAAATCATTATCCCTAGTGAAAACTAAATCATCAACGTATTAGACAATTAAAATCTCACCATCATTTTCCTTGACGTAAAGGGTGGGATCACCATCAATTTTTCTAAAGCAATTGCTTAACAAATATGAGTCAATCCTACTATACCATGCCCATGGTGCTTGTTTCAACCCATAAAGATCTTTCTTCAGCCTCTATACCTTGTTTTCTTGACTTGGAACTTCATAACTAGGTGGTTGCTTGACATACACTTCCTCTTTCAACACTCCATTTAAGAAAATCGACTTTACATCCATTTGAAATACTTTTCATTTGTGATCAGCTGCAATTGCTATGATTTCCCATACAATTTCCATCCTTGCAACTGGAGCATATGTCTCATCATAATCTCTCCCAAGCTATTGTTTGTATCCCTTGACAACTAATCTTTCCTTATGCCTCTCTATTTTACCACGACATTTCTTTTGGTCTTATAGACCCATTTCACTCTAATTACTTGTTTGTTGGGAGGAAAATTAGTTAGCTTCCATGTTCTATTCCTCTCTATTGCATCTATCTCCTTATCCATGGCTTCACACCATTTATTTTCTTTCACAACATCCTCAAAATAAATTGGATTACTATGAGAAAATAACGCAAAATTCATACTTTCATCAAACTCTTCATCATACCTTTCATTTTGGTATATCTCCCTTAGACTCTTGGTCTTTCTTGGCATTAGGGAGGTGAGAGTGGGGTTTGAACTCTCACTACTACTACTGCTTTGCTCAGTAGACCCTATCTATGCATTGGTCTGAAGTGATTTGGAGCTATTGAGAGCTATTGGGGGCCCATAACATCATTTTTTCTTCATCAAACAGAGCTATTAGGAGTTGTACGAAGCTGTCAATATCTATCAAACCATCCTATGATTCATCCTATAAGAACTCCATGTCTTTGTTGATAACTATTTTCTTAGTGACTGGGTTATACAACCTGGAGGCTTTGAACTCTTCACTATAGCCCATGAAGTTGTACTTCTCACCCTTTTCATCCAACTTTTTCCTCTTCTCTTTTGGCACAAGTGTATATGCCACACACCCAAACACTCTCAAGTGCTCAACCATCCACTTGCATTTTACCCATGCCTCTTGTGGAATCTTGTCACAAATTTCCTTTGTAGGACTTCTATTTATGAAATATACTGATGTTGCTACACCTTCACCCTAAAATTCATTTCAGAGTCTTTTGGCTTTAAGCATACTTCTTGCCATCTCCATAATTGTTCTATTTTTCCTCTCATCCACTCCAATTTTTCTATGAAGTATAGGTTGTTGTTAGCTCCTTCTTAATGCCACGTTGATTTCAAAAATTCACAAATGGATTTGATGTATACTCTCCCCCTTTATTTGACCTTAGGACCTTGATGAAACGTCCACTCTTCTTTTCAGCCCAGGCCTTAAACACTTTAAACTTTTCAAATGCTTCAAATTTATGTTGTAAGAAATAAATCCATGTCTTACAGCTATAGTCATCTATGAAATTCATAAAATATTGGGTCTTACCAATTGAAATTGTTTGCATAGGGCCACACAAATTAGTGTGCACTACCTTCAATTGTGTTCTTTCCCTTATAGAATTTCCTGATTGAAAAGACCGCCTATGTTGCTTTCCTAAAATGCATGCTTCACATCTACCACTAGGCTCTACAATGGTTGGAAAAATTCTAACCATACCCTTCTTTGATAAAATTTTCTAACCAATATAACTTGAGTGTCCATCCCTGAGATTCCAAAGCTTTGAAGGGTCTTGAATGAATTCCTTGAAGGCTTCTTATTGCTGTACTGCTCTACATTTTTCATCCTTGGAGGTTGTAGTTGTGAATTGAGTTGAGAAACACCTTTCCAACCTCAAGGGAAATGTTCTATTTTTTTTCATTAGCACTACTACAACTATTTTTTTGCTTCCATCCTTCTCATAAATGATGCTTTCACCCTTTTACATCAACATTTTGTATCATTTTTGGATCAGTTGTCCAATACTCATGAGATTGTGCTTTATACCAAGGGTAAAATATACATTTTCAATCTCTTCTTCTCACCTTGCTTAGTGTGAAACATAATATACCTTTTTCCCACAACTGGAGCTATTTCATTGTTCCCCATTTTTATTTCAGACTTGACATTTTTATCAATGAAAGAAAATAAATTCTCATTACCACTCATGTGGTTGCTACATCCACTGTCTAAAAACCATACTTCATCACTACCTTGCTTAACAATTTTGCATATGATGAAGGCCTTTTGCTAATTACTTTTAGCCATTTTTTCATCAGCCACATTTGCACTTTGCTTGGACTGATCGCATTGCCTTTTCTAGCACTCACTTGTATAATGACCAAACTTTTGGAAATAATAACATTCAACATTGCTCTTGTCAAACTTCTGACTCAAGTTTTTGTTCTTCTTGCTTGTCCATAGTTGGATTGAGATTTTCTTGTTCCCTCTTGGCTATGTGCTTGTCCTGATCTATCTTCTCCAACACTTCCACATCTAGATCTACATCTACCTTTTCCTTTTGAGCTTCATTCAGAGTTGTTTCTACCTCTCCCCTGCCTCTTGTGTTGGATTGAGCTTTGAAATATTTCTCATGGGAAGAGTTTGTAGACCTATTTAGGCATTGCTCATGGATTTGTAGGGAACCCATCAACCCATCAATGGTTAACGTTGAGAGGTCATTTTCCTCTTCAATGGAAATCACTACTGCATCAAACTTTGAGGGTAGAATTATGAATATTTTCTCCACAATCCTCTACTCTTCCATGGATTATCCATTCATTCTCAAGTAGTTTATCAAACTTGAGATTCTTGTGTGAAATTTTGAGATAGACTCACTGTCCTTCATTTCGAGTCTCAAAATCTCTTTGAGGCAGTTGGAGCTTCACCAATTTGACTTTATTATTCCCTTTGTAACTGGTTTGGAGGATTTACCAAGCTTCCTTTGCATAGTTAGTTGTTGCTATTGTGGTAAAAATGGCCTCCACCAAGGATGCTTCAATCAAACTCAATTCCTTTTCATATTTCCTTGTCTCCTTCAACCAGGTCTTTTGATTGTTTGAAAGGGTTGCATATGATGTTGGATAAGTCACATCATTCAACCCATTGATCACAAACTCACACAAATCATTTGTAGCCATTAGGGTCTTCATTTTCTTTGCCCAAAAATCATAGTTTTTTCCATTGAATGGTGGTGGCTACTGCCAACTCTTACTCTCTTCTCCAACCATGTCTCCAATAAAACAAACTTTAAACACCTAGAAAAAAAATGCCCAACTCACTCAAGACTTAGGGTCTTCTGGCTCTGATACCAATCTAAAGGATTTTCTAAATACAAAACACACAAATAAAATGAATAGAGCTATAGCTTTGTTTCCCAATCAGCTAGGAATACCAAAATAAAATGAAAAATAACAAAACAAACTGATTGAAAACACACAACTGTTCATGCAAACTTTTGTTTATTCTATTAAACTAGAAAATAACATTTATAAAATGATTTCTTAACTTGAAACTACAAACTATTTGACAACAATCTAGAGGTGCACACACACACTTACAACAATCTAGATATTCTTAGAGCTCTCTTTTCTTCTTCATATTCATCTGGAGCTATTTGTTGCTCCTTGCAAACATAGAAAAATCTAGAGCTATCTGGTTCTCCTTGCACACACTTTGCACTTCATTCTCAAAAAATTGTCTACTTTTGCTACTACAACTTCTAGTGGAACCCCTAAACATTTTTGCCATGTCCCATCTCCAGTCTTTCTCAAAATTGGGTTGAAAATTGTATTTGAGGGCTTAGGGTTTTATTTCTTGTTACTGTTTAAGGGTTTTAATTACTAAAAGTCTCATTTTAAAAACCCTTTTGAGTTTGTATCCTTGCCAAGGGTTTTAATTCTTTTTTCACCCCTTGCTATCGGGTCTCGGTCCTTTCAGTCACATCTTGTGTCATCGAAAGCCATTGAGAAATGGGCTCTCTGATCTTGTTTTACTGATTGTCATTTGTTGGGCCATTACTTTTATTTTTCTTAAGTAAGGATAGGTATTTCTCATTAAAAAATAAGACATCTTTTCCATAAGTGTTATATCATCGTCCTAGTTTGGTCCCTCTTTTAAAGATTAATAGTTTCGACCTGTGTAGATATGA
The DNA here is from genome assembly GCA_007258455.2 of Sequoia sempervirens. Taxonomy (NCBI): domain Eukaryota; kingdom Viridiplantae; phylum Streptophyta; class Pinopsida; order Cupressales; family Cupressaceae; genus Sequoia; species Sequoia sempervirens. The sequence goes on along the minus strand of VDFB02271358.1, from coordinate 441,076,316 downwards.
GGACCCTTGACTACCATTCGATTGATGCAAACAAATCTCTGTCATTCCCCACGTGCCTATTCCATTTTATTGCTTATTATTTTATTCCCATAGGCTCATAGGATAAGGTCGTGTGTTTTGTATTATTGGTGGGCCTAAGATCTTTTATAAGGTGTGTAGATGGTTGTTAGAGGAGATCAGCAGTGGGTGATGAATGATGTGGCCACATTTGGACCATTCCCCATGCGCCTATTTGTCTTTCCCATTAAAATAATCACACAAGCTAGTAGGTGGATGCTGCGTGTCTGGTCTAAATAGTGGGCCTAGTGGTGTTAAGTGGTCTATCATAGAGTTTTCAAATGAATCAATGGTCAATAGCAGGTGACGTGGATTAATCTTCACCACTCCCCACTATCATGTATGGGTCTCACCTTTACTACTAGACTCTCAACGGCTAAGTAGAAATTTTCCATGTAGAGTGATCTAGAGGACGTAGAAGCATTGGTGAAAGGGAAAATATTAATAACATAGGGCATGGAAAATAAACTGTGTTACTAATACAGATATATTGTACGTGTTTGAAGATATTTTAATCTGGGCCATGGATGTTGTAAGAGGGAAAAATATATAGGTAATTAAGAAGTGTGTATGAAGAAGACACGTGGATCTTGGCTAGATGGTGACAAAGAGATGGTGGAGCCTACATAATACAAGCAAGTGGTTCCATATGGCTTTCTATCATTTGGTAAGTATTGCAGCTTTTTATAGTCAAATATTTCACATTAAGATGGCCAAATCTGGATCTTCAATCAATTAACACTCCAAAAAGATCAAAGGCTGGCATTCAAAACTCAATTGAGGGAAAGTGATCCATTCTAGTTTGCACGAGAAATCCTTAATAGCTAAAAGGACATCGAGCTATCGAATTAAGGAGTTGCATAATTATTAATACCTATCTTAAAGGCATTATTCAACATTGTAAATTATACTCTACACACTCAAGAAGCTCGTGTTGTGGTTTTTTCAATATTTTTTGACATTGGAACCAAGGTTGTCAACTTGCGAAGAAAACTGGTAAGTGAATTGTTGTCCTCCCATCAAAATTATTGATAAGTTGTGGTTTTTCTAACTCTTGAGTCTATTAGGGTTTTCTTGGTTTGGCATTTTTAATGTTTGATGTTCATAAAAGAGAATTTGTTAAGTTTTACATTGCATAATTCATGTCAAAACTTTACAAAATTCATAAGCCTTGTTCAAATAAACCAAAAACCATGCCTTGTAATACCTCTTGTGTTATGGCCCCTAAAGTAAAAGTGTCTTCGTCTAAAGGGGAAGCTTCTGCTCCTCAAAAAACTTTGAATAAAGACCTCATAGACCAGTTACCACAATCGACCATTGATAAACCTAAGGACCAACTGCTTCTTAGAGGTTTGCAAGTAGTAGAGGGTTTGATTGATAAGAATTACTTTATTAAGGATTCCAACTTGCCTTATACTAGATGGGAACTATTTTATAGCTGGTTCATGAATAGAAACATGGGTATCCCAATAGGTAACCATTTGGAACTCTAACCTAGGAAAGTTTATTGTACCAAATGTTTATATGGATGTTGACTTACTTAAGGTAGTGGCTGCTAGTTATGACCCAATCACAAGAACTATAAGAACATATGATGGGAAGGAAATGGTGAAAATCACCAAGGAGGAATTGGGTCTTGTTTTCAAGCTTACTAGATGGAGTGATGAAATGTATAAGATAAATGAGGTCACTCTTAAGGAATATGATAAAAATAAGATGACATTTAGAGTCCACATCCTATCAAGATTTCTATTAGAAATTGTAGGTTGAAAGATCATAATACCTAGGGCCACATGATAAAGAGCCTTTCCCAGTTAGCTATTTTGTTCCTTACTTCCAAAAAACCTTCTATCCTATTTTTCAAATAATTGGTTATGATCCTTTCATGGGAATACAATTAGCATGGATGTATATGGCTAACCATATTCAACACCCCTAATATTGTGCAGTGTATGATTATGTGGGGTTTCTTTCAGAAAGAATGAGTGAAGGAGTGATAAGGCTGAAGAAAGGTGAATTGGGAGTGAGATTCAACTGGTATTCATTATTGATGCATATGTTTTTGTACAAAGGTGCAGTTTCCTTTGGGCCTAGTATAACTTTGGAAAGAAGAAAGGGTGAATTGGAGTTGCCAATGCAATGCTAGACTACTATTTTAGACAAGGATGATAGGAAATATAATTATGTGAAATTTTAGAACCCATTTGCTTTAGAACTAAGGAAAGTCTTAATTGTGAATGTACCTAGAATTCCCATAGGTCTACATTATTTCTTGAGACCTAAGGAGAGAAGGCCTGAGATTGGAGTTGATCATAATTGGGGAGATGTTATCCCATACCCTGATTACACTATCTTAAGAGTATATGGTTTCGTGGTAGCACCTCATTTATCTCCAAAGTTTGTGCTAGGGAGAATTGGTTTCCTAGAGGTAATGTGGCAATTGGGAAGTGTTGAAAATGGACACTTATTGAATCATGGAAAAGGAACATTTTTTCCTTTGTACACTTGTTTTTATGATTTTGTAATGACCAAGGGAGGTTGGAATAATATTCTTGATATACTCAACACCTACCACATGTAGAGGTTAGTTGAGAGGGTCAGATATGACCCTGAATATTTTATGGCTTGGTTGAAGGAAAGAAACAAGAGCTCCAAATTTATACACATTTTCCAATATTCAGAGGATGTGATAAGAAATGTGTTCGACCTTTTGGAACAAGAAAAAAGGAGAGCAAGGTGGATTACGTTTAATAAGATGCAAAGAAAGATAAAGCAATAAGAACCTGACCTCAAGGTTCTTAGAGAGACTGAAAATGTGATACAAAAGGTGGAACATGTTTCAAGGAATTTTGATTCAATAGTGGGTTATCTTGAAATTAAAGGGGTGATAAGTAAAGATAAGGGGAAATATCCAATTGTAGAAGAACATAGTGGAGTAGAAATCCCTGTTATGGGAGAAAATTTTCCATCTCAATCCCTTGATGAACCAAGAATAAAATTATTTGTAAGGAGAAAAGGTAAGGCAAAGAAAATTGATGAAGCTTTTGATCTTTGTCAACAATAAGAATGTAAGCCTCCTTCTCCTATGCCACAAGAACCACCACCATCACCTTCAAGGCAAGTGGAGCCTGGAATTGTGGACATTGATTCTCCACCACTGAGTGAATTACCACCAAGGGAGCTACCATTGAAAAGTCAAAAAGTTGAAGTGACTGGTCTAGTTGACTATGCTGATGAAGGCTCTGATGATGATATTTGGGTATCAAAGTAGGAAATGCAAGGAGTTCCTACTACACCAATAGTAAGGGCAACACATCAATTGGGTATGAGATTGAATAAATCTGATCTTACAGGACTAAATGGTAGAGATGATATGCGGGTTGAAGCATGTGCAAAGTTCTTAGATGATGACTAATTTATAAATTCTCGAGCTTTTATGGAATTTGCATACAGAGCTAAAAGAGATGAATATGTCAAAATATTTGCTATAGACAAAATCCTTCATCTAGAAAATGGTATTAAATGAAATGAGAACTAGATTCTAGAAGATGACTGCAAAAGAGGGTCAAGAATTTGTAAGGAATGGTGGTATTTTGTTGCTGGAAAAATTGGATTTAGCTTATGTCATAGCTTTTGACACAATAAAGAAGTGTGATAGGCCTTTCTATGATATAGAAGAAGAATATGTACTTGCACTACAAGGGTCTACTTTCAGTGAGGAATGGGAACCCTTGTCTATATGGTCTCTAGCCCTAAGCATAAGAAATTATGATATTGCTGAGCCTGCATCAAACTAGAGTGGAGGCCTGACAATAAAAAGAGTGTCAAAAAAATCAGTGTTAGAAGTAACAAATATTTCATTTCATATTGCACAATTTACAAGGGCCACTATAGAATCTATAACTGCATAAAAGGATAAGCTCGAGACAAATTACAATGATTTTCTAATCAAATATGGAAGGCTTGAGAAATATAATATGCAGATACAGAGAAGAGAAACATTATTGGAAGATAAGTTGCAAATATTTCAACCTAAAAAGCCTAAGAAAAATGATGTTGAATCCTCCACCACTTCCCAAGAAGTTGTACCCTTGGAGTTTACTAGTGAAGTAAGTTCTTCATGGGAAAATTTTCCATTTAACATGGGAAGTGTGCCCATTTCAATAGTGGAGCTTGGTACATCAAAGGGGCCACAAGCTGGAGAAGATATCAACAGGGAGACTTTCTTAGGCAACTAAATGAATATAAAGAGAAATGTGATAATCATGATGAGGATATTTTCAAGAGCAACCTGAAGATTGTCACTACAATATTGGAACATTTGAACAAAATAATGAATAATAAATTAATGGTATTTAGTATAGTTATTCATGCATGGTGGCTACAATCAAGAATTTTGACATTGACAAAGAAAGAGCTATTCCACTCATGGAAATGTGGATCCCTAGGAAGAAGGAATTGGTATTGATGTCAATTGGAGTTAAGTAGGATGCCAATGCACTAGAAAAGTTTAAACCTACCATGGTTCTTGTAGGTAAAATTGAAGGATACAGGGGAAATATTAAACCATTAGAGAACTAAATAAAAGAGCTGGTAAAATTCTTCCATCAATCACATCATGGCCTTCTTCCATCCATTCTAAGGGATGATAATAACATAAAAACTATACATGAGGGGAAAAATGAGACCAATAAGCTTATTTTAGATCAAGCAATGTCAATTTTTCATAAATTTGATATGGGTACATTGAAGATAAACATGGATATGTTAGCTCATGATGAGACTTTCCTATTGGAATTTGATAAAGAGGCTAACCAGATTGTCACCAAGTATGCACCTTATAGAGAAAGGGTTGATGAAGTCATGAATCTCAATTGATCCACTGAAGAGGAATTCCTTGCATGGAAAGGTAGATACTTGGAAGTAGTGGTGGACTAATATGAAATGACAGGGTGGTAATTTGAAATTTTGAAGTTTGCAACCATGAAGAATAACAAATAAGTGATAATTGCACTGCATAGCATAGATTTAGTATAGATTAGGCTTTTGATAAAGTATGGAAAATATAGTGCATCTTCTTCAAGTTGAATTGATGACAAGGTTGTAGACATGGACATATCTTTTGTCTTTTCTTTTTTGTTTCTATCATGCTTTCCTTCTTTCACTTTGTGTGTGTGGGCAAAAATTTTGAGGTAACTATTTGAAGATACCTTTTTAAAGATTGGACCGGATCTCCAACAACAAATGAAGACTAATTTCATTTCCCCACATGTTTCCCACCTCTTGGGAATGCACTGTAACTGAATAGGGAATCTTTATTATAAGTAGTCCAATGGGATTTTGACATGTGTACTTTATGGCCTGAGGCTTGTTTTTCTCCTTCATTTCAATAAGAAGGAATTCAGGGATAGAAAGTAGGGGTTCGTTGTTTTTCATTCAACATTGTGAATTGTAAAAGGAATATCAAGTATGTTTTAGAGTTTTGTCTTAAGTTCATAGTTTTTTTATTATGTATGTAATTTTGATAACAGTATAGCAAATACAATACAAAGTAATACCAAGTTCATGGCTATTGTATCTCCTTGTACTCGTCCTATGAGTTATGAATGAAAGTAATCTAGGATTCCTTTTGTTTGTCTCTATTGTTTCTAAATAGATGTTTCATTTCATTCTTGCTTATTAGTTTAATGAATTAATGTAAGTGCTTGGATGAGATTGTTAACTCATAAGGATTAGGTGCTATGATATTTATAAGTAGTAATGATCATGAATGTAATAGGGGAATGTTGTGAAGTAGTTGTATACCTTGGAATTTATCCTTCTCTAAATATGCAAAACAACTTAAGAATGCAAATGATAAAATACCAAAGACACCTCAAGATTAGCCAAAAGAGTGATAAACAATAAGGAAAATGGACAGAATAAGACACAAATGATTTCACCTTCCTTGTTGTTGATGTCTCCTTGATTGGCCCTTGCTTGGAATGATTTGTGTGCTCCTTAGATGATTGCTTGAATGACTAAAATGCAAGATTCAATGTGCAATATGATCAAGAGAGATGGCTAAATGATAGCAAAGGATTGAGGATATAAATTAGCAGCATGTAGTTATGAAAATTCAAAAGTGTTCTAAAATGCAAATTGGCAGCATAAAGGTGCTCCAAATGAAAGTGTTGAAAATTCCCTTGAGGAAGGGGTATTTATAGAAGAATTTGAATTCTCTAGAGAATTCAATGGTCAAGATTGCTCCAACAAGGCCAAGATGAAGGGCTATGGTGGGTTGAGAACCCACAAGCCCTCACATCTTGACATGTGGAGGGTGAAGTGGACAAGGGGATATGAGGTGTAAGTGAGGTGTCAAGAAGGTACATGAGGTGGAGAAAGGACATGCACCTTGGGGAGTGAGGAGATTTCCTTAAAAAGGGATTCCTTGTCCCCAAGTGGGAGTGAAAGGGACATTTGAGGAATTTTAGAATTCCTCAAAAATCTACATGGGAAAAGGAAAGGTGGTTGGGGAAATAAGTGTGAATTAAAAATTCACACTCCTAGGAGGATCTAAAGGATAAAAGGTGGGCTCCAAAAAGGTGGGACTTGGTCTCATGTGGGGATTGTGACAAGTCCAAGGTTAGTCACATGTGGAGATTGTGACAAGTCCAAGGTTCTAGAAGCCTTGGAAGGATGGAATGTGAATTAAAAATTCACATGTAAAAGAGGGGAATCTAGGAAGAATAAAAAGGAATTAAAAATTCCTTGGGGAATGATTAGGCTTAATTAATCAATAATTAGAAGATAAATGAGGATTAGAAGCCAACTTGAAAAGTTGGAGGATGTGACACATCCTAATCAAGGATTAGGCATGTGCATATTCCTAATGAAGAAATTAGGAGATGGATTAGGATTAGATGAACATGACATGTGAGGAATTAAATAAATGTAATATTTATTTAATTTATTTGATGAAAAGAGGATTAAGGAGGGTAAGGTATTTAATTATTAATTAAATACCTTAGGGATTTGGCAGAATTAAAGATATTAATTAAATAATAGTAATATTATTTAATTAACTCGGATAAGAGGATGTTTAGACGAAAAGTGATAAATTTGGATAAATTAATTGTCCAAATTTGGATGTCTACAGTAGTGTTTCTTGAGATTTTAAGTTTCTATTGATAAGATGTTTTTTGGTTGCATAGGTTAATATTGACTCCATGCTTGGAATAAGACATTGGTTTGTGCAAAGTATTCATAATTCATTTCCTGAGTTGATTCATTAGCTAATCACCTTATTTTATAAACTTTCAAATGAATACCACTGTCATTGTTTTGTGTTGAGTTTTATCTTCTCATGCTCTAAGTGGAGGATATTAGTAAATGAGTTGCCAACTTATTTGATGTGCTACCTTGTTGAGTAATTTTATGAGAATTATCTATTGTTGACCATGTATCTGAGTATTAGTCATATAAATTATTAAGTATGCATTGTGAGATCACCCTCCTAGGTTTATCAAATCCCAAAGTGTAGGAGTAGAAGCCTCACAACTTTTACTAGTTCATTGGCCAATCCCTTTGGATTACTAAGTATTGGAAATGGAAAAGTCCATAGGTATTTTCTGAAGTGAATTTGGTTCTTAAAAAATAACCAATAGACTGGAAACTCTACTAGGGATTAGCTAAGTCCAAAGTCTCTAAATTCAATTCTGGTACAAATAGAGTCGAGTAGTTTATTATATTATTCTTTATTGTTTTAGGAATAATTATTTTAAATTTTGTTGTAAGAAGTCATGTCATACCCAATCATCTGGCTAGGTCTTAGTTCATTATGTCACCTTGTGTCAGGTTATGTTTATAATCATTTTTGAGGCTACAAATAAAAAGTCAAAGTGCAATCACTTTCTATTTCCCAATATTTTGGGTGGCAACTCTAACATCTCTAACACTTGTATAATGATAAATTATCAAAAGGAACAAAAGAAGAAGGATTTTGACATATTTGACATCATGAAGAAGACCAGAAGTTATGCAAAGAAGCATCTTGAGCATAAGGAAAAATATGAGCCTATAAAAGAAAAGAAACCCACTTGGGTAAAGAAGAGCTCTGAATCAAGTAAGTCTATTGATTCCCCTGCTGATGCATCTCCTACTTTTAATATTGATTTAAGTAGTATCAGTGTCTAGGAAAAGGCACATGAAGCTAAAGGGTCTAACGTAGACCAAGGGAGTTTTCTTATTGAGAAAGTGTTTGATAATGAGCTTAACATTTCAAGAGAGGATAAGTGGTAGTTTTGGGGTAAGAGTAAGAAGTTTTCAGAGTCTTTAACTCCTGGAGTTGGCTCCATTTTTAATAGAAATAATTTTAAGCCAAGAGGTGAAGCTCCTAATATAGAAGTGCACCTTTCTCTTGAGGAAGATCCTACTGACCAACCCTACTATACTCCTACACTGAGTGAGCCTGGAGATCTTCTAGAAAATGAAGAAGACATAGCTAAAGATATGCAAGCTATAGAAGAAGAAGAAAATAGATTGAGGGTATTAAAGGAGAAAGAAGATAGGATTAGAGCTAAACAACTTGAGAAAGATTCTCAAAAACAAAGATTGGAAAAGATGAGAGTGTAGACACATAAAATTGACCTAGGCCTATGAACTTTATTTTCTCCATATTTCTTCTCAACATAATTAATAATTATGTCCTATGGTCCAATTTCAACTATTAATTAAATAATTCTCAATTATTTAATTAATTCATTTATTTTATTCCTCTTGACTTATATTTATTTATTTAAATGTCGCTAATTTATTATGTCCCTCTATAATTAAATAAATTTTTTAAATTTATTTAATTACTTGTCCACTATTTCTTCCTGATTATTTAAATAAATAAAATTTATTTATTTATTTAAATACATTATTAATTTCTCATGTCCTCTTATAATTAAATAAATTCTTATAATTTATTTAATTATTATCCACCCTGGCTTTTTCTAATTTTAAATAAAGACATTTATTTAAAATTTTCCACTTTCTAATTTTCTCTCCAGGTAAATAATTAAAAATTATTATTTACTGTCACATGGTCCCACCACTTTTGAATTAAATTATTTTTTAATTCAAAAGTTCAACTTAGTCTTTAAATAAAATAATTTAAAATTATTATTTGATTCTCCAACTTTTTCTTTTTTTGTGCCCAGTATTTCCTCATCACAAACATTTCTATCCATTTAAAATCAAATCTCAACCCTCCATTTCAAATTTTTACCTAATGTTGCCCTAACTGTAATTGTTGGTTGTAACATTTAATTTTAGCCTTTGATCTTAGGGCATCTCTCAATTTTGAATCTTGGCCATCCATTTAAAATTGACTTTTCTATAAAAAGGTAATTTTTACCTCATTTTGTCACTTCATGCTTGAGTATCTTGTGCTTTAGACATTATGTTTGCTTGCATTTGTTAAGTTCATTGCAACAATAGTTGAATCCTTTAATATTTTCTTAGGGCTTGTCATAGGTCATAGTTTCTCATCAAAATCTAAGGGAAAACATCAACTTGTAGCAAATGGAGAAGGTGCAATGAAGGTGATGCATGGAGGGCATGAAGACTTGGTGAGATTGTTCTTTATTTTTTATGCTTTTTAACTCTATTGTTCTTCATTGTTTAGTTAGGGTTTAGTTTTTTTAGGCTTTATAATGCTAACTTGAATTTTTCCCTAAGTTACATTGGTGAACCTGATGCTAAAAACGTGTTTTTTGAAAATTTTCATATAGATTTTTCATCACTTTTTTGCAAGTACAGGTACAAAACACTGCAAGTGAAGCTTTCTGAGCCACATTTGATGCATCCGAACACATTTTCTCTCTAGAATGATGCATCTGTAGTCTTGAATCACATTTGCTAACCTGAACGATGCATTCACTTTGTTGAAACTTATTTGTAGGTTTGAATGACACATGTGCAGGTTTGATGCATTTGATAGATAGAACGATGCATTTTCTTGGTAAAAATTTGCTTTTAGGTTTTTACTATATTTTCCAGATTTCTCTTTTATGTTTAATAGCTTAGGGATTTTGGGTTACTAATCTGTTGTTTGTAGCATGTGGAAAAGCTGGAAGGAGTAGCTAACGTTTGTTTGTTGATTATTTTATAACTTCTTTACAATCCTAAAAGAAAACAAATAATCAAAAACAACTTGTATTTAAATTTCATGGGTTTAAAATGAGCATGCATTCACTCATGGGTTTAAAATGAACACAATCTTTAATTGAAACTCATCAAGGTTAAAATTTACATACATTTTCATGACATTGGCTTAAAATGAACATTTTTTTTTCTCACATTAAGTTGGGTTTAAAATGAACAAGTGTTTTGTGTGTCTTGTGGTGTAGTGATAGATTTTGAGTGTGTATGCAATTCTCTTGCGCCTTGTGCGATCCTAAGAAACAAAAAACACTTAGAATTTTTTACTTTACCACCCCCACATTTCAATTTGGACATTAAAATGAACAAGTGTTTTTAATTTTTGTAACCTTGATTCAATAATAGAAGTATCCTCTCCCCTTGCACACTTGTGCAATCCTGGGTGCAAGAGAAACTATTATTGACTCTAGGAATTAGGCCTTCCTTGGTGGGAAAAATTACTTACCCCAAGGCGACTCAAACCTGCAATGAAGCCTTTTAGCCAAGCTACTCCTTACCAGTATACAAATGTGAATCCTAATGGAAAACTTAGCATTAGGAGTGTGGATGTGTCACATAGACAAGTGAATCCCCATAAACCTTGTGGAGTGTAACCTCTGGAGGTTGGGAGTCCTCCCTATCAAAGCTAATCTTTCCTCACGTGTGGCCAATCAAACGGGTGCTCGAACTAAAAACATTTTGTGTAGTTTCCAAAAACCCTTTTCTATTTGTTGGTGCAACAACGGTTGTTGCCAAGGCATCCACATTCTTGTAGTTCTTAGTAGATGTGAAGAGTTTTTCATGGGAGATTCATGAGGGATCGAAGCTTGGTTGACCCAAGAAGTGAGTGTTGTGGAGGGAAGCCAGTGTGGCCAAGCTTCTAAGTCACCCACTAAGAATAAGTGTGGTTGGGGAATCCCATGTGGACTCTAGTGAATATAGTCCTCGCCAAACCCAGATTGTGTTTTTCTTCATTGTGATTTTTTTCAACATTCAAGGACAACCATGTGTTTGCCAAATGTTTTATGAAACAATGAAAAAATAAACATCCTTCACAAATTTGGAAAAAACACACTCAAACTGAAACAATCTTGAAAATCTTCCAAAATTACAAAGAAACCAAACTTTTATCCACTTTGCAATGCATTTGCTACCCTGTATAACATATTCAAAATTTTGAACCGCATTTGAGACTCTATGAACCACAATCAACCTGCTAAGCTGCATTTGATAACTGAAACAACACATCCAACTGTAACACAACACATTTTCATTCTAGAAAAATGTAATTGATTTTATGAATCATAGCTATGACCTGAAACAATGCATGTGCTAAAATTGAGATGCATTTGCTACTTGAAATTGACACAATTTCCTGTCATTTGGAAAAATTAGTGTCACTATCCAAACCCAAGACTAAACATTTTCAATCTACTTCTAAACATCTTTTTCCAGTGGCCTCTGTTCAAAACTAGGAAAATAATTGCTCAAATCATCCATCCTTGCATTTTAGTTTGCATTTAGTTTGCCAGAGGTCTATCATTGCAAGTTTTATTTGCATCCTTAGGATCCATCATCATCATTTCCAACATAAACCAAGCTTTTAGATCCTCATTTTTGCAGACTTTAGAATAGGGAACTTGCCATAATTTGCAAAATCTTTTCCTTCAAAAGTAGGTTATCATTGGAATAAGTCAAAATCAATCCTTTAGTCATTATCCTTTTTGTGAGATCTTTCCAACTCAAAAGTTTAGTTAGGAAAGCTCACTTTGTCATATTGTCCTTTTCATTTATTCCCTCAAAAAGTCCTTTGATAATCCAAATTGAGACATTGACCAAGCTTTGAGTGGTTAGTAAACCTTTTATAAAATTCCATCAAAATTTATTAGACCTTTGCATTTTCATACCACACACCACTTTAGTATTCCATCATTCATTTTATTTCTCATTTTGCATCCTTTATTCCAAAAATCCAAAAAATAATAATAATGTCATACCTTTCATTTTAGTCTTCATTATCCTTTTGCATTTGACATCCCCTTTAGAGAAAATTGTCATTATTGTATTCCTTATTTCAAAAACACCAAAAAAATAGTTGCATTTTGCATTGCCTCCCTTATTTCAAAAATCCAAAAAACATAACATCATATCATTCCCATTCATTTGGTTATCACTCATTCTCCCTCATTTGAGAAAATCCTTATATGGTTGAGACTAGGCTCCAAAGGAAAAGAAGACAAATGGACCCTCTTGGACAAGGCAACAACCCCTACAAATTTTCTAATGACATGAACTTAAACACAAACATGGGGACATCTTTCATCAACCCTTTAAGTGACATGAAAATGGCATCTTCTTCACACAACCCCTTTGAACAATTTATACGTAAAGATGAAAAATGGACAAGTATTCATGGAAGACTTAGAAGCTGCCGCTCAAAACCTCGATATGGCTTCCTTTATGGAGGAATTAATCTTGCAAGATTCAAAGAGATATCTAGCCATGCTTTTACACCAAGGGGCTAAATTTCCACGAAGGTTTGATATTAACACCTTAAGAGCATTCTCTCCCTATCATAATGCAAACAATAATGCAAGTAATACCTCCAACACCAACCAACCTCTTTCGACACCACAACATAATACTCTCATTGGTGCCACAACACAAAGTGCAAAAAACACCATCAATGCCATGTCCAATCAAAATACTTCTAACATGGTCAACACAACATCCATTGGGGGAACGTCAACCATATCATTAGCCATATCACAATCTATCCCACAAATGTCAATGACTTCATCACAAATTGTTGGACTACCTTTGGATCTTCAACCAATACAATGGGGACAAATTCATCAAACCTTTTATTTGGATCTTCATCTACTGCCATGGGAACAACATCATCAAATCTATTGATTAGGTCTTCAACTAATGCCATGGGAACAAATTCATTGAACCCCTTTGGGAGGAATAAATGCGAAATCACCATTTTAGGACCTCAACCCAATGTTAACATTTCATCAAAAATCAATACCAACACCAATATTTCCCAAAGAAAAAACATAAAACATTACACATGGACACATTTACCAATTTGGACAAGGAAATAAAATAACACAACACATGACCTTCATTTGGACATCAAAACACTCAAGGATAACATATTCCACAAATACAAACCAACACAGCTGGAGTGCACATTCCCACCTACGCATCACACATCCATACACAACAACACATTCCTAATAAAAAATTGTAGACATGTCAAATTTACATCATGCATAATCATATTCCATTCATCCAATAAATCAGGACTTTATTTAAATCAAATCCAAATCATACATTTTCCATCATTTTCTGATTTAAATAAATCAATTATCAAAGTCCAAAATGTCAACTCACCTAATCAGCATTAAATCAGCATAATATTCATCTAATCCTAATCTAATGCTAATCACATCCCACTTGCATTATCTAGACCTAGCCACTTGCACAATAAATCAATTTTATTGATTTATTAAAATCTCATTTTCTTTCAACATGACAAGTCAAACAGGGCATTTATTTGCTCTCCTTTCTTGTCCCCCTCTCAAAATTTATTGCAAATTTGAATTCAAAATTCCCCCTCTTGGGCACTCTTCCCAAATCTTGCACAACCATCAACTAATCACATGATGACAAGTGTCCTCAACTCATTGGCTTGTTTTTGATCCCACATTGGTCCCTCTTCAACACTTGGCATTTTGAAAATCTTTAAATAGGTGCTTCATCTTTGAGAAAATCCTCCACAATCTCTTGCAAGGTCACTCTCTTCATTTGAGATTTGATCTTGTCTACTTAGCATCTCCATATCAATAGCAATTTCATCATCTTAAGCTTATCAATCAAGGGTTGGGAAAGGGTCACTAGCACATGTGACACCAATCCAATATGAGATAGTTTGCATCATGTTTTCTTATGCTTTTGCTTTAGATTCTTTGTCATTTGTTTGCATTTTGAACATGATGTATTATTTCATAAGGATGTTGAATATCTTGATTTGTTGTTGAAATACTAACGATTATGCAGATTTTATTGTTAGATTTCTAACCACATTTTGCAGATTTTAGCATCCACAAAATTTCAATATCAACAAATTCCAAACCAAAATGAATCATACATTCCACAACAATACATCCCAAATCAAAACAAATCATCACAACAAATGGGAACTCATGGAATACCCATTACCAATATGTGTGACACCACAAACAATCTTATAATTGATGCACTCATAGCTCAACTTGCGACCTTGAAAAAACAAAGGGAGAACATGCAATTGTCCCATAAAAATAACCACACATCCTATGACTTATGTCCATACCAATTTGACATGATTTTATACATGCCACAGTTCCCTCTAGGATATGTGGTACCCAAATTTTCCAAATACAAAGGAAAAACTAATCCCCTTGAGCACATAAGAGAATTTACAATCAATTGCATGGATATTGCATATGAACATACTTATATGATGAGACTCTTCCCTAGAAGTCTCGCAAGCCCTGCACTTAAATGGTTTGCTACATTACCCAAAGGAATAGTCATGGGAGAAACTTACTGACAAATTTGTTCAAAATTAAGACTATAACATCGACACCAAAATTACCATTTCCATTTTATGTACGACAACCCAAGAAGACACTAGAAAAAAATTCATCCCATTCTTCCAAAGATGGCGGAGTCTAGCGAGTCAATGCCCTGTCGAGATACTAGAAAAGGAAAAGGTAAACATGTTTGTCCAAAACCTTGTTGGTCCCTTGAGAGATGATTTACAAGTTCATTGTTGCACCACTTTCACAGACTTAGTTGAAAAAGGGGTCCAACTTTAAAAGGCTTTAATTGCTAAAGGAGAACTCAAATATGGCAACAAGAACACAAACCCAAACCCCCTACTGAAAAAAAAAAATTGGGTAAAAAAAAAACACATCACCAATGATGGCATTGTTGATGCTAAAGCAGTAAACGTAATAGGTCCTACAATCATGCTCAAGGGAGATCAACTGTAAAAATGAACCATTGAACACACTAACACCTACTACAAATGCCATTCAAAATAATCAAATCCAAGGGAAACCACATCAAACCAGAAAATTTCCAAAGAGACCCACATAAACCACCATGGGTGAACGAATTGAAGTGGTCCTTAAGAAGCTCCTCCAAAACAATGTCATCACATTTCCAGATTCTAAACCATATGACCTAGGATAATTCAAGCCATCTTGGTGGGATGACAATGCATTCTGCAATTACCACTGAGCCAAAGGGCATAAGACTTCTTCCTGTAGGAAATTAAGGAATCACATATAGGATCTTATTGAAAATCACACCATTGAGTTAGACGATCAACAATTTGCTTAAAACTCAGAACATACTATTCATAAAAAGCCACTGTAAGATCATGGTTCAGGGAACCCCTCCACGTCAGGTCCAAAGAACAATAATTGAGCCAATTACACTTGCACCACTTTTGATTATTCTGGTGGACCAATTATTAATCACCTCTAAGCTGCTAATGAATATGTCAATACTATCACTATTAAGAAAGATCTTGAGTGTAATGTCACCACCCGTGGAGGAAAGTTACCATAGCTAGTACTCCTACTAGACAACAAAAGATCACCATACTTGGTCCATCTTCCAAATAGTCATAACCCAAAGGAAAATTTAATCTCATTGGCCAATTGGGAAAACACCTGCTCAAATTTCCATACTTGATAAGGTCTTACAAGAGTCTTTCGTATCAATCGATGTTGATGTCAACCAATTCAATGCCACGGTCAGATACTTGGCTACTCCCCATCACATTACCTTTTTAGACTAGGAGTATTCCTCACTAAAACCATCTCACAATGACACATTACATATTGAAGTCTTCATCCATAAGCATAAGGTTAGACGCATCTTAGTAGATGGTGGGGTAGGATTGAATATATGCTCCCTAAAACTGGTTAAAGCACTAGGCTTCTTTGGTGCTTGTGTAGATGCTACCAAAAGTATTTTCATAAAGGCATACGATGATGAAGAATGCTCCTTTAGGGGCATTATTACACTTCCTATTCATGTGGGGCCGATCATTGTAGTTACAACATGTCATGTCTTGGATCTTGAGCTACCATACAACATCTTACTTGGTCAACCCTAGATCCATGCCTTAAAGGTCATACCTTCCATTGACCACCAATGCTTGAAGTTTCCTTTTGACGACACTAAAATTACCATACCTGGAGATCCTGATCCCTTCCAATATTGCACCAATTTGAGAGATATTTCAGAACACCATGTGCCAATTAATCATGAAGCTTCGACATCCACTTCTTCCAAATACATCAACCTGTCCACACTCGCCAATCCATCCACATTCACTCCTTCATCCTCCATCACACCATCTTCTACTGTCATCCTAAGGGCTAATCCTAATATCAAGATCTAGGACCAAGGTTGTGAAGAATACAAATTGAACATGGCTTATTGTATCACTAAAATACCCAAGTCTCCAAAAGCTTATGGTAGGTCCTATTTCATAATGGAGCCCAAAGAGATTTTCAAAGTTCCTTTGACAATGACTTTAACAAAATGGGGGGAACTAAACAAAGAAGAAATTGAAGACATATTAGCTTGGATTTACAAAGACCCAGAAGACCCATCCCCATTACTAGTATAGATATATGGCAAAGGCTATGAAATAATGAAGGAAAAAGGTTACGATGGAGCTAGTGGCCTTGGCAAAGAAATGATGGGAAGAAGGGAACCTATAATTCCTTCTTGAAGACCAAAGTATCTAGGGATATGGTTTGAGCTATTTGAAACTGACGATCCATGTACCAATGTACTTTCAAGTGAGAGCATGACTGTTTCTGAAAGTGTCGAGACAATCAAAGATTCCTTTACCAAAACTTACTCACATGAGTGGGAATTTGGTTCTCAAAGATCCTCGAGTGATTATTCTCTTGACAAAATGTTTCTAGAACCTGGTGAGCTTTCCTTTTATGAAAGATTCAAACAAATGTTTAAAGTTGACCTTCCTAAAGATCCTCCTAAAGTCCTATTAAAAAGAGAAGAATAGGTAAGAATATTTTGGCCTCATGATGATGACAAATCTAAACTATCATCAGATCCTATTGACCATCATTTTGACTCGCTTGTTCAGTACTCTGACCCTACTGACCATCATTTTAACTCATTTGACTAGCCACATGACACTATGGACCATGATTCCAATCCATTTGTTCCCTATCTTGCCAATGAGTTTAATTTTCTTGAATCAAATGAAGATGACTACTGGATAGAATCTAAATGGGAATTTGAGGATGACAATTTTGTCTTTACCCTTTTCGCACTATTCTACATGCTTTCTTAATCATCCCCACCATTTTCCAATACTGATGATGGTATCTCCCTTTTCTACCCACAACTCATTGACTAGAATCAACAAGGCCCATCCATTATGGAAATTTTTTAGAATGATGAAGATATTGGAGAATTCATGGGACTTTGTGAGGGCATACCGAGTGGGGAACATATGTATAGATTCACTATAGATCTTGATTCTACAACATACTTCAAGGAGACTGTACAATCCTCTAGACAAAAAATAAAAATAAAACAAAAGAAGACATGTCTTTAGGTGAAAACTGTAACACACCTTCTGACGATACAAAAGTAAAAATAAAGGATGTATCCGAGGGTGAAAACCTCTCTGAAGTGCCCAAGGATGGAGGATTGGACTTTCTCCCCATCACATAGGAAAAAATGGAAATACTCATTGAAGACACCAAAGAAGTTAATATAGCCATAACAGAGGATCCCAAAATTATTTTCTTTGTAACATCTTTGACAAAGGAAGAAAAACTCAAATTTCAAAAATTCTTCACAGAACGTAAGATTAGCTTTGCATGGTCCTATGTTGATATGCCTAGATTGGATGCAAAATTAGTCTTGCACCATCTACTCTTGCTTCTAGATTCTAAACCAATCAAATAGAAATTGTGAAAGATGCATCCATAGATTGCCTTGTTAGTCAAAGTTGAGCTCAAGAAATTGCTAGATGTAGGATTCATAAGATCAATAGACTATGTTGACTGGATTTCAAATCTTGTGCCTATCACTAAGTCAAATGGTCAAATATGCATCTATATAGACTTCTGAGATTTAAACAAGGAATTCTCGAAGAATGATTTACCTCTACCCAACATAGACATCATAGTTGAACTTATAACAGGGTACAAGATGTTGTCCCTTATGAACAATTTCTTGGGCTACAATTAGATCTGTATCGCAATAGAAGATCAACATAAAACAACATTTACTTGTCCTTGGGGTACATACTTCTCTAATGTCATGCCTTTTAGCCTCAAGAATGTAGGTGCCACATATCAACATGCCATGACAAGAATATTTCATGACCTCATGCATATGCTAATGGAAGACTATGTGGATGACCTCTTGGAAAAAAATTTGACACACAATAATCATCTTAATGTGCAAGACAAATTTTTCAGAAGACTAGAAGATTACAAGGTCTGTTTGAACCCTAAGAAGTGTGTGTTTGGTGTGACTTCAGGAATTTTTTTGGGATACATAGTTCCTCGCCGAGGCATTGAAGTTGACCCCGCTAAAGTAAATTGACCGTATGCCAATGTTGACATGCCAATTTTGTTGAATGATTTTGAATTTAGTGATTATCAAAGTTCATTTAAGAGTTGTCTATTTTAGGATGAAAAATATTTTTGTTTGATTTGAAGATATTTGACATGTGTGATAGTGTAGTATCATGAACCCTAATGGACTGACCTAGTGAAGCCTCAGGGGCTCATCGATTGATGGCCTTACCTACGTCATACACTCAGAGACCTCATAGTTTGACACAACCAATGACTTTGTCTTATTAACCAAAGATTGAGTCATGATTTTTATTTTTACCTAATGTCTCAAGGGCCTAAAGATGAGCCTTGCCTATGTAGAAAATGTGCAGAGACAACATAGTTCAATAATGACAAAGACTGACACAACTGACATTGCAGACTTTGACTCTATTTTTGGGATTTTCAAGTGTTATTTGGATTTTTTTATGTTTGTCAATTTTTTTAATTTTTTTGGACTTCTTCAAGACATCTTTTGATTTTTAGGATTTTTTTAGGACATTTTCTGATTTTTAGGGCTTTTTCAGGACATCTTTTGATTTTTATGGCTTTTTTTAGGACATTTTATGATTTTTAGGTCTTTTTTAAGGACCTTTTATAATTTTTAGGTCTTTTTTTAGGACTTTTTCAATTGACAAGACCATGTACGAGACCCACTGCAGTCACATGATAAAAGGGTTTCCCCAATCAGGACAAGGACTGGCCAAGTTGAAGGAAATGGATAAGGACGTGTCGAGATGAAAGGTGGACAATATGCAAGACTTGATTTCAACCATTGTCTACCATGGAATGAAATGGCATGTTGTTATGGTGAAATGTCGTGATGGTGTCAAAAAAAATGGTGTTTATCATGGACTAAGGTAGATTGAGTGGCAGAAGATGATGAAGCAAAGACTAACTACGAATGGCGCTTGTTTGCCAAGTTTTCACCATGGTACTTATCCAAAGCGCCCACGAAGTGGTTTTTTCTATTGGATGAATTATTTCTCTTTACTATTTTTTATTTTTTATTTTTGGTGTCACCACGATGCCTGTTTTCCAAGTTTTCATCATGGTGATGATTTTTTTATATATTTTTTTTTGTATTTTTATGGTTTTCAACCTAGCTCTTTGATGCTATGTGTAGAATTTACATAGGTGCAAACTGTTGATGGGTTATGTCAACTATTCACCATCTGGAGTAGCTAGCTAGTAAGCTCAATAACCAAATGCAACAGTGATGATGTAAGGGCCCAGCCAATTAGGCTTGAACTTTCTGAGCTTCTCTCAATCAAATTGATTCTTAGGATTTTTCATTAAGACCAAGTCGCCAATGTCAAACTTTCAAACCATAACTCTCTTGTTATAACTACAGAAAAGGTGATTTTGATATGCCTGTAAATGATTCAAGGCATTTTGACTTTGTTCTTCTAACATTTCCATCTCATGCAGTCAGGACTGTCTATACTCCATCATCAATCAAGCCCTTTATAGAGACTCTTAAATATGGGATTTCAACCTCGATAGGTAGGATAGCTTCAGCTCCAAAGACCAAGGTGAATGGAGTGGTTCATGTAGGCATGTGGATGCTACTACAGCAAGCTCGTATAGCAGGGTTAAGTTGTAAATTCTAGTCACAAGTAGCATCATTGATGGTCTTCTTAAGAATTTTGATAATTTTCTTATTGGACGCCTCATCTTGATCATTTCCTTGTGGGTAGTAAGGCATGGAGAAATGGTGTTGGATGTGGAAGCATTAATAAAGCTCACAAACATCTTGATTTTTGAAGGAACAACCATTGTCTATGATGATGGACTATAGAATACCATACTAGCAGATGATGTAGTTGAGGATGAATTTGGAAATCTACTTTCCAGTTATGTATGTAAGGGGGATGGCTTTGATCCATTTGGTTAAATACTCAGTGGCGGTGATAATTAATTTATGACCATTCAAGGAGGTGGGATGCATTTTTCCCATGAGGTTGAGTCTCCATTGTGTGAAGGGCCAAGGAGAAGTGATCGGTCAAAGTTTTTGTGTTGGCGCATGAATCAAATCACTATGGATTTGACATTGGTGACATGTTCTTACAAACTAAAGTGCATCTTTTTCCATAGTCATCCAATAATACCCAAGTCTCGTGATCTTCTTAGCTAAGGCTAGGCCACTCAAATGAGATTTGTATATACCCTCATGTACCTCACATAAGATTGTTTTTGTTTCATTAGTGTTGAGACATCGAAGAAGGGTATTGTCAAAGATGTGGCAGTATAAGGTGTCACTGATGATGGTGTATCGGGTGGATTTCTAGATAAAGTATTTTTGTTGGTTATTGGAAAGGTTCGACGAAAGTGTCTAGGAGTGGAGGTAATCGTATATGTCTTGATACCATGGTGAATTGGGACTAACAACCTCACAATCCATTTCTGAGTCCAAAATATCATATGCGGGGACCAAAATTTGTTCCATCGAAAACTCAAATTACAACACATTGTTGGGAATGTCTAAAAGAGATCCAATCATATCCATTGCATCTGTGGCCTTATTTTATGCCCTAGGAATTTTTTCAAAAGTGAGTATGTGGAAATATGACTGAAATCTATCAACCATGTGTTTGTAGGGCGTTAAATTTTCATTCTTGGTGTCATATTCATCATTGACCTAGTTGATGACCAACTGAGAATCTCTAAAGACTAGAATTTTTTTTATTTTCAATTTGATAACCATTTGGAGTCCTATGACAAGTGCCTCATATTCTGCAATGTTGTTAGTGCATGGGAAAGAAATTTGGGATGACTTAGGAATGGAGTCCCCTTGTGGCGTGATAAACAGTATACCTACTCCTGAACCATGACCAATATGAGACCCATCAAAATAGAGCTTCCAAGGAGATTTGGGCTCCATATGAAATATAGACTCATTAAGGAAGTTAGCTACCAAAGGATGATCACCTTTTATGGGTGCATCTGCGAGTTGATCAGCTATTACCTATCCTTTTATAACTTTACGGCCCATGTACTATATGTAATATTCACTCAATATCATAACCCATTTTTCCATCTAACCTATCAATGCTGCTTGAATTAGGAGATAGTTCAAGGGATCAATCTTTTCCACTAGGTGCATCTTGTGGTTCATCATGTAGTGTCTTAACTTCTAGGTAGCAAAGACAACTACTAGACAGGCACGTTTGATGGGTGTGTAGTTGATTACATATATGACTAATGGGTCACTGATGTAGTATATAGCTCTTTCCTTCTCATCATGTTCATTTTGTGCGAGAAATTCCCCTAGTGTTGAAGTGGTTGCTGAAATATATAGGATAAAAAAATTTCCTTCAATGGGTGGCATTAGGAGAGGTGGTTTCAATAGATAGTTTTTGATCTATTGGAAAGCAGCTTGACATTTGTCAATCCACACAAAGGGGATGCCTTTGTGATGGAGGTATTGGAATGGTTGGAATTTGTATGCTAGTTGTGCGATGAAGTGTCAAATGGATTGTAGTATGCCTTGTAATGTCCTTAGTTTAGTGATTCCTTTTGGCAGAGGCATGTCTAATATTGCTTTCACTTTCTAGTCAAACTCAATCAAAACAAGTCAAACTGTCGATTCTTGGTTATTCTTTGGATGAGTCCTTTTGAAGAGCAACCACCATCATTTATTTATGCTTTAGGATGTGTCCTTCCTAGGCATCGTCATTATCATCTGGCATTTTTGAGAGATTCTCTTGACATTTGAATTGATCCTCTCAGCATTAACATCATTGAAAATGCATCCTTCCTGAATTTGACATTATTTGGCATCTATCACATAAACCTAGACTTCATCAAACTTGGCATCTTGACATCAAAACACTTGACATTTGAAAACACTTGGAAAACACTTTGGGAAACACTGTCCTTAATCTTGTCATATTTTTCCTTTTATTTTTTATCATGCTACTAGTTCCTTAAGGGTGTCCTAATAGTAGGATTTAGAGGAGCAACAATGTATCATGATGATCGTCTTGTCTTGTCTTTTTAAATAGTCATATTGCTAGTTCCTCAAGAATGGCCTAACATCAAGATTTAGAGGAGAAATGACGTTTCATGGCTTGTCTTTCTTGTCTTTCTTATTTGTGGTTGGTTGTAACAAAAACATTGGGCTAATTGATCTCCACGTATGAGTCATAATCATCCTTGTTTGTGATTGCTTGTTTTATGTGATAGAATGACCTTGCACACCATTGATCTATGTCATATCATGGTGTTTTTTAGCCATTAAAATAATCCACCCTATGATGATTAGAGCAGCATCCATTAGTTCTTTGGAAATATATTGAAGGATTTTTTCTTCACACTAACATCCATCTCCTTCTCTTCTTCCACCTCCTAATGATATCCTATGACATACAAAAATAGAATTACATACAATATCATATGTAAACATTGCATTAGTTCATTAGAACATTTACATAAATCCATTCACATATTTTCATTTACATCTTTAGCATAAATACATCATTTGCATCCATTCATTTTCATATACATAACATATAAGCACATTAAACATTTTCATATATCATCCATATCATTAATGCATACACATCATAACATAAAGCATCACATGTCACATTATTCATACATACATAGTCATACATTAATGCTTCCATCATCATAAGCATGGCATCCATTAGAATCAAAACATTACGCATACATATAGAATATCATCATCATCATAATAAAATAACCATCATACACAAAGTAGTATCATCATGGAATCTCATCATAAATAATCATCATAAATGCATACATCATCTTAGGAATAATTGCATCAACATAATAAAATCATAATGCATCACAACATAACACATAGCATATAGTCTGTGCCAAAACTACATCATATATATATATATATATATATATATCTCAAAATGATGTCATAGGATAGAGTCTCGAGGAATCCCAAAATAGAGCTTGCAGGCTCGATAGTCAATATATCAAATGTATCAACATAACAACAAGATAACATGTCCTAAACTGTGATCTCATCATCTCTTTGAGGTGAGGAATGAGGTGACTAGTGCTCTATAATAGGAATTGATTGAACCTATGAGGACTTGACAAGCTGGGTTTGTGATGTTGATGGATCGATGATAGGTGGCTCACTATGCTAAGACCTATGTCCTGAAGTTGAGGATCCATGAATGTGACTAGAACTATGCCCTGAT
Organism: Sequoia sempervirens; assembly: GCA_007258455.2. NCBI lineage: Eukaryota > Viridiplantae > Streptophyta > Pinopsida > Cupressales > Cupressaceae > Sequoia > Sequoia sempervirens. The sequence continues at coordinate 441,052,222 of VDFB02271358.1, read as the reverse complement.
GAATGCATGTGGCTATGATGTGATCTATTCCCTGAGGACTATCCAGATGATGTGGATCCACCCAAATTGCTCTTATTATGGCTGCCATGACACCTACTACTACCACTACCTGTTTGAGTCTGAGTCTGAGTTTGAGTTAAGCTAGGATCCCGTTGCTCCATTGGCACCACTCTCTCATAAAGCATCTTGTATCATCCCTGGCTCTCACTCACCTTGGCCAACTCTCTGGAAATCTCTCCAATAGGTCTAGTGCACAACTGCTCAAACTCAGAACACCAACTCTATTACTCCTACTGTTGGATCACTGCCTAGTCTCTCTCCACCCTTGTCACCTCCAACTCTTCCTCCAAAGTCCTAATCTGAATGAGGGCCTCATCTAGTCTACTCTTCATGTCATTCAAGCAATGATCTACTGTGGCATCCCATGGAAAAGGTGGCCTCCTCGCTGTCCTCCTCCCCATCCAGCATCTAATCCCTCAGCTATCTCTCATCCTCATCCATGTCATCCTCTCTATCGATATCTATCTCCTCATCCATCTCTCTCTCCTCCTCTCCACTAATATCTAGTGCCTAATCACCTATGAATACATCATCCTCCCTTGGCACTTCTCCCTTTGGCTCATGACCCTCTGACTGGTATGCCTCTGCTCTAACCTCTCGCTGCTCTACCTCAACCCTACCCTCCTCCTATTTGACCTCCCCCTTTGATTGCTCGGCCTCTTTCTTAACCTCCTCCTCTCTCTCCCTCTCCTTGCCCTCCTCTGGGATAAATGATAGTGGAACTCGCTTGACTCGCTGCCACACTCTCCTAGACTGTCCTCACTCATCGTCTCCTCCTCGCCTCCTCCTCCAACCACCTCCATCTCCTCTACCAACATTTCCTCCTCCCCTCGCCCCATATCCTCATTCTCTATCTCTCCCTCTCTCCCTACGACCATCCTTTCCTCCTCGTTCTCCTTAGTGCAACCGTGGTATTATTGACCACTGATTAATTGGTGCTAGCTAATTTGGATTTGTCAATGGTAGTGGCCTATGAGTCTGCCACCATGCATCATACTCTATAGTAGTCCCTAGATCCACTAGACCCCACTCCAAGTCCACTGTTGTGCTACTAACCCATCAATGTGATACTTTTCTAATGGTACTAATATGGGTGGCCCCCACATCATCTCCCATAAAGATCTAACATAATCCATAGTGCCTACTACGACACCTTGCTACTTTTTGAATTGTCAAAGTACCTGTTGGGGTAGGTACATCTCAATAATTCATTGTAACTGAACTATACGTCCAATCAAGTATCTGAACTATTGACAAAAAGAAAGATGATCATCATCTCCTAGCCACTATGGACAATCTCTATATGGTCTCTAAACAAATCCCATGAATGTGTTAATGTGATGGCACCATAATTGTGTGTCTCCAACTCTAGTCTATGACAATGCGCTCGCATACAAGTAAACATAGGGAATACCCTTGGCAAGCTACAATCTCTGAACTGGTGGTCAAAAGATAAGAATATGCTCCTAGGCCCAGATCATCAATAATGTAGTCCCAGAGCTAGTATTGCTTAGCTCCCTATAGGCCACCTCATGCAACTAATGATATAGCATCCCAAGTAAACATGGTCCCCATGCAAACACGGTCCTGTCCTGCCTCATCCTGATGAGCACATCTCCCCATTTGATAGGAAAACCATGATTGTGGCGATTAAGAATCAACACACCAACAATCAAGGTGCTTAGCATCGCATCCCATCGAGTGTAGTTCTTGGCCATAAACTCCTACCTGATCTTGTACCTATCGATGCCTAGCTACATGACATCATCAGGATCATAAAACTATGTCATAGCTTGAAGTGCCCGACGTAGATTGTAGACTACTCACTCTCCTCTTATCAGAATGAGAAGAATCCTATGAATGTCCCCGAGAGTCACAGTAGCCTCTCTCATCGATTAGTGAAATGAGTAGGTCTCTAAGTGCCACCTCTATACAAGTGTTGTCAGTAGACCCCTATTTGCCTAGATAATGGGCATATAGGTAACATAGTACAGTCCTAACTGCATCAATTGCCTATGCTCCCTACCCCTTAGCTGATCTCTGAATGCATACGTTGTTGTCCTGAACTCGCACATATAAATAGGTGGTAATCATTTCTACACATGCAGAAATAGGAGTTAGCACATCATTGAACATCATCATTATCATCTATCTAATCAAAAGTACATAGAAAATGAGCCTAAACTAAGTCAACCCTAGTCAAATTCTATTGCATCATTTTTCCTTTCACATGCATCACACCAACTCAAATGCATCCTTTCATCCAGTATTTGCATCGTGCTACATCACTTGCATCCTTTGACCTGATAGATGCACAACTCTAGCACACTTACAATGCTCCCTCCATTAGTTGTGTCACTGTAAAGAACTTGTGTCACATAGTCCCACATTTGCACTTCAATTTGGTGATTGTGTTGTAAAACCTAACACTTGTGTCATGATACGATGATTGCGTCTCACCGGCCCACGAATGCATCATTGTAAACTTAGACCTAACATGACCCCTACTTTTGCATCACGACACATCAAATGCGTGCAACACGAACACAATTGCATCTTTTGCAAACATAGATGTGTCGTGACACATTTGAAACCCTAAATTCAATGCCTAAAAAATGCGTGAAAAATGAGAAAATCACAAAGCAGGGAATAGGGTACATACTGGTGGCTTTGCGCCCTCTGGCTATCAGAAGGTCCACACTTGATAGCTATGATGATCTATCTCTAGAATTACCATCTTTGCATGGGGTCCTCTAGCTCTGAGCTCTAAAATTTCAAAAGGTAAAAGTGAAAATAAATTACCTTTTTACCCAAATCAAACCTATTTATAGGGTGAAAATTAGGGTTTTTCTCTAAGGGTTATAACTGAAGGTGTATTTGACCATCTTTGACCGGCCTTTTGACTATGTTAGCCTCATTGAAATTCAAAACTCATCATGCCATTTTTTTTCTAGTCATCAAATCAACTTGTCAGGACACTTTCCAAATTTTTTTAGCGCTAGGCCAAAATTTGCAAATTTTCCCGAGGGGACATAGAAACTTCCTACCTTCACTGGGGCATATTTTGAACTGAATTTTCTTTGTAACATTGTGGTAAACTACATTATGACAAAGAGGGGAAATATGTAGATAGATAAAATTGACCTAGGCCTGCGAACTTTATTTTCGCCATATTTCTTCTCAACATAATTAAAGTATTTAATTATGCCCTATGGTCCAATTTCAACTATTAATTAAATAATTCTCAATTATTTAATTAACTCATGTCTTTTATTCCTCCTGACTATTTAAATAAATAAACTATATTTATTTATTTAAATACGTCGCTAATTTGTTATGTCCCTCTATAATTAAATAAATTTCTTAAATTTATTTAATTACTTGTCCACTATTTCTTCTTGATTATTTAAATAAATAAAATTTATTTATTTATTTAAATGCGTCATTAATTTCCTATGTCCTCTTATAATTAAATAAATTCCTATAATTTATTTAATTATTGTCGACCCTAGCTTTTTCTAATTTTAAATAAAGACATTTATTTAAAATTGTTCACTTTCTAATTTTCTCTCCAGTTCAATAATTAAAAATTATTATTTACTGTCACATGGCCCTACCACTTTTGAATTAAGTTAATTTTTAATTCAAATGGTCAACTTTGTCTTTAAATCAAATAATTTTAAATTAATATTTGATTCTCCAGCTTTTTATTTTTCCATGCCCAATATTTCCTCTTGTCATAGGCATTTCTATCCATTTCTAAAATCAAATCTCAACCCTCCATTTCAAATTCTAACCTAATGTTTCCCTAACCCTAATTGCTAGTTGTCACATTTAATTTCAGCTTTTGATATGAGGGCATCTCTCAATTTTCAATCTTGGTCGTCTGTCTAAAATTGACTTTTCTATAAAAAGACAAATTTTACGTGATTTTGTCACTTCATGCTTGACTATCTTGTGCTTCAGACATTAGGCATGCTTGCATTTGTTGATTACATTGCAGCAATAGTTGAATCCTTCAATATTTTCTTAGGGCTTGTCATAGGCCATAGTTGCTCATCAAAATATGAGGGAAAACATCAACTTGCAGCAAATGGAGAAGGTGAAATGAAGGTGATTCATGGAGGGCATGAAGACTTGGCGAGATTGTTCTTTGTTTTTATGCTTTTTAACTCCATTGTTTAGTTAGGGTTTAGTTTATTTACGCCTTATAATGTTAACCTAAATTTTTCCCTAAGTTACAAAGAGAAGATGCTGCTAGGTGTAAGACCTTTGAAGAAAATGTCTTTTAATTTCCTGCTAAAATGACCAATGATATCTCTGAAGTAATAATCCCAATGGGAACCTCTACTACTGATACCTATACCACATCTTTTTCATCTACTAGGGCCTTAGATCCTCTTGTTACTACTAAGAAGACATCATTTGTATATCATGGGAAGAGGCCCATTGATCAACCTAAGAAAAGTACCTTCAATACCAGTACCACTACCCGTATTTCATCTATTGAAACCCCCACACACAATGAACAAAAATTTATATTCTATCCACTGCACCTCCAAATCCTAAATTCTTGAGATTACAGTTGGAGAATGAAAAACTATAAGAAGATTTGAATAAAGTTGAGATAGAAGCTTCTAATGCAGAGATGGTTAGGAAGATTTCTTTTCTTAAAATGTCTGCACCCACTCTAGAAGATTCAAGCTTTGGAAATACTAATAGTGAGTCACAAAAGAAAAATACAAAAGGAAATATTCCTAGTGGAGGTGGTGGAAATCATGGTGGTGGAAGTGGAGGAAATAAGAAGAATAAGAATTCTAATTTTGAAGATGATGAAGGAAACAAGAAGGGAGGTGGTGATGGTGAAAGTGGAAAGGGTAAGGATAGTAGTCAATTTGACAAAAAAAGAGATGATGAACAAAGGGATGTTCATAGGGATAGACATACTAAGAAGACATCATTAGGAATAAAGTCTCTTCTTGTTACTACTCCAGAGTGCGATAAGATCACCCTTTATGTTCTTGGTCTAGGATTGGAGTCTAGAGTCTATAGTTAGATTGAAATCCCTATGATGATTGAATGAGAAGGTGATTTAGGATGAAATGGTGTTAGTAAATCAAGATCAAGTATGTAATGTCAATCAATACATTTTACGTGTCTACATTTTTCCCCTCTTTGAAGAAAAGTACTTATGTTAGTTGAAAAAGTTCTTGAATCTAGTTTTATGTTAAAATTTAAGGATGTTAAGGATTGATATAAACACTTGCAGAATCTTTCTGATCTAGAACCAAAGAGTACCACTACCCATACTTCATCTATTGAAACCCTCACACAAAATGAACAAAAAGTCATATTCTATCCACTGCACCTCCAAATCCTAAATTCTTGAGATTAGAGTTGGAGAATGAAAAACTATAAGAAGATTTGAATAAAGCTAAGATAGAAGCTTCTAATGCAGAGATGGTTAGGAATATTTCTTTTCTTAAAATGTCCACACCCACTCTAGAAGATTCAAGCTTTGGAAATACTAATAGTGAGCCACAAAAGAAAAATACAAAAGGACATATTCCTAGTGGAGGTGGTGGAAATCATGGTGGTGGAGGTGGAGGAAATAAGAAGAATAATAATTCTTATTTTGAAGATGATGAAGGAAACAAGAAGGGAGGTGGTGATGGTGAAAGTGGAAAGGGTAAGGATAGTAGTCAATTTGACAAAAAAAGAGATGATGAACAAAGGGATTTTCATAGGGATAGACATACTAGGAGGCCACTCCAAGTAGATTGATACCAACAACTATGTTTCACTAGAATACCTGGCTACTCTAACCCATTTTTTGAAGATTTTAGACCTACTCTAGTTAGATTCTCTGGTAATAATGCCTTGAGTGGTGAGGACCACCTCAAAGCATTTGCTAATGTTATGGATGATTTTGAGGTAGAGGCAGAGGATGTCATGATGAATTTATTTATGCAATCTCTTATTAAAGATGCTAGAGAATTGTATAGGAGTTTTCCTACTCAGAGCATTGGCTCTCGGGAGGAATTCAAAAGGATATTTAGAGAACAATACAATGACAAGAATGATTCAAGTTTTTTTTTGAATCAATTTAATAATATTGCTAAAGGCCCTAATGAATCTGTCACTAAGTTCAATACAAGATTTCAAAAGGCTAGGAAGAGGTTGCCTCCTCATCTACAATTGAATGACCATGTATGATTGGTAAAATACTACAATGCTTTTGATACAAAAATGAGTTACCGCTTGTTGGATAAGAATCCTCAGACATTGAGGGAAGCCTTCAAGATGGTAGGGCATATTGAGAATATTAGCAGAGAAAATGGTAAAGTTGGTAGAAGATATGATACAAAACTCCTTACAAAGTCAAAGGAGGACAAGAGTTTAGGAGATAAAGGGAACACTTTTGAGGATAAGATTGATAATTTTATGAAAACTATAAGTGAAAAAATTTTAAAGCAAGAAAAGGTTCAACCAGAAGATTATCAAAGAAATGAAAGACCTCCTAGGTTGCAAGGCCACCCATATAATACCAAAATGGTATAATGGGAAGCCTATTCTTAATAATTGAAGGGATGCCTAGAACAAGGTCCCCCTAGATCCTCTACAAAAGAATTCAGGAAATTTTGTTGAAGAAACCCATTGGTGCATGGTTTTCCAAGTGCTGCACTCTCCTCAATAATGTGTAGTTGCACAAATGGTTGAGGTGGAAAAGGATATGCCTGAAGGCCGTGATCAACAAAATGAGGAGGATATTGATGTACTTATGGTTATGAGTGATTTAAATGTTGCTAACAATGACTGCTCTTTTGATATGAACTCTTATGAAGTGGATGTAGATAATTAAAGGGAAATTTCAAATGCATATCATTAGGAAGTCCTCTCTGATGAGGATGTTGATAGTGATATTAAGGTTTATAATTTGGAAGCAATTGAAGATGGTGTCTCAGTAAGAAGTCCCTCAGATGAGGAGATTGTGAAACATACTATAGTATTGGCCACCCAAGCCAAATTTTTTGATGTAGATCCAAGGTGAGGATCAAACTCAATATAGGAAAAACCAAACTTAAACAGAGAATTCTTCTTTATTATGCTACCAATTGACTAGGCATCAACTCACCCTCAAGGATCTCAATCCTTCAATCTTGCAAATAACTACAAATCTTCACCAAGGCCCTTACAAAGAGCCTCAACATGCATATAATGACAATTGGATCAACTGAAGACAACCTCCAAGTCAGATTCATTGAACTTCACAAAAATCACCATTTTGCACACTATTTCCCTTGTAGCATTGAAAAACCAAATTTTCATATTTTTAAGAAAAAATTTCCAAAAAACTTTTAAAAAAATATGATGTATTAAGATACCCATTTCAGAGGTTCATAACATACTAGAAAACCAAGAATACCTTCTTTGGACCAAAAGCTTAAAATTTGGATTTTTCACCGTTTTAGGCTTCTAATTAGGCCACTTTTTCAAAGGGTCTACCCCCAAATCTCCACCCCGAGCCTTCTAACCTAAAAAAATTCTTGGAAAAGGTTCCCAAACCACATATTTTCTAGGTTTCATGACCTAAAATGCTTAAGTAAACCCTCAATTCAAAAACCCTCCGTATAGCCTAGACAACTAGGGTTTTGGAGCACCCTTATTGTTTCTCCCACTTCTAGACCTGTCCTAAACAACCCAACTGCTTAGAAATATCTAGATAGGTCCTCTAATTCTTATAGAAAACTCATTAGGCCTTTGATAGTGTTATTTCATCAATTCTTAGGTCTGAGCCATCATTTTACAAGGAAAACCACATATTTCTAGCCTTCTTCACGTTTCAAGCCAAGAAATAATTCTTAAATGCCTCCCACCTCTAGGAAATCATTCCCCACACCTAAATACATCATCCCACTGAGTTACAATTGAAGACAATAGGTGGGATGATGGTTATTCCATCAAGATAACTACAAAACCCTTAAACTGTTCAAAGACCCAGTAAGGGAAATTTGATGGATTTAGACTCTAAAAGTTTAACACAAACCATACCAAGGCACCAAATGCAAGTTAGAACATTTGTATACTATATCAAAAAATAAATTAGTGCATAAGGAACTTGTACATCCTGTTCACAGGCAAAAATATCAAGGACAACAGTAAAATTATATGCAAAACAGAGTATCTTCAATGTTTCTTTATTTTCCTTTTGCTTCAAAAACCATATTTCAAGCCTCTAAGTGGATTTAAATACAATTTGAATCAATGTTCGAATGATTAACTTCCCCAAATTCCTCAAATGCTAACTAATCTCTCAAATTTTCACTTTTAACAACTTTTCAAGATTGAAAACATTTCATTTTTTCAACTTTTGAACCTAGACTACTAAACCACCAACAAAATAAATAAAGAGTGGTCTTTGGACTTTATTTATGACAATTATTTATGAAAAAATACCTCAAATCCCTAACATTCATCAACTGACCACCTACTAATCAATCAAATGACCAAAAATTGATGTTGTGGTGTAGGTGCTCTTGCACCAAGTTCGTATCATCTAAGAAATAGAAAAATTGGTGGTGAACAAGGTTTTCCTCCTGGTCTTTTCATAAAGGAGTAGAATGTGAGAGACAAAGAGCAGAAGCCTAATGGAAAAATGGAATTAGTCAAAGCTCAAGAAGGTAGGGGTGATAAAATTTGGGCTAAAAGGGTAGGTAAACCAAAAGTTGCTGAAGAATTCAAATCTCTTGTTGTGAAGATAAAGACAAAAGAAAAATCCTGAAGTTACAAAGAAAGATGCCAAGCATAGGGCTAAGGTACCCAAAAATCAATAGAAGGAGAGCAACAATGAACAAGGTATGCTCCCAATTGAATCACCCAAGTATACTCCTATTGATATGTTTCAATTGCTTATCCAAGTAAAAGTATCTATGCCTTTTCTTGAAATGATGAGAATAGAGGAGCATAAGTAGAAGGTAGTAGCCCTTATCAAGGATGCTACTATAGCCTGTAATGATTTAGTGGTTCCCATTCCACCCAAACTGAGTGAAAAAGATAATAAAGACAAGGAAGTTGAGGGAGTTATCGCTAAGATTCCCCATAACTTCTTAGGAAATTTAGTAGCTACTTGTCTTGAGAAAGACCCATTTTTTCTCACTTTGATTGTTGGGGAAAACTTTATAAAAAAATGTATTATTGACTCTAGAGTGTCAAATAACATCATGCCAACTAAAATTATGGAGGTACTAGGATTGAAAGTTGATAGCATTCATGGTAAGTTCAATGCTATGGACTCAATAGAAGTCCCTATTATTGGTGTGATAAATGAACTTCCATATAGATTAGCAGCCCAACTAGACAAAGAGTTTAATATGAGTGTGGTGGTAGTGGATATCCCACCTAATTATGGAATTCTACTATCCCAGAAATGGAGTGCATCTATGGGAGTTAGTATGGAATTTGACATGTCTTATGCCACATTCACCAATGATGGTAAGGATGTTCAAGTGATGTGAGAACCAAGGCTACCACATATGTTGGAACACACTCCTGAGGATGATGCAATTATTTTTGTAGAAATTGACATCAGTGATTTCAAGATGGAAGAAGTACCAAGAGAAATTGATAGATTCCTTATGCCACTAGAAAATGAAGTTTTAAGATTGTTTGAAAAGAATGAACTTTAGAAAATTTACTTTGATGGTGCAAGTTCCAAAGAGGGGTCTAGCACAAGGATATTATTGGTATCACCAAGTGGCAGTACTTATAAACTCTCTTTCACATTATCTTTTGTTTGCATGAATAATGTGGTAGAATATGAAGCATTATTATTGGGATTGAGATTTGTTGAGAAGCATGGAATAAAAAATCTAATGGTAATTGGTGATTCTGAGGTTGTGATATCCCAAGTAAGAGCTAAATATCCCTGCAAGAATAACATACTTAAGAAATACAGAAATGTTGTCTAGGATTCCACTAAGCAGTTTGATGCTTTTGGAATTGACTGGGTGGAAAGAGGACATAATATATTAGATGAGTTACTTGATAACATTGCATTAAGACCAAATAACATAACTTTTATAGGAATCTCTAAAGTTGGGGTGCAGAAAAGACCTTTCATTCCTGACAATGTGTACAACTAGTAGATTTTCAATGATGATGAGGATATTCTCAAATTTTTAAACTATCTTGATGAATATGAAGGTTAGGAGATTGAATTTGGTGGATTTGTTGAAAATATTGATGGAAAGGAGACATTATTTGGAAAAGAGCTTATCCAGTTGAAGAAAAATAAAATCCCCAAAGGCCTTGTAGCACTTGAAAGGGTCTTTGATAGTCAAGATAAAAGCAAGATTAAGGAAACTTCTCCTCACCCAGAGGACCTAGAGGAAGTAAATTTGGGGACTAAATATTCCCCTAAGAAAGTATATGTAGGAAAGAAAATGAAGCCAAGGGTGAAGGAAATGCTAATTTCCTTGCTTAGAAAATACAAACATTTTTTTTCTTGGTCATTCAATGACTTGAAAGCTTACAAAGAGGAATTGTTTCAACATGAGATTCCTCTAAAGGATAATGCTAAACCTTTCAGGAAAAAGCAGAGATCCATCAATCCTAATATAGCTCCCAAGATGCGAGAGGAGCTGGTCAAATTAAGAGATGTTGGCATTATAAACCCATTAGACATTCTTCATGGGTATCTAATTTAGTGCCAGTGAGGAAAAAGAATGACCTGATATAAGGTTTGGATTGATTTCAAAAACCTAAATATATCCTCATTAAAGGACAATTACACATTGCCAAACATGGAAGCCATGTTATAGAAGGTGACCGGTTGTGAGTTTCTATCAATGATGGATGGTTTTTTAGGTTATAATCAAGTAAAAGTGAAGGAGTTTGGGCAGTAAAAGACTATATTCACTACTCCATGGGGTACCTACATCTATGTAAGAATGCCTTTTGGCTTAACAAATGTAGGTGCCACTTTTCAAATTACTATGGATGTAGCTTTTTCTGATTTTATTGATTTATTTATGGCTATATACCAAGATGACCTGACCACTTACTCCAAGAAGGAGGAAGATCATTGTATGCACTTAGAGAAATTATTTGTCAGATCTCTAGAGTATTGGATATCTCTAAATCCAAAAAAATGTGCTTTTGGGGTCACTGAGGGTAAACTATTGGGGCACATTGTGTCTAAGGATGGAGTAAGGATTGACACTGAAAGGGTAGCAACCATATGCAAAATCCCTCAGCCAAAAAATGTCAAAGGTATTTGGTCATTTTTCAAACAAGTAAATTTTTTAAGAAGGTTTGTGACTAACTTTGTAGAATTCACAAGACCTATTTCCAAGATGTTGAAGGAGGAAAAGGTGCTTTGGAGTGAGGATCCTAGTCAAGCATTCAAAAAAAGTAAACAAGCTATCAAGGAAGCTCTAGTATTGAAATCTCTTGATTTCTCCAAGCCAATGCACATTTTTTCTTTCGCTTCTTTTCATACAATTTCTGCTATTTTATTACAAAAAAAATGAGGAGGGATATGAAAAACCCATTACATTCTTTACATGAATCTCAAATATGACATGATGGAAAATCAAACATATGCTCTGGTTAAGGCTGTGAAGAATTTTAGGACATACTTAGTGGGAGCTACTATCATAGCTTTGTGCCAAGTATTGTTGTAAACAATATTTTCACTCAGCAAGAAACTACAGGTAGGAGGTGTAGATGGATCAACAGGATCGAAGAATTCAACATTGATGTCCAGATTACCAAATTAGTAAGAGGACAGGGCCTAGCTAGATTAATGGCATAAACTAATTTGGAGGCTAATCAAGTTAATCAGATAGAAATGGTTGATATGGTGCCTATTTGTGATATGCAAAGATGTGGGTGGTATAGAATAATTTTCCAATACCTATAAAATTTGCAGTGTCCTACAGATATGGATGGGAATGAGAAAACGACATTAAAATTGCATTCCATCAAGTATGAGATTATTGACGATGAGGTATGGTGGAGAAACCTAGATGGTATATTGCTTAAATGTGTGGATGAAAAGCATACATTAGAACTCTTGCAGGAAATGCATAATGGAGTGTGTGGTGGTCATTACATGGAAAATACCACTACTCACAAGGTTTTGAGAGTAGGATTCTGGTGGCCTACTATCTTTAAGGATGCTCACAAGTTTGTTAAAACTTGTGATGGTTGTCAAAGGTTTGTAGGAAAACTGAGGTTTTTAGGAAATTTACCACTTACGCCTATTTATTTTCAAGCCCCTTTCCAACAATGGGGAATTTATTTTGTTGGAGAGATAACATAAAAGTCTAGTGGAGGGCACTCATGGATTCTTTTTTCCACTGATTATTTTACAAAATGGGTAGAATAAATACCCATAAAAAAGGAAACAAGTAAGGTGGTGGTAGATTTTCTATTGAAAAATATTCTCATTAGATTTGGAGTCCCCCAAAAAATCATCTTAGATAATTCTACGTGTTTTAGATTTGAGGAATTCATAGATTTTTGTGATAAACATGGTATACAAGTTTCCTATTCTTCAACTTACCATCCTCAAGGAAATGGTTAGGTTGAGTCTAGCAATAAGAGATGAATGAAAATAATAAAAATGGTGATGGAGAAGAACAAAAAGGATTGGGATTCAAAACTGAAGTTGGAACTCTGGGCAGATGGAGTGACTGTGAAAAAGGCTACTAGTTATTCTCTGTTTAGCTTGGTATATGGTTTGGATGCTAGGTTTCCACAAAATAACTTGCTAAAGATGTATAAGTTTGTGTAAGAATATGATGAAGATTTATGTGAAGATATGCAACACAAAATCAATAATTTGGTGCAATTGGATGAAACTAGAAGAGAAGCTCATGCTAAAATTACAAAGTTGCAGTTGCAAGTCAAACATTTTCATGACAAGAGAGCTTCTCCTAGAAAATTTGAGGTAAATAGTATGATGTTAGCCTGGAATGAAAGAGCTCAAGATAATGGTAAACATGGAAATTTGAAGTGTTATGGTTAGGCCCTTATTTGGTAGCCAGTACACATGGTGAGGATTCATATTTCCTCCAAAGATTGATAGGTGAAATTTTTCAACTCCTAGTACATGAACAATTCTTAAAGCCATACTTATCCTAAGTATGCTATGATTCCATGTACACTATAGGTTTTTTACACTTTGTATAGGTGTGTTTTCTTTAGTTGTGTTTGGTTCGGTCTTGCTACCTAGTCTGGGTAGTCCCTTGGTTTTGGTTCACTATGTTTTGACTAATCTGCTTCAACCATAGATTCTAGGATCTTGCCATTCCTATGAGAGACATGCATTCCCAGTCAAAGACACTGGTGGAACCCCTAATTTTTTTTTCATGTCCCATCTTCAGTCTTGCTCAAACTTGCATTAAAAATTGTATCTGAGGGCTTAGAGTTTTATTTCTTGTCATTGTTTAAGAGTTTTAGTTACTCAAAGTGTCATTTGAAAAACCCTTTTGAGTTTGTATCCTCGCCAAGGGTTTTAATTCTCTGTTGACCCCTTGTTTCTAGTTCTCATCCCTTTAAGTCATGTCTTGTGCCATTGAAACCTGTTGAGCAACTGACCCTTTGATCTTGTTTTATTGAATGTCATGTGTTGGCCATTACTTTAATTTTTCCTAAGTTGGGCTAGGTATTTCCCATTAAAAATTAAGACATCTTTTCCATAGGTGTTATATCATCATCCTAGTCAAGTCCCTCTTTTCAAGATTAACAATTTCAGCATGTGCAAATATGAGGACCCTTGACTACTGTTCAATTGATGCAAACAAATCTCCATTATTCCCCACATGCCCATTCCATTTTATTGCTTATTATTTTATTCCCGCAGGCTCATGGGTGAAGGCCATGTATCTTGTAAAATTGATAGGCTCGTTGTCTTTGATAAGGCATGCATATGGTTATCAGAGGAGATCAACAATGGGTGATGAATGATGTGGTTACATCTAGACCATTCCACGATCTCCCGTTTGTCTTTCTTTCCCATTAAAAGAATCATATGGGTTGGCAAGTGGATGCCACGTGTTTGGTCTAAACACTTGGCCCAGTGGTGTCAAGTAGTCTATCACAAAGTTTTCAAATGAATCAACGGTTGATCTAGCAGGTGACATGGATTAATCTTGACCAGTCCTCACTATCCCATATGGGTCTCACCTTTATTTCCAGACTCTCAACGGGGAAGCAGGTATTTGCTACGTAGAGTGATCCAGAGGACATGGAAACATTGGTGCAAGGGAAAATATTAATTAAATATTTCAACACGGGGCATGGAAAATAAACTATGAATTACTAATGCAGAGATATTGCACATGTTTGAAGATCTTTTAATCTGGGTCGTGGATGCTATAAGAGGGATAAAGTCATGGGTAATTAAGAAATGTTTATGAAGAAGCCAAGAGATTTAATCTCGACCTCTCCTCATCTCCCCGTTGATGAAATTTGCAAATGGGTTATGAATCACGAGGGAAAGGGAAAGAAGGAATGTGGATCCTAGCTATGGTGACAAAGAGATGGTGGAGCACGCATAATACAAGAAAGTTGTTCCTTATGGATTTCTATTAGATGGTAAGTATTACAGTTGTGTACAGTTAGATCTTTCATATTAATATGGAAAAATCAGGATCGTCAATCAATTAACACTCCAAAAAGATCAACAACTGGCATTCAAAACTTAGTTGAGGGAAAGTGAGTCATTCTGGTCCATGTGAGCAAGCCTTAATAGCTAAAAGGACATCAAGCTATCAAAGTAAGGAGTTGCATAGTTATTAATACCTTTCTTAAAGGCATAATTCAACATTGTGAAGTATACTCTACACACTCAAGAAGCTCGTGTTGTGGCTTTTTCAATATTTTCGGACGTCAGAACTAGGGTTGTCAACTTGTGAAGAAAACTAATAAGTGAATTTTTGCCTTCCTATCATAATTATTGATAAGTTTTGGTTTTTCAAACTCTTTAGTTTGTTAGGGTTTTCTTGGTTTATCATTTTTAAGGTTTGATGCTCATAAAAAAGAATTTGTTAAGTTCTGCATTGCATAATTCATGTCAAACCCTTATAGAATCTGTAAGGCTTGTTGAAATAAACTAGAAATACTACCTTGTAATACCTCTTGTGTTATGGCCACTAAAGTAAAAGCATCTTCATCTAAAGGGGAAGCTTCTTCTCCCAAAAGACCTTTGAATAAAGACCTCATGGACTAGTTACCACCCTCAACCATTGATAAACCTAAGGGAAAACTACTTCTCAGAGGTCTACAAGTAGTAGAGGGTTTTATTGACAAGAATTAATTTATTAAGGATGCCAAATTGGCTTATATTGGATGGGAACTATTTTATAGCTGGTTCATGAATAGAAATATGGGTATCCTAGTAAGTAACCCTTGGAACTATGACCTAGGAAAGTTGATTGTACCAAATGTTTATATGGATTTTGACTTGCCTAAGGAAGTGGCTGCTAATTATGATTCAATAACAAGAACTAGAAGAACCTATGATGGGAAGGAAATGGTGAAAATCACCAAGGAGGAATTGGTTCTTGTTTTCAATCTTACTAGATGGAGTGATCAAATGTATAAGAAAAATGAGGACACTCTTAAGGAGGAGTATGATAAAATTAAGATTGCATTTAGAGTCCACATCCCAGTGAGATTTCTATCATAAATTTTAGGTCAAAAGATCATAATAGGGCCACATGATAAAGAGCCTTTCTGAGTTAGCTATGTTGTTCCTTACTTCCATAAAAATTCTATTCTATTTGCCAAATAATTGGTTATGATCCTATCATGGGAATGCCAATGGAATGGATGTCTATGGCTACCAATATTCAACACCCCCAATATTGTGTAGTGTAAGATTATGCGGGGTTTCTTTAAGAAATAATGCATGAAGGATTGATAAGGTTGAAGAAAGGTGAATTGGGAGTGATATTCAAGTGGTATTCATTATTGATGCATATGTTTTTGCACAAAGGTGCATTTTTCTTTGGGCCTAGTATAACTTTGGAAAGAAGAAAGGGTGACTTGGAGTTTCCCGTGTAATGTTGGACTATTGTTTTAGACAAGGATGATAGGACATATGATTATGTGACAATTCAAAACCTGTGTGCTTCAAAATTGAGGAGAGTCTTAATTGTGAATGTACCTAGAATTCCCATAGCTCTACATGATTTCTTGAGACCTAAGGAGAGAAGGCATGATCTTGGAGTTGATCATAATTAGGGAGATGTTATCCCATACCATGATTGCACTATCTTAAGAGTATATGGTTTTGTGGTAGTACCTCACTTGCTGCAAAAGTTTGTGCTAGGGAGAATTGGTTTCCTAGAGGTAATGTGGAAATTGGGAAGTGTTGAAAATGGACACTTATTGAATAAAGGAAAATGAACATTTTTTCCTTTTTACACTTGTTTTTTTGATTTTGTAATGACCAAGGGAGGTTGGAATAATATTCTTGATATACTCAAAACCTACCACATGCAGAAGTCAGTTGAGAGGGTTAGATATGACCCTAAAGGTTTTATGGCTTGGTTGAAAGAAAGAAACAAGACCTCCAGATTTATATGCTTTTTCCAATATTCAGAGGATGTGATAAGAAATGTGTTTGACCTTTTGGATAAAGAAAAAAGAGAGCAAGGTGGATTGATTTTAATAAGGTGCAAAGAAAGATAAAGCAAGAAGAACTTGACCTCAAGGTTCTATGAGAGACTAAAAATGTGATACAAAAGGTGGAAAATGTATCAAGGAATTTTGATTCAATAGTGGGTCATCCTAGAACTAAAGGGGTGATAAGTAAAGATAAGGGGAAAGCTCCAATTGTTTAATAGAGTGGAGGAGAAATCCTTGCTATGGGAGAAAATTTTACATCTCAAGCCCCCGATGAACCAAGAATAAAATTCTTTGTAAGGAGAAAGGGTAATGCAAAGAAAATTGATGTAGGTTCTAATCTCTTTCAACAAGAAGAACATAAGCCTCCTTCTCCTATGCCATAAGAACCACCACCATCACCTCCAAGGCTAGCAAAGCTTGGAATTGTGGATATTGATTCTCCACCATCGAGTGAATTACCACCAAGGGATCCACCATTAAAGAGACAAAATGTTGAAGTTCCTAGTCTGGTTGACTATGCTGATGAAGGCTCTGATGAAGATATTTGGGTATCAAAGAAAGAAATGCAAGGAGTTCCTACTGCACCAGTAGTAAGGGAAACACATCAATTGGGTATGATATTGAGTAAAGCTGATCTTATAAGAAAAAATGACATAGATGATATGCGGGTTGAAGCATGTGAAAATTTCTTAGATGATGGCTCATTTATAAAGTATTAGGCTTTTATGGAATTTGCATATAGAGCTAAAAGAGATGAATATGTCAAAGGCTTGGCTATAGAGAGAAGCCTTCATCCAAAATTGTTAGATGCTATCATCCAAAAAATGGTTTTAAATGAAATGAAAGCTAAATTCTAGAAGATGACTATAAAAGAGGGTCAAGAGTTGGTAAGGAATAGTGGTATTCTGTTGCTATCAGAATAGGATTTAGCTTTTTCCATAGATTTTGACACAATAAAGAAGTGTGATAGGCCTCTCTATGATATTGAAGAAGAATCAACACTTGCACTATAGGGGTATGCTTTCAGTGAGGAATGGGAAACCTTGGCTATATGGTCTCTAGCCCCAAGCACAAGAAATCCTGATATTGTTGAGCCTATAGCAAACTACAGTGGAGGCCTGCCAATAAAAAGAGTGTTAGAAACATCAGTCTTAGAAGCAACAAATATGTCAGTTCATGTTGCACAATTTACAAGGGCCACTATAGAATCTGTGACTGTAGAAAAGGATAAGCTTAGGACATATTACAATGATTTTCTAGTCAAATATGGAAGGCTTGAGCAATATAATATGAAGATGTGGACAAGAGTAGGATTATTGGAAGATAAGTTGTAGAGATTGCAACCTGAAGAGCCTAAGAAGAATAATGTTGACTCCCCCACCATTTCATAAGAAGTTGTACCCTTGAAGTTTACTATTGAAGTAATTTCTTCATGGGAAATTGTTCCATATAACATGGGAAGTATGCCCATTTCAATAGTGGATCCTGGTAGATCAAAGTGACCACAAGCTAAAGAAGATATAAAAAAGGAAGAGTTTCTAAGGAAACTAAATGAATATAAAGAGAAATGTGATAATCATGATGAGGATATTTTCAAGAGCAACATGAATATTTCCACTACAATATTGGAACATTTGAACAAAAGAGTGAATAATAGGTTGAATAGTATTCACTATAGTTATTCATCCATGGTGGATGCTATCAGGAATTTTGACATTGATAGAGAAAGAGCTATTCCACTCATGGAAATTTGGATTCCTAGGAAGAAGGAATTGGTATTGATGTCAATTGGAGTTAAGCAGGATGCCAATCTGCCTAAAATTTTTAAACCTACTATGGTTCTTATAGGTAAAATTGAAGGATACAGGGGAAATATTGAACCATTAGAGAATAAAATAAAAGAGCTAGTTAAATACTTCCATGAATCACATCATGGCCTTCTTCCATCTATTCTAAGGAATGATAATAGCATCAAAACTCTACAGGAGTGGAAAAATGAAACCAATAAGGTTATTTTAGATCAAGCAATGTCAATTTGTTAGAAATTTGATATGGAAACATTGAAGATAAACATGGATATGTTAGCTTAGGTTGAGACTTTCCTACTAGAATTTGATAAAGAGGCTAACCAGATTGTCACCAAGTATGCACCTTATAGAGAAAGGGTTGATGAATTCTTGAATTTCAGTTGTCCCACTGAGGAGGAGTAGTGGATTGATATGAAAAGGTAGGGTGGAAATTTGAAAATTTGAAGTCTGCAACCATGAAGAATAACAAATAAGTGAGAATTGCACCACATAGCCTGGATTTAGTACAGATTAGGCTTTTGATAAAGTATGGAAATATAGTGCATCTTCTTCCAGTTCAATTGATGACAAGGCTCTAGACATGGACATCTCTTTTGTATTTTCTTTTATGTTTCTATCATACTTTCCTTCTTTCACTTTGTGTGCATGGGCACAAATTTTGAGGTAACTATTTGCAGATACCTTTTTGAAGATTGGATTGGATCTCCAATAGCAAATGAAGACCACTTTCATTTCGCCACATGTTTCCCACCTCTTGGGAATGCACTGCAACTAAATAGGCGAATCTTTATTATAAGCAGTCCAATGGGATTTTGACATCTGTACTTTTTGGCATGAGGCTCGTTTTGCTCCTTCATTTCTATAAGAAGGAATTCAGGTCCAGAAAGTAGGGGTTCATTGTTTTGCATTCAACACTGTGAATTGTAAAAGTAATATCAAGCATGTTTTATAGTTTTTTCTTAAGTTCAAATTTTTGTTATTATGTATGTAATTTTGATAACAATATAGAAAATACAAGGTTATGTGCAAGATCATAATGGAAAAAATAGGCCTTTAAGTGGCGAAAACTTTAGAAAAATTAGAGTTAGGAAACGTGACATAAAAATTTGAATAAGTTATCTATATTATTTCAAAAATATGTAAGAATAGAATCTATAGAAAATTAAATGTAATTTCTAAACTACTAGTTTTATTTTTAAGAAAAAATCTATTTGGTGAAAATTTGAAATTTCAATGCAGTAGTACTTAAATTTTAGGGAAAAAATAAAAAATAGGTGTCTGTTTGACGACCCTAACACAATAAAATAATGATATTTTTTTATAAGATTTTAGATATAAGTAGAGGAATGATGTCCCGATGTGATTCATATTTTTTTGTAATTTTTTTCCAAGTAAATAATTAATTATGAATTTTTTATTACAACTTAAAAAAAAATAAAAACTTGTATGTTGGACCACCTTAACTTTGTCAAAACTTCATCAAATTCATTTTTTTTTAATCCTATAGTAGGCAAAGCATAGAATGTGACGCATGTTTCATATTCAAAATATGTGATACCGTTTGAAAGCTATAGATGTTTTTCAATCAACCTATCAATTAGAACTTTAGTCGTAATTCAAATAGGAAATGAATAATAATTATTTATTAAATTCAAAGTAAAGCATAATTTATATTGGTGGAAAGCTGAGAATATCCTTTAAAAATCCTTTTCGTTTCATCAATTTTGGGTAAAAAAAAGTCATTAGCCACATACCCTACACATACCCATCATATCGACACTTTTTGGCCCATCATGATCTTGCACATACCCACAATACAAAGTAATACCAAGTTGATGGCTATTGTCTCTCCTTGTACTCGTCTTTTGAGTTATGAATGAAAGTAATCTAGGATTCCTTTTGTTTGTCTCTATTGTTTCTCAATAGATGTTTAATTTCATTCCTACTTATTAGCTCAATGAATTAATGTAATTGCTTGGATGAGATTGTTAAATCATAAGGATTAGGTGCTAGGATATTTGTAAGTAGTAGTGATCATGAATGTAATAAAGGAATGTTGTAAAATAGTGTTTCTTGAGATTGTAAGTTTCTATTGATAAGATGTTTTCTGGTTGCATAGGTTGATATTGACTCTATGCTTGGAATAAGACACTGGTTCATGCAAAGTATTCATAATTCATTTCTTGAGTTGATTCATCAGCTAATCACCTTATTTTATAAACTTTCAAATGAATACTATTGTGCTTGTTTTGTGTTGAGTTTTATCTTCTCATGCTCTAAGTGTAGGATATTAGTAAATGAGTTGCCAACTTATTTGATGTGCTACGTTATTGAGTAATTTTATGAGAATTGTCTGTCATTGACCATGTATCTAAGTATTAGTCATATAAATTCCTAAGTATACATTGTGGGATCACCCTCGTAGGTTTAACAAAGCCCAAAGTGTAGGAGTAGAAGTCTCACAACTTTTACTTGTTCATTGGCCAATCCGTTTGGAGTATTAAGTATTGGAAATGGAAAATTCCATAAGTATTTTTTGATGTCATTTTGGTTCTTAAAAAATAACCAACAACTTCTTACAAATCACAAACTGATTATTACATTCTTATATTTTTCTATTCTTTCCTTCTTTCAAAAATTCCCTCTCAAGATTCAAATTTACCTAACACAATAAATTCTAGATTCAGGGACAGAATAGGGATGAAGATCCCCAAAAAAAAATTCCATTAAAGAGAGCCTCTTGAAAGGTAGGTAGAATAGGGGAGTTGATATGAGAAGGGATTAGACAAAAAATTAAATATTTCCAACAATCCTTTCCTTTTAGCCGAAAGTATCTACAACAAGTAATCAAAGTGCCATAAGTGAGACCATATGAAACCCAAGCAAGTTAAATCCTATCAATGCAATAAAAATTTGATGATTGCAACTATGCATTTGCTAAGGAGCTTCTGATAATATCCTTAGTGAACTTGCTAAACTAAGCCAATGATAGTTGCAATTTCTCCCTGCTATTAGTTTACTTCAATTATACTCTTGTGTGAATTTCTATTAGCAATTATATTCCTGAACAAATCCTATTGGTGTTGGGGTTCAAAATTCTGACCTATGACCCCATCTTGTGATCATGTCATGGAATTTCTCTATAGAACTAGAGTAGATGATGACTAGGAAAAATAGAAAATTTATAATTGGAACAATGCATGTTATAGGAGCTAACATAGTCTTTTCAATAAACTTACCAAACTAAACCAAATAGTTTTGTTTCAGTTTTCTATGGATATCAACCTTAGTTTAATGGTTTTATTTTGGTTTTCTGTGGAGTTTTTGTCTTATGGCTATTCAATCATAACAATCTCAATTGATACAATATTGTTAAAAGCTAATATATAACAACAAATATTCCCAAACAATGATCTAAGTAATGATAGCTAGAAATCTTAACAGCTACTATCACTAATTCTCCTTGTACATACAAATTCCACCAAAGCCACTCAATTTTAATTACAACATCCACAATACATAATGTATTTCAATGGTAGAATCACTTACATTCACTCCAATTTTTGCACAACAAACAAAAAGAAAACTATTCTTGTGCATTGTGGTAGGAACTTCACTACTTTGCAACTCTTGTTCATCATAGTTCCTACAACTAAGTGTTTTAATCCTTCCTATTTAATTTTTAGAATATTCGTTTGTTTCAGTTATTCATTCACACCTAAAAATGAATCAAACTAGGTTGATTTAAATTTATTTATGTAGATTTATTTACATTTACATATGATTTCTACCCCTTAATTAGGGTTTGGATATTGATTTTTAAACCAAAATTTCAATGCTAGACCATTAATGTAATAGTTAAAGATCACTAATCAAGATGAGTATAAAGTTTTGTCACATTTCTAGGAAATCAAGAGTGAATAATAGTTTCCTTGAGTTAAGAAAAGTTGCAAATATTCATCTAGAACATACATAAAGGATTACAATTAGATTTTTTATACCAATTTGTTAAGCATGGGACTTATCAATAGATTCACCCCTTTTAATAAAGAATGTGTACATAAATTTCCTAAATAATTCATAAGAAATGAACATACAAACTCCTTAAAGAAACCATAAATAATCTAGCAAATACATAATTTCCAAATTAATAATTAGACTACGGAAACTAGCAAACTTGCATATTAAATGTATAAGAACCAAAATACACACAATTTGACATTGAAAAACTTTTAGGTTTAAGTTTATTTTTTAAATTTTTGACGAATATGTGTCAGCTTCTATTAATTAAAGATTAATATTACACATATTCACAAAAAATGGGTGGATAGTAAGAAGGAACACCCCATAAACTATGTCTTCATAATCCTCAAATACATATTATTAATTTCCTTTATAAATTTTAGTGATCTTTCTCAATTTTGTTAAAAAATATATAGGATTGTTCTACACTCATTAACAAAAAAAATCGATTATTTTTCTGCAACTTATGTGATGTGCACATTTAGTGATGTAATTTAAGGATACATCCACTTCGAAAAATAAAATAAAAAATTGATAAAAAATACAAAGCTTGTAGTAGTACTCACTCTTGGATATATTACTACCAATCACTTTTAAAAATTCTCAACACAACCAATAAATAAATTGGTGCACACCAAACATTATGTTTTATTTTAGTGATAAAAATGACACTTTTGTATGCATTAAACATTTCACCCTCTTGACCTTCAAAATAAATATTAAAATTTGACATTAATTTAAAATCCTAATATCACAAATGTGCAACTAAATAGATAAATCAAAAATAAATAAGTATAACTATTTTATTTACTACACATATATCAACATATAACTCTAAGAAAAATTAAAATCTATGTCTATCTATGTATGTAATAAAAAAAATAGATTTATTTATTTATTAATCTATTTATTTACTTACATGTCCCTATGTAACATAACCAGATTAAATAACATTAACAAAGGGGTGGGATTTGATTAAAGAAGTTTTCGGTGAGAGGCGGGAATGAGAGCGAAGGAGGTTTTTTGAATGAAGAAGTTGATTCAGGTGATGTTGAAGATGATCCTGATGGTGATGGGGAAGTTTCTCTTATTGTATGTTGTTTGCACAACACTGCTTTCCCCCTAGGTTCTTCCATGGTTCTTTTCTCTATCTCTAGATTTGGATTTTGGGTGCTCTCTGCCTCCTATGTTTGGGATTGTGCCCTTTGGAGGGTGCCCTCGATGTAGTCTAGTTCCATTTGTGGGTTTGAATGCTCCTTCCCTTGGCTAAAAATTTCCTTGGGTGTGATCATTGTGCTATTCTTCCCTGGTTTCTAGAGTTCGTTGCAACTTTTTTTTGTTTCTTGTGACTTTTCCTTGCTCTTTGTTATAGAGGGATTCTTGCTTGGTGATTCTGAATGAGTTGTTCTTTGTCATCCTGTGTTTGACCACATGAGTTTTTTTGCACTGGAAACCCTTGTTGGCACCTGCTTTGTGGGTGTTTGGATGGTTTCTCATGGCTGTGTTGGAGTGGTTGCAGTGTTCCCTCTCCTTGGTTTGATGAACCCCTAATGTGCTTTATTTAGTTGGCATGCTCAAGTTTTTCCTTTTTCCTTCCTTCAAGGTATTAGATTGGGGCATGTTTGCTCTATCTTGTTTTGCAACAGGGATGGGTTTTTCTCTATCCTTGATTTTTTGTATCTTTTCTATTTTGTTCAACCCTTTCTTGTGTTTTTCCTCTTCTTCATGGCTTTGGGAGGTGTGGTGTTTCTTGTGAAGCTTTTGTTTTGCATAGCTTAGCTTGCTTTGAGCACTTTGTATTCCTGCTCGTTTGTCTTCAACCTACTTTTTTATATTGTTTTTTTATAGCAATGATGGTCTTCAATTTCCTCCATCCTTCAAAAGGATTTTTGGTGAATCAGTTGATTTACTCTCTTGGGTGGTTGTTGGTGTTACAATGCAAACCTATGGAGAGCGTATTGGAAACATATAGTTATGCACAGTGCATAATGACTGCTCTTCAAATTAGGAGGGGAAGCTCCCTCTTTTGCTATGGGTGAAAAAATAAATGTTCTAAATCCTATCTTTTTGACTCAGCTGGAAGAGGAACAAGGTTAAGAAAACCAAAACATTGTAGCTAAGGATTTTCTCTAGTTTTACAAATCTTAACTACAACTAACTTAATGCTTAATCTAACCTATTTCCTCAAGAGAAACAAAGCATGAGGACTTAGGAGTAGGGAATTGACATACAATAATCTTTAAGTTAGGATTTCCAAGGAGGTGGGACACCTATCTGAGGCGTAGGCTGAAAGAAAGGTTATTGGAAACGAAATCAAACGACAATATATATCTCAAAATTCCCAAGGATGAGGGACTCCTCTCCAAGGTGTAGATATGAAACAAATATTTTTAAGAATGACATCATATGATAAACTTCATTTCTAAATTCCCAAGGAGGAGGGACTCCTATCCAAGGTGTAGATATGAAAAAAGCTTATTAGAAACAAATAGAACCTAGGATAAAAAATTGTATGAACGACCTATCACATAAATAAATGATCAACCAACTTTATATTAACAAAATGAACAAGTACAAAATAGCAATATTGCACAGCAAGGTAGCTCAACAATTTATTATCACAATAAAATTTTGTGAACAGATACTGAATAGTAGTACTATAGGAAAAATGGGCTCAACATGTATGCTATCATGTACAAAAGTTAATTACAAATGATCAAGGGTGCTCTTATTTATAGAAATTCAAGGAGTAGGGAACCCTAAAATCTCCTTGAGTTTACTATCAGTCTTGCAAACATGCAAGAGTTTATTGTTAAACTTAAATAAATGAAACTATACCGTTAACTGGAAAACTACCATTAGTTAACTGAACAAAACTAAATTGAATGGACATGTGCAACATGCAAGTCCTTATTGAAATGAAATTCAACTAATAACTAACATCAATTAACTAGATCCTAACTGAAAGTCTGACCTTCTCCAAAAGATATCCTAAAGATAGAAATGCAATGATATGTGGAACAATGAGTTTAACTTGGAAAGAAGCATCAAGTTAACTGATGTGTTTAATGTCTATCTTGAGAATTGTAAGATCCAAGTGTAAGTCTACTCCAAGCTATCTAGAGAAATCATATCCTCCATAAACTCATTGACACATCCTCTTCTAGCACTCTGACACTATCAACAATGATATATTTCCTATTCAACTCCTCTCCATCCTTGATCATTGTTTGGCACTCTTTTATTTCTCTGGCGAACTTGTCAAATCTTGTTGACATCACTGAGAATTGATTCAACTTGGCCGCCACGGGATCACCATCAAGACCATCATGCACCAAGTTCTAGAACTCAGTCTACACAGCCTCAATATCATTATAAGTATCATCTTCACAAAGATAATGCATGGGATTCAAGTGACAAATCCTCTCATAATTTTTAGTGCACTGGTGAAATTTTCTTTGATTGTAGCCAACTTTGTAGAGATTATTTCATATGTTTCCACTTTGAAGAGGTGTTGTTCTCTCCAAATGAAAAGCATTATTTTATCCTCATCTGGTACAATAACATTGTATACAATTTCCAACTGAGAAATAAGGATCAAGTCCTTCAATTTTCCTTCTGCCATAATTAGTTCAAGCCATTGGATTCCTTGGTGAAGATAATGTGCATTGCACTCAATTGATATAACTCTGTGAGAAGGTATCTTCCTACAATGATGAAATCCTCGATCTAGTTATCCAAGAGCTTTCCATGATTGAATAACTGATCCAACTTCTGTTATTCTAAAGGTGTCCCTTGAAGGTGTGGATGAAAAATTTCTTTTCTTGAGTTTCCATGAATAAGATCTAAGATGTATTGTTAGAGCTGCTTGATTTTAGCCTTGAGAGTTGCCTTGCCTTCTCCATCCTTCATGATACTCTCTTCAAGATTACTTGCAGAAACCTTAAAGAGGCTCACATCCACATGTCGAGTACTCCTACTAAGATTAGCTTTGATGAAGGTGAAATAACCAACTTAAACTTCATCCAAGATTTTTCCCTCTCGTGGTGTAGCAACTTCAGTGACAATCTCTATTTTAGAAGTCGTCTATGTCCACCTACTTTTTGATCTTCTTGTTTGAATTATCATGATAAGGATCACCAAACTCAGTTAAATCAAGTTGATATGAAGGCTCTCACCTCCTTCTTTCCAAAGTTCTCTCGAGCCAACACAATTGATCAATGTTATCTTCTTGAGGAGAAAATGTTGTTGCTATGTTGACCTTTGGTAGATCAACTAGTACTGAGGCTTGTTGAACTAGTGATTTTGGCTCTGATTCAATATCAATGGGAGGTGATTGAGGAAAAAATGGTGAACCAGGAGATGAAGAATCAACTAAGTTATCCTATATCACTGAATCTATTGGAACTTCTAGCACCTTCTCAATCTGCTTCTACTTTCCCATTCTTCTTCCCTTCATATTCCCACTAAATCTAACACCTTGAGGAGGTTTATGATAACCTTAACTTGGGGCCTTGACCTTGATGTAGAAGGTGGTGATTAAAACCTTGCTAGCATCTCTGCAATTGAAACTATTTTTCACCTTCTCTTGTTGTCCAAGAAGTACATGCTAGTCTTGATAACCTTTCTTAACAACTCCACTAAAGTGTTCTCTCTAGTGTACTAATCTGGTTGGAAAAGTGGCTAGAAAAAATATTGAGCTTTGATGAATGTGCTAAGTAACACCTCTCTGTCATCATTTGAAAAAACCTCAATGTATTTTGATAGGAAATCAACAAGCTGAGGAAGAGTAAGTCTATAGTAATGACACCGACACACTTCAAATTCATCTTCATAGTTAACCTAGAAGTCCTCAAGTGCTGGTCTATGTGAATTACTTCACTCCAACCAAGCTGCATAATGACCCAGAGGATCATAAGAACACTTCTCACTAAGGTACCTGAGATTGAGTTTTAAAAACTCATTCATCATTAACTTCCAATCAACAGTTGTCTTGCATTTGTAAATAACCAATCCAAAAGGAAAGGAGAATGCTTGCTTGTGCCGATTGCAAAGAAAAGAGTGAACATCATGAGCCTGTCTTAGGAACTCCATGAATAGGACCTTGTCTATCAGGTATCTAGGTAGCATCATAAGTTCTCTAGTGTAGCCATACACTCGAATATATGTGAAAGTGGGAAAGTGGATAAACCAATCCACCTAACTCTCCATTGTCGATTTTTCCTTGGCTGATATTCTAATGTGCATCTCATTATTGAGGTCTTTGATTGTCTTCATTAGGAAGTGATCATTCACTAATTTTAAATCCTATTTAGCCTTTGAGAACTCCAATTGTGGAAAGAATTCATGAATGTGTTGAACTTCAAGGGTTCCGACAGTTTTCAAAGTTCTATAATTTCCTTGGAATGCAATTAAGTAGACTAGATAAGAAACCATGTGAAACTCATGGATTTTAAGGAATTTTGTAAGTTGTTGAAGACACTCACTAATCAACATAGCCAAGTAAAAGTGTTCCTTACTATTGATAATCTAAGAAATGACATAGAACATCCATGGTCAGAAAATATGAGCCTCCTCTTGACTTGTAATCTAGTTGAACAAAGTTATCAAGATAGCAACCTCATCCTTGAACTCCGCATGACCAACCTTCTTTGCGTGGACATGGAAAAAGTAATCCTTTTAATTTTTCTTTTTTTGCCCCTCCTTGTCCTCATTTGGATTGATTTCACATTGATTTAATGTTGTAATGTGACCCACACATTTGTATTAGGTCTTGAATCTTAATGAATCATTAAAACTTTATGATGTCTTGTAAAGGTGTTGTGACACATTTTCACACTTTTCTAGACTCTTATTATTATAATTCACCTACATAACCTCTTTTTATCACTTACCGAATCTTATTTCAAAGTGTTGTAAAGTCTTGTAACAAACTTTCTTGCTTTTATAGACTTGTCATCAACAAATACACCTTCCTTATGCTTTATTTGGCCCCATTATGCACTTACAAACCTTAATTAAGTGTATTTTTGAATATAAACCTAACAAACATCATTTAAGAAAACTTAATTTATGAAACCCATTCACATGCCTTAAGTGGGACCCATTTACCACTAGGGGAACATTATTCTCTCTTGACACAAAAATCAAAATAAATTTAAATTACTGGTAGGTTTTTATTCCTAAAGACCTAAGGTCAGCCTATGATGTTGTATTTTCAGGAAATTAGAGCATAATTGTATATAAATACATGATTTTCTATTAATTTTAACCCCCATTCCACCAATTCATCCCCATCAACATAATTCATTCATGCATCATAACACTCAATAATTTTAGCATTCTCATCACTCAATCAAGCATTCAAGCATCTTGGAGCAACATATCTTCAGAATTCAACATCAAGGGTTTGGTGAGTTTATGAAATTGCATGTTATGTGTTCGTCATTCCCTCTTTATTTAATTTCATTATCAAGGGTTTGATTACCAAAGTGGGAAGTCATTAAAGTCAAAATAACCCTATTTGAAGCTTGGAGACCACTTCCCCATCAGATTTTCTAGATTCAGATCCGACAAGTTGTTAGGTAGAAAAGTGTAGACCAGGACCCACAAATTTGAGCTATGAATTTTAGAAATCTGTAGGTGGAATAATTCACCATCTGTGGTGAATGAGTCCCATTTTAGGCCTAAAAAATATTTTTTTGAAGTTTTGTGTTCCTAACATCTAGAAACCCATTCCAGTAGAGTTTAGTAGAAACGAGACTAATCCACCATCTATGGCGAATGAGTCCCAGTGGGCTTTAGAATTTATCTTTTTAGAATTATAGAACCTTTCAACAAAAACTTTCAAGGTCTAGGTGCATCCCATTTAGTTTCATTCAATTTTGTTCTTGTTTGTTTATGTTTCTAGTTCATGTTTTCATACAACACTATGTTTTCAAACACTTTGCATTTCTTAGTTTGCATTTAATTAGTAATCTATTTTATCAGTTCTTTTCATTTAGTTCATCTCATCTAGTCACATTACACCCACATCACATCAATCTTTGAATGTTTACTTTTCATTTTGGCCCAATCTTTATCCTTTTAGGTGAAAAACCCTAGTAGGATAATAAAGCATTTAGGTGCCAAAATCTTTGTTTACATTTTGGTGAAACTATCTTTAGAACATTTTTACTTCTAATTTCAAGTGCATTCACATCCTAGGGTTATATTGTATCAACATTGCATTAGGTTTTTCATTGTTTTGCATCCTAGGGTTTTCAAAAATTTCATTAGTGAAAAGATCATATAGCTTTCAGTTTTGCATTTTAAATCCTTTACAAACATTGAAATTTTGCATCTACATCATAATTCTACATAAGACAATCTAAAGAAACATCAAATTGCATTTAAAATTTTTGAACAAACTAAAAAAACCATCTCCAAACTCATTCACCACTCTAGGCGAATTAGTCCAATTGCACATTCTGCACTACATTTTTAGGCATTTTTTGGGCATTTTCTGGATTACAATTTATTGTTATTGCATTTTGTCACACTTTCTAGATTTTATGTGTTATTCTCTTTCTTTCATTTATTTTACTTTCATTCATTTTCATCATGGATTTTTTCTTTAATAAGTTTTGGATGTCATTATAATATTTAGTGGACATGTCAAATTATGCCTTTGGAATTGATCCTAAAGACCTTGAGCTTCCTCATGATCTTTCAACTCCTCATGAATTTCCTCCTCATGTTGTTGAAATCATTGGAGAAGATGATGATAGCATGAATAAGTTCTTAGACAAATTCCTTGAAAACCTTGAAGCTAATGCATCCTTTTATCCATCCATGAAACAATCATACCTTCCTATTGTATCACCTCCTGATATGTTTGGATATTTACATCCTGAAAAAAATGAAGGACCTAAGTTCCCTCCAACAGGTGGACCTAGTTCTTCCACACAACCAACTCCCCAACCATTCTATTTTTATTTTTTGATTTAGTTTTGTGTTTTCCTTTTGGGGATGACACAAAGCATTGAGATGCCCTATGTCTCTTCCATGTTGATCCAAAAGGTCCTTTTACTTTTTTTTTTGCTTTTTTTTTGTGTTTTTGGGGATGATGCAAAGTGTTGAGACACCCTATGTGTCTTCCATGTTGACCCAAATGGCCTTTTTAATTTCTTTTTCTCTTTTGTTTTATGTTTTCCTTTTGGGGATGACACAAGGAATTGAGGTTGAAATTTCTCTCTCATTTTGACCCAAAATCTTTTTCATTTTCATTTTTTTTTCGGTTGTGTTTTCCTTTTGGGGATGATGCAAAGTGTTGAGACACCCTATGTATCTTCCATGTTGACCCCAAACATATTTTCTTTTTCTTTTGTTTGTGCTCTCTTTGTGTCATTCTTCTAGTTCTATGTGTAATTGGTGAATGATGATAGTTCTGAGATCTTTAATCAAAACACTGCAACAAAGAACATATTGACCCAAAATCTATAAATCCTTTATGTGTTTGGTGTTTTCATTTTTGGGGCAACCCATATATTTTCTTTTTCCTTTCCTTCACATGACACAACCTTACTTGAAACATATGACTTGGCATAGGGGCTTTCCAAGTTGGCTCTCATGTCTTGTTTCTTTTTGTATTTTTCATTTGCTACTTTAAAGTAATTGCTCACAAAATGATGTGTAGAAATTCCTTTAAAGTGGGGGCATATATTGGAATAATCCATTTTTCATTTTTCTTGGTTCTTAGTGTAGCGTTGTTACTTCATACGATGCATTTTTCATTTTGTGGATGAAATTGGGTGTGATTTCCTTCATAAGTGTGATCTATCTTAACATATTACATTCCTCTTTAGTGGCCTGATGTGACACACTGCATCCCCTAAGTTGAAAATATTATATTCTTTGATTGGTCCTCTCTTGGAGACATTAGACACAATGTTCCCTAAGTTAAGACTTCACATGAACTAAGCAAGACTCATTTGAACATTATTTTGCATGTTGCATTTTTTCATTTAGATGGCCACCTTGCATAACACGACTTGCATGCCTATGGTTCCATTGCATTTGTTCATGAGTTCTAAGCATATGAAGATTTGCTTGTCTCATGAAGCACGAAACAACATTTTTCTTTGTGGCACCTTATTAAAGTTATTAGGAGGTATAACTTTAGTATGGTTGAGTGGGAATCCTATTTCGAGGCATGAATTTTCCCCATAGCCACCTTGTGTATTCCTCACCCCACAGAAAACTAGAAGTTACATGGCCCTAGAGTGAGTATATTTGGGCCTTCTCACCTAGCAGACAACCATGAGTTTCGTCGCCCTAAAGTGAGTATGCATTTTTCTTTAAAAAAAAAACCTAGATCTAATCCACAACAAGTTGGACAAATGATCAAAGCTTGATTCAACTTTAAATTTCTCCCTTTTCATCATTTTCATGTGTGTTCCTTTATGCTTATGATTGGTTTTCCATGAGATCTTGATCCTGGGGGCTTGATCATCCCTCTTGATTGTTGTTGTCTCATCTTACTAAGCATTAGTGCATTCAAACCCCTCTTGAGATGCATTGCTCTACTTTAGTGTGAGTTTGAAGCAAGTTCATCCTCTCACTAAAGTGGGGGCTAACTATGGACATGAAAAAAGTACACCTTTTAATTTTTCTTGTTTTGTCCCTCCTTCAGCTAATTTGGCTTGATTTCACCTTGATTTAATGTTGTAATGTGATCCACACATTCACATTAGGTCTTGAATCTTTATGAATCATTAAGACTTTATGATGTCTTGTAAAGGTGTTGTGAAGTGTTGTGACACATTTTCACACTTTTCTAGACTCTTCTTATTATAATTCAGCTACATACCCTCTTTTTATCACTTACCAAGTCTTATTTCAAGGTGTTGTAAATTCTTGTAACAAACTTTCATGCTTTTCTAGACTTGTCAGCAACAAATACACCTTTCTTATGCTTTTTTTGGCCCCTTTATGCACTTATAGGCCTGAATTAAGTGTATTTTTTAATACAAATGCAACAAACATCATTTAAGACAAATTAATTTACAACACCCATTCACATGCCTCGAGTGGGACCCATTCACCACTAGGGGAAAATGAGTCCCTCTTGGCACAAATATAAAAATAAATTCAAATTACTAGCAAGTTTTTATTCTTAAAGACCTAAGGTCGGTTTGTGATGTTGCATTTTCAAGAAATTAGGGCATAATTGTGTATAAATACATGATTTTATATTCATTTTAACCTCCATTCCACCAATTCATCCCCATCAATATAATTCATTCATGCATCATAACATTCAAGCATTTTAGCATTCTCATCACTCAATCAAGCATTTATGCATCTTGTAGAAACATATCTTCAGACTTCAACATCAAGGGTTTGGTGAGTTTATGAAATTGCATGTTATTATTTCATAATTCCCTCTTTATTTTATTTCATTATCAAGGGTTTGATTACCAAAGTGGGGTTTGACCAAGGAAAACCCCTATACTCTAACCGTTAACCCTTTTCCCCCTCTTTGCATGTGTGTTTGCAAGTCTTGTAGGCAGATTTGTCAAGGAGAAAGGTGTCAAAAAGATGTTTCAAAGTCATCAAAGTCATGTAAGTCAACATAACCCTATTTGAAGCTTGGAGACCACTTTCCTGTTAGATTTTCTAGATTTAGATCCGACAAGCTATCAGACAAAAAATGCAGACTAGGACCCACAGATTTGACCTTTGGATTTTTAGAAATCTATAGGTGGAATGATTCACCATCTGTGGTGAATGAGTCCCATTGTTAGGCCTGAAAAAGAGTTTTTTGAAGTTGTGTTATTGACATCCTGAAACCTGTTCTGATAGAGTTTATCAGAAACAAGACTAATTCGCCATCTATGGTGAATGAGTCCTAGTGGGCTTCAACATTGATCTCTGCAGCATTCATTTTCATTCAATTTTGTTCTTGTTTTTTTTATGTTTCTAGTTCATGTTTGCATACAACATTGTATTTTCAAACACTTTGTATTTCTTAGTTTGCATTTAATTAGTGATCTATTTTATCAATTCTTTTCATTTAGTTCATCTCATCTAGGCATATTACACCCACATCACATCAATATTTGAATGTTTACATTGCATTTTGGCCTAATCTTTATCCTTTTAGGTGAAAATGCTAGAAGGATAATAAAACATTTGGGTGCCAAAATCTTTGTTTACACTTTGGCATATTAGTTTTTGGTTCTTTTAACCATCTCTGAGCAACCTTTCTTTGAGTTCTCTCTTTTCCTTCATACCATATCTTGTCACAATCCTCAATGACTATGGTAAAATTGTCTGAGCAAGGTGGAATAACAAAGCACTTCTCAATGTCTCTCGGCTTGAGGCTATAAATGAATCACCCATCAACTAATTGGATTTGTCTAGTGGATGAGTCATAATGCTTTATGCATGCAATGATGAACTCAAGATCAACCATTGTGATGGGAATAGATGCCACTTCCAACAATTTGAAATGCTTAAAATTATTGACTGTAGTGTTGCTAATGCCTTCCAATGTGCTCAATTTGAGGTACTGGATAAACATGACCTAAGTTTGAGTCAAAAGTTTTCAAAAAGTCATGAAATAAGACCCATTTGGCCTTGTATTCTATTGGGTTGAATTGAATTTTGAAAATTTGGATTTTTTATTGTAAAGTCAAATATGTTCAGACAAATTTCAAAAAAAGCTAAAAATGGCTCTAAATGAGGCTAAAAATAGCTGATTGTGGGAAATTTGTTTGGAATTTTTCTAAAACATGGGTTTTATAGAGAATCAAATTCTAAGCAAACCCATACTTTCATAAATTTGAAAAAATGAATTTTAGCAAGTCATGTAAAGGCTTTTTAGTTGAGAAATGTAGGGGTTTTAGGGTTTTTAGGAGCTATTTTTTTGAGAAAAATTGGCACATGGGTTTTGTAAGCGTTGATGAGCTAAATAGACCCAAATGATTCGATTTTGAAAATATTATTTTTTTGGCCCACATTGAAAGGAATCTTCAGAAAAAGCAAGTGCTTTAGGGCAATTTTCTTGAAAAAATCTAAGACATGGGTTTTGTTGCTGATGTTGGGATATGTGAACCCAGATGATCAAATTCTAAAAATTTTGTCGTTTACTTTGACATGTGAGATAAAAACTAAGACAAGGATAAAATAATTTTAGAGATAGAAAACAGAAATTATTTTACCTCTAAAAACCATGCCTATGCTTGAATTTTATTTGATGAAGCTTGTATGCAGTCAAAAAATGAAGTCTGAAAAATATCTTCTGAACAATATGAATCTAGAATTGCAAAGAACAAGTTAAAAAATATCACCCATAGTGCCTTCAGATCTTTGCTTGATCAAGAAAATACGTGTCTTCTTCCACCTATTATGAGAATAATAAACACCCAAACGACTTAAATAAATAAATTCATGAAGCAAGGCATCATAAATGCATGCAATTCCTAAATTTAGGTGCCACCTTCTGATTAAGCAATAATCCCTAAATAGGGCGCCACCTCCATGCACTTTAGTTATTTGTGCAAGCAAAATAAAGTTTTCCCTTTGCAAGAAAATATTAAGTCCAGTTGAAGTCAACCTAAGAAGTTCAACTGGAGATTAAATATTGTTTAAGTTCAATTAAAAAATTCCACCTTTTTGGGGTGACTAATGCACTTGAGTTCAAAAGTCAAACTTTTACTTTAGGTGTCCCCTTTCTAGATTGACTGATAGTTTCATTGAAGAGCAAGGTCAAAATTGACAAGAAACTCATTGAGGCTGCAAACCCTAATTCTGACATTTGAGGCTTCAAAATTTAGGCTGCCCTTGGCCTCCAAGGGTACTTTTTTGCTTTAGAATTAGTCAATTTTCATCAATTTGAAGCTGATTTTGACCTTACTTCATCTCGCATCCTCCAACACTTGAAAAAATTTCAAAACTGGCTAATAGGCTCACTATGGAGCTGGCTCCATTCTGATCATGAGCTCTTGGAGATCACTTTTCCTAAAAACATCATCTGCTAGGTGAAAATCATGGGTTCCCCTAGCTTCCAAAGGTGCTTTTTATCCTAGAGATATAGCCATTTTTTAACCTAGCTAAATCCACACTTAATCCCTGGCTATAAGCTACTGAGAAGTCCTCTGACCCAGCTGAGGTATGCAATAGAAAGATAGAAGCATAATAGACCTGATGAGTATCTAAGATGGCCAAAAATACTACATTTAAGGCTACAAAATCTTGACTGCCCTTGGCCTCTAGTGGCGCTTTTACTATTTTCTTACATTTGTTACCATGATTAAACCTCATGTTTGACTCCTAATTTTGATAGTTCAACAACTCAAATTAACTTGCTGACAGATTCGTTGTGAAGCCTGATCAAGTCTAAGACAAACATCTTGGGTATCACTTGGTCAAAATTTTTCATCTGGCACTTCAAAAGGATGGGTGCCCTTGGCCTCCAAGGGTGCTTTTTGGTCTAGTGTTAGTCAATTTTTCATCTCCCTTATTTCCCATTCAATCTCTCATTTTAGGTGCTAGAAAAATCTTTTAGGATGGATGGTAGGCTCATCATGAAGCTGACAATATTCCAAAGAAGTCTTATTGGAAGAAAAAAATCTCAGAAAATTGATCTAGTCCTTTGAAATCTAGGGCACCCTTGGCCTCCAGAGGCTCTTTTGCTCTAGAGTTAGAATTTTTTTAATGATTTTCAACTTGGCAAAAAATACCCTTCGAGACAAAGCATCATTTTGAACATATCTTGCCATAGAATCTTTGTTGGAATGTTTTAAGCTTAGATTTCAACACCTGGTATCTGACCATCTTCCATTGATGACCTTAGATGTCCTAACACTTCTTTAGAAATAGTGAAAACTACCCACCAGACTTAAACTAACTTTTAATTGAATCCAACTTCACCATTGTGATCATGAAGTTAAATATGCCAATTAAAACAATTTTTAGTCAATTTTGACAAGTTTCAATTTTTAGGGTTTTTGACCTAAAAATAGGGGTCCAGAAACCCCAATTTTCAAAATTTCAAAATTTTACCAATATCTTCTAGACATCAAAATAACTTAAATACTGCACTTTATTTCCCCAAAAATATACTTTTGATGACATTTTTACAAGGTTTAAACTATTCTAAGCAAAATGCCTTAATGAAGCAAAAAAATTGGTTTGGGTACAATAGGGGTTATGCCTTGTTTTGAAGAAGTTTGTTCTCTTCTTTGTTGTTTTGGGCATGGTGGTTTGGGGCTCAGTGTATTTCTATGGAACTACTATAATGTTAGCTGGTGGTGCTTTGTTGTCCCAGGTTCATTTCCTGGGTAAATTCTCTCTTATTATGTCTTTGCTTGTTGGTTTCAACATTTGGCGTGATGATGGTATCACTTCACATTCTACAACATTGGGTTTAATGAAAATTCTCTTGGGGGTAGGGGTTTCCCCTACATTGTTTCACTTGGCTGGGGTGTTTTCCTTTCCCTTCTTGAAAACTTTGTTTCTCATAGTGCTTAAGGGAGCTATTCTTGTCCTTTCGATTGGTTTTATTTCTCCTTTGCAACTTTCTTTTTATGATTCTCTTAAATTGAGGTGGAGGTTTGTTTTGGGGGGTTGCTAGGAGGATCTTTCCTCTTGCTAAATTTCTTCTTTGCAGATCCTTTTGAGGTGGATTGTGCTCCTTTAGAAGCAAAGACTTGGGATTACTGGTAAGGTGGGTGTTTTGTTGAAAAGGATGCCCTTTTCCCTTTGGTTTATTTTGAGTTTGGTTCAAAAGTTCTAGAGTTTTTGGTTGGGGGTAGCTGCTCTCTGTTAAGTGTGTAAACTATTGGCTAATGTTGGTTTTTACCTACATTTATAGGGAGGTGTTTTGTGTTGGGTTCCTTTGTTTTAGCAACCTATATTTCTTGTTGTTGGTATTTGTTTTCCAATTTCATGCTCAGGTCAAAAGCATGGCTTGTTTCCTTCTCTTTCAAGCTCATTGTCGGTGAGTCTCACTCCTCCTTTTTAGTGATCTCATTTTTTGTGAGCCACCTATCTTCTGTCTCTATGGCTGCTCTATAATGGGTACTGTCCCTTCCAGTTTTAACATAATCAAAACATAAATAGCTTAAATAAATACTAAAATTTAATATTCATTTAAAACTAAAAATTATTTCAGTATAAATTTTTATATAAATAGAGATATATATTGAGGTCATTGTCCATTATATAGGAAAAAACATACAAGCAAGAATTTAGAGAGGTCCAAAATAACTACAATATCAACCAAAAAAAAAATGGAAGAAAAGAAAAGATCCAAGAAAAAATCCCTAGAGCAATAAGGTGAATGAAGAAAAAACCATCTTGACATAAAAACATATTAAATTCTCTAAAAAATAAGATCCAAGAAAAAATTTATAACCCAAGAATATTTAACCAACACAAAATGTTAAATCACACAAAATAGAAAATAAAACAAAAAATTATAGGGAGGTAAACCTCCAACCACGAAATCCTCTATAGCCATCCCAAAAGATTCTAAAATCCCTCACATCATGTTACAACCTTGGGCAATGATAACTACCCATGTAGAACATAATATATGAGAAACATAAAAGTTAGAGAGGCAAAATGTATCCCATAATTAACCTCTTAATGATTCATGTTGTGATTGAAATCACCCCTAGCCAAAGTAGGTAGTGTAAAATAACTTAGTATATTTCTAAATTCCTAGTTCTATGTGACATAATACAAATTTTGATCATCATATAGAGATTAGTGTAAAATAAGGTCAAATTTTTACATTATTATTTTGCAAAGCCCAAATTCTTATTGTAAGGCCTTATAATAAAATTCCTTTAAACGAGTTTATATTCTCTAGAAGGAATCCAAGGTTATAATGGCTAAAAAATATTTCTAATCCTTGGTGGCTCATCCACATGAAAATTATCTACTATTGTCATAAAGAAATCCATCTAATTAGGGTCTAGAGTAACCACCTAAAAACTCATATCCATAAGTCCATTGGGGTTATTGAATAATTTAACTTATAAATCAAATCTTTCCATTTTGATAAAATCCCTTAGCCAAAACTTCTCATTGTGATTAAATCCTTGAATAACAAAAATGATAACTTTCTATTAAAAAGTAAATGGTGACTCTATATTAAATGTTAGTTGGGTTTGTGCAAGATCATGGGGCCCCAAAAAGTGGCGATGTGAAAAAAATACATTTTTAACACACCCAAAAGCATAAAATTTCCACTTTGACATTTTGCAGGCTTGGGTACAATATATGTTTTGGTTTGGTAATACCAAACCGAAATGGATATCCATTTTGTTTTTCAAAAAGACATTCATTTTGGAAAGCGGGAACCAATTTTTTTGAAAAAATAAAATGGATATCCATTTTGAAAAACAAAACATATATTCATTCATCTGTTTTGAAAATCAAAATGGATATCTGTTGTAAAGACGTAAAAAAACCCTCTTTAGTAAAATGGGCATAACTTTTGTGTTTCTTATCAAAAAAATGTTTTTTTAAGGCGTTGGAAAGGTGATTAAGATATCTACACAATGAACTAGTTGGTGTTTCTATATTGTACACAAAAGATAATTATAATAATTTTAACTTCATATTTCATTTTTGAAACATCAAATGCTCACTACTTTCACATGTAAAGTCTTTTTTTCATGATTTTTTGTAACACTCATCTCAAAATACTTGAAGCATTAGAAAAAGTAATGAATAATGAAATATTTATTTTTTGTAGCAAGTAGATGAACAAATCTTCATAAATCATCATATCTCTTTGTCTCTTTCTCTAGCTCTCTATATATCACTATGTCTCCCCATAAGCTCTAGACCTATCCCTCCCTCCTTTCTTCTCTTTGTGTCCCTCTTTATACCTATATTTATCACTCTCTCTCCTTGAGCTCTAGACATATCTCTCTACCTCTCTCTCCATCCTTCTCTCTCTCTCTCTCGCACTTCCTCTCTCTCTCTCTCAAGTCCCTCCCACTCCCACTCCCTCTCCATGTCTCTTTATCTCTCCATCTCCATCTCACTCTCCATCTCCCCTCTCCCTCTCTCTCTCTCTCCCTCCCTCCCTTTTAAGTCTCTCTTCCTCTTAAGTATCTCTCCTTGTTAGGTCTCTCTCTCAAGTCTCTCTCACTCCCTCTCTCCTCTTAGGTCTCTCTCTCAAGTCTCTCCCAATCCCTCTCTCTCTTTGTTCTCTCCCACTCCCCCCCTCTCTCTCAATCTGTCTCCCTCTCCTCTCTATCTCTCCCTCATATCTCTCACTCCTCCCTCTTAGGTCTCTATCTCTCCCTATCTATCTCAATCTCCATCTCCCCCTTAGGTCTCTCTCTCTCTCTCTCTCAATTCCCTACCACTCCCTCTCCATATCCCTCTCCATCTCCCTCTCACTCTCCATATCCCTCTCTCCCTCCATCCCTTTGAAGTCTCTCTCCCTCTTAGGTATCTCTCTCTCACACACACACTTGAGAGAGAGAGTGGGAGGGACCTAAGAGTGAGAGAGGGAGTGCAAGAGAGAGAGAGTGAGAGAGAGATGATAGAGAGAGAGGGAAAGTGACTTAAGAAGGGGACAGGGAGAGAGTGGGAGAGAGACTTGAGAGGGATATGAAGAGAAAGAGAGAGATAGTGTGTGTGTGAGAGAGAGACATGAGAGGGAGATGGTGTGTGAGTTTGAGTAAGAGAGAGAGAGGGACTTAAGAGGGAGAGGGACTTTAAAGGGAGGGGAGAGAAAGAGGGAGAAAGGGAGATGGAAAGTGAGAGGGAGATGGAGAGGGAGAGAGAGATAGAGGGAGGGAGAGAGAGATAGAGCGAGGGAGAGAGAGAGACTTGAGAAGGAGAGAGGGGGGGAGAGATAGAGGGAGGGGGAGAGAGGGACGTAGAGAGAGAAAGAGACTTGAGAGGGAGAGAGGGGTAGAGAGAGGGAGAGAGAGATCTAGTTGTGGTGGGAATGATAAACCTAAAAGAGAGAGGAAGTGGGGAAGAGAGACCTATGAGAGAGAGGGGGATGAAAATAGACTTGAGAGTGTGAGTCTGCGAGAGAGAGAGGAGAGAGAGAGTGGGAGAGACCTGAGAGAGAGAGACCTAAGAGGAAGTGGGAGAGACCTAAGAGAGATAGAGACTTCAAATAGAGGGAGAGAGATTGACTTGAGATGGACAGAGGGAACGGGAGAGGGAGAGAGTGATTGGGAGAGAGAGACCTAAGAGGGGGATGAAAAGAGAGATTGTGTATGTGAGAGAGAGAGAGAGACTTGAGAGAGAGTGGGAGAGAGAGACCTAAGAGGGAGATGGAGAGTGTAAGAGAGAGAGACATGAGATAAGAGAGAGGGGGAGTGAGAGAGACCTGAGAGAGAGAGAAAGAGAGAGGGAGAGAGAGAAGGAGGGAATGTAGAGACCTGAGAGAGAGGGAGGGAGGGAGGAAGGGAGGGATACTTTTGGGGGAGAGAAATAAAAGATGGAGGGAGAGGGAGGGGGACTTAAGAGGGATAGAGGGAGGGAGAGAGGAGAGAGAGTGTGGGAGAGAGAGACCTGAGATGGATGTGAAGAGTGTGTGTGTGTGAGTGAGAGAGATACTATAGAGAGATGGAGAGAGAGAGAGGGAGAGAGGGATATGGAGAGTGAGAGGGAGATGGAGAGGGAAAGAGAGTTGTACGTACTTGAGAGAGAGAGACCTGAGAGGGAGATGGAGAGGGAGAGCGAGGGAGAGAGAGACTTGAGAGGGAGAGAGGGAGAGAGATAAAGGAAGAAAGAGATAGAGACTTGAGAGGGAGATAGAGGGAAGGAGAGGGAGAGAGTGTAGGGAAATAGAGTGGGAGAGAGTGTGAGTGTGAGTGAGACATTGATAGAGAGAGAGGGAGTGGGAGATAATAAAGAGAGAGGAGTGGGAGAGACCTGATAGAGAGAGACCTAAGAGGGAGAAAGGGAGCTAGAGAGACTTGAGAGAGAGACCTAAGAGGGAGAGAGACTTAAGAGGAAGAGAGACTTCAAAGGGAAGGAGAGATAGAGAGGGAGAGGGGAGATGGAGAGTGAGAGGGAGATGGAGAGGGAGGGAGAGGGAGTGGGAGTGGGAGGGACCTGAGAGAGAGAGAGAGATGGAAATAGAGGTAGAAATATAGGTATAGAGCTCAAGGAGAGAGAGAGTGTGAGAAAGATAGGTATAAAGGACAAAGAGAGAAGAAAGGAGGGAGGGATAGGTCTAGAGTTTAAGGGGATACATAGTGATATATAGAGAGAGGTAGAGAAAGGGATAGAGAGATATGATGATTTATGAATATTTTTTCATCTCTTTACTACAAAAAATACAAATATTTCATTATTAATTAATTTTTCTAAAGTTTCAAACACTTTGACATGAGTGTTACAAAAAAAACATGAAAATGAGACTTTGCATGTAAAAGTAGTGAGCAATTGATGTTTCAAAAATGAAATATGAGTTTCAAATGATTATAATTATTTTTTGTGTATAATGTAGAGATTCCACTAGTCCATCGTGTTGAGCTCTCAATCTCCTTTCCAATGCCTATAAAAAGTCAAAATTTTGATAAGAAACACAAAAGTTATGCCCATTTTACTAAAGAGGGCTTTTTAGGTCTTCAAAATGGATATCCATGTTTTGCTTTTCAAAAAATGGGTTCATGCTTTCCAAAATGAATATTCGTTTTGAAAAAAAAATAGATATCTGTTTCAATTTGGTATTACAAAACCAAAATAGATATTGGCTTGGGATTTGGTTTGGGATTGCCTGACTTGGAAAGTCAACCCAAAAAATATGTTTTGAAAATTTGCTTATTTTTCTGAAGTTCGCGTTGTGGCTAATGAATTTTTTATCTGAATC
Organism: Sequoia sempervirens; assembly: GCA_007258455.2. Classification (NCBI taxonomy): domain Eukaryota; kingdom Viridiplantae; phylum Streptophyta; class Pinopsida; order Cupressales; family Cupressaceae; genus Sequoia; species Sequoia sempervirens. Next base: position 441,009,841 of record VDFB02271358.1, on the reverse strand, counting down.
TCATTAAACAACAAGGGTTTATAGAAAAAACTGTCATCTTTCCACCAATATAATTTTTTTCTTATTTTGAATTTAATAAATAAGTATTATTGATTTTCTACATACATTATGACTAAAGACTTGATTGATAGGCTAATTGAAAAACTTCTATAACTTTCAAACTAATTAACATTTTTATAACCTACAAGATGCACCACATTTTATGATTTGCATACTATAGGATTAAAAAAAAATGAATTTCATAAATTTTTGACCAAGTTATGGTGGTCAGACACAAACATTTTTATAATTCTGAAAATTTCTAATAAAAAAATCATAACTAATTATTTACATGGAAAAAAATTACAAAAAAAATCTGGCACATCTACGCATGTGTTCTTTACTTATATTGAAAGATTCAGAAAAATATATTTATTTTTTCTTATACTTAGGGTGGTTAGACATACACCTGCTTCTTATCTTTTTCTTGAAAATTTAGTACCATTGCATTGAAATTTCAAATTTTCTCAAAACAAATTTACTTTTTTCCAAAATAGGATTAGTAGCCTAGAAACTACATTCAATTTGCTACAAATTTTGTTCTTACTTCAAATTTTGTTAATAACCTATTCAAAATTTTATGTCAAGTTTCCCAACTCTGAGTTTTTGAATTTTCATCTCCACTTAGAGGCCTAGTTTGGACCCGCATGATCTTGCACTAATCCAACTCTATTATACTTTTCATGAAAATTGTAAGATTTTCCAATTTGGACTCAAGCTCCAAATATCACATGTAAGACCAAATATTACCTTCCACAAGAGAGTGACAAGGGAAATAATTTATTGATTATGTTGTAAAATGGATTATGATATATCCCACAAAATGTATAATGAAATACCTTGCTTATATAGGCAAGGTGATGAGGTGGGACAAGACAAGATTGTTACAAGTGTCTTAATCCTATGAAATGTGACAATAGAGGATAAGATCACATGTGTCCTAGATACTTATAGAAAGATCCATAAAGGTCCAAATAAATTTAACATCTGAACATGTGTGAATAGGTCCTAACTAATTACTAGTTAGATAATCTACCTTGTTCAAACTATAAATGGGAAATAGAATGATAAATACCCCTATTCACACCAAAAACCCCCTTAAGTGCAACTTAGGGAGAAATAAAACAATTAAGAATGCAAATATCCTTAGATGATGCAAACATGATGGGTCTCAAATGTTGGGCCATGTTAGGTACCCTTGTATAAATGAAACCTCTCACAAATGGATAAAAGGAGAAAATCTAGTGGGAAAAAAATCATTTTCCTTTTGGTGCATGGACATATTAAAATCCCTTTTGAATCTTGCTTGGATTGAGAATTTAGTGGTTATAAGAATTGATGAGCATTAATAGTATTTTTGGTCATGCTAAACACCTTTAGTGAAGTATCAAGATCAATCTTACTTTTATGCCATGAGAGAGAAGCATTAAAACCTATGATTACCCAACAAAAATCTATCACTTTTGTCTTGTTGAACATTTGAGCCATCATTCTTAAGCTGGATCGCATATCGATTAGATTTGGTATGTTTCCATGTCCATATTTGATGCCCCAATAATGAATTGATCCATCAAACATTAGGATTCAAGCATCCATCATAATGCTTTCGAACAAGAAAATGGGGAAAGAGGATCTTTAAAACTACGAAATGATTGATGACATGGACATAATGTCATCAGATGAAAATTTAACTTTGAAGGAATTTGAGAGAGAAGGGATGGCACACTAGCCTTGAGGGAATTTTTGAATGTTTGATGGGAATAATTTCAAGCTTTGAGAATCAGGAAAACCTTAGGAGATACAAAGAAATGGTATGAGTGGATGAAAATCCATGAAAATTTGATAAAAAACTCTTACAGTTCAAAATTTGAGGATTGCAAAGAACAAAGAATGAATTATGAAAGATACATGAGAAAGGGAGTCACTGACATAAAAAAATTCCTAAGAAATATAAATTACTTATGAACTTTTTACAAGGTTCAAGACAAGGAGTCAAGAGTGATAGGAAAGGTATGATGACATGGATGCCAATAAAATTCTAGAACTCCAACAAATTTTTTCATAATCAATTTTAGTCTTCTCATCTTGGGTGCTTGATTAAGGAATGAATAGGGGCACCTAGTGCAACAACTAAAAGCATAATTCATGCAAGATGACCCCTGTAGGATCTCTCATATTTTTTATAATTGATGGAAAGTTGAAAGGTGACATGAAATGGCGATGGGTCCATAAAAAAGATCCAATTTGTAAGTATGTGAAGTAAATGTAAGTGAAGTCCAATTCACCTTGAATATTAATTAGAATGGATGTCAATATTTTGACAAACATGATGTGATTTCTTGAGGTACAACTTTCACTTTCCCCCTTATTATATCCCACCAAGATGCATGGTTATGGCCATTCCCTATACAACCCCCTAGAAAGATAATAAAGGAGGTAATGTTTATTTATTATCCCTATGATCACCCTAAAGTGTGAGAGACCAACAAACACAAATATTACTCTAAGATAATAATGATACAGATTAATTTTAAGCCAAAAAACAAATTTTTCCTAAGAGCACAAATAAAATATACATAAAAATAGATTTGATAAAATGAAGCCTCTTTTAAATAATTCTACAAATCTCGTGTTAGTAGTTATGATAGTCTAAGTCTTTGTCAAATGAATCATCAAGTTAGTAGAATTTTTTTGAAGTAATTTAACCCACAAGAACAAAAGAAGACATAAAAAATAACCAAAATTAGTGTTTGATTTTTTTTTTTAAATGATAGACTAATATGCATGGCACATACACCACAATGTAGTCATAGACGCCAAAAAAGATGCAAAAATGCTACAAATCATAACATAGATGCTAGTAGCATTACATAGATGCCACAAAATAGGTTTAAGCCCCACAACACAAGCACAAGTTCTCCAACAAATAAATATGGGCCAATGACATGCACATGAGCCATAAATTTGTGTTTTGTCTACATTGAACAATCCACATGTATAAAACACAAAATTATCTCTTAAATTTCTTGAATCTTATAAAATAGGGGTGAAGAAGGATATCTAGAATAACACATAGACAAACAAGGTTAAATTAAAAACAAAAATAAATTCAAATGATGGTGAAATGTTACTAAATGAAATATGTACAACTCTAATGAAAATATTTAAAATGACTATAAAATGGAAATAACCTTGCATGAAAGGCTTGGAAACTAAAAATAATGAAGTTAGATAAATCTCAAAAGCCCTAAAACCTATAAGGAAACCACATAATGGATAGGAATGAAAGAAAAATGCATGGGTGCCATATAACATGTTGTCACATTGAAATTAAGTGTTTGCACAAATATTAAGACAAAGTAGAAGCACCACAAACTTGAAAATAATCTAAGTAAATACTTATGAAAATTCATAAAAAATGACTTCAATAAGAAAGATTGGTGTTGTCACCAAGTCCCATTAGATGTGCCACAATACATATGATAAAAATGCATAATACTAAATTAAAAATGAACACCAAAAGCCTTCTCATATATTACATCTTCACATACCTTTGACTAAGCTATGAAAGAGTGTGCACTCAAGGTTGAAAAATTCCTTAAGAGATCCATCAACATCTCTCATTACATATAGAAGTATGTGTGTGATTGTGCTCTTGATTTATGATATTGTTGCTCTCTATTCCAATAGTATGAATTTACATTTGACAAGCTTGTTGATTTTGAATTTAGAATGGTTTGGTTTATATATTTTCAAAATGAAGGATCCAAGGTTACAATTTTATTTTAAGACCAATAGTTGAGATTTCTTAAAAAAGGATGCTAGCAGAGGGACATTGCATATCATTTACTAGATGGAAATGGTTTGTCTCACTCTCTACCCCTCATTATATGAGTCAACTTGTGGATAGAAATGTTCTCTCTCTCTACCCCTCATTAGAGTCATATCTCTATGTGTCAACTTGTGGATGGAAATGCTATGACCCAACACCAATAGCATAGTGCACACTTTTTATACACCACATGAGCTATTCACCTAACATTATAATGAGAGGGATTAATAGAAGAAATGAGAAATATTTTGATTTTTTTTTCAAATTCATTATTCATCCATCCTAGGTGCTTTAGAGAACCTACATGACACTACCCAAAGACCTATGATGGGAGAACTTCCCTCCAATCACAAAGTTCCACTTCATTTTATGATCACTCTTTCTTCCCTCTATTATGGTGGTTTCAAATCCTCTTTTTCAATCCAAGTTGTAGATAAAAAGAGAAAAAGGCCTTTAAATGATGAATATTAAAAAAACTATAAAAAAATGATAATGACAAATATACTCTCCAAATATCATAAAATAAAAAGATTATGACATGTGTTCTTACACATGTAAAAAACACAGGACAAAATATTCTAATATTAGAAGATACATGTAGTGAACAATTTTTTTTATAAAAAGTGTCCTCTAAATTAAAAAGTGAAAATTTTGTAAGATAAATAGTTGAAGTGTAAACAGTTTTAGATGTCTATAAATGTGTACAACCAATATATATCTTCATACCATTGTGCATAAATGTTACAAACTAGCATATACATATATATATATATATATATATATAATATGCCGAGATATATCCTTCTCAAGACACCTATCACACTTTTATGTGAGGAATCGATTGAAAACTAGGTACCTTGAGAAGGATATCTCTCAATGTATTTTATATATATTATTAAATATATATATGCTAGTAGGATTCATGGCACAACATAGAAGACATCATTAATCAGGGTTAGGTTAGGGTTAAGGTAAGTTTAGGTTAGGTTTAGGGTTAGGATTAAAGATAAAATTAGGATTAGGGGTAAGATTAGTGTTACGGTTAGGGTTAGAGATAAAATTAAGTGTTGGGGTTAGCATTAGGGTTAGGAGTAGGGTTAGGGTTAGGGTAAGGATTAGAGACAAAACTAGGATTAATATTAGGGTTATGATTAGCGTAGGGTTACAATTAGGGATTGGGTTAGGGTTAGGGCTAGAGATAGAATTAGGGTTAGCGTTGGGGTTAACATTAGTATTATAGTTAGGGTTAGGGTTAGAGATATAATTAAGATTAGAGTTGAGGTTAGCATTAGTATTAGGATTAGGGTTAGGGATAGGGTTATGGGATAGGGTTATGGCTAGAGTGAGATAAAAAAATTGTAATTAGGGTTGGGGTTAGCATTAGGATTAAGCTTAATGTTAGGATTAGAGATAGAATTAGGGTTAGAGATAGGGTTAGGGTCAGGGTTAGGGTAAGAGATGAAATTATGATTAGGGTTGGGGTTAGCATTATGATTAAGGTTAGGGTTAGGGTTATAGATAGAATTAGGATTAGGGTTGAGGTTAGAATTATTTTTAGGATTAGGGATAGGGTTAGGGTTAAAATATATTTTAAATATATTATTAAAGATATATATTCTAGTAGCAATCTTAGTTGAAATATGTAAAGACATTAATTAAACCCTAACCCAAATCGTAACACTAACCTTAACATTAACACTAATTGAACCTTAACACTAACCCTAACCCTAGCATGACCATGATACTAACCCTAACCTTATTTGAACTGTTATACCAACCATAGCCCAAAAATTAATTGAAACCTAACCCTAATTTAACTCTAACCCTAACCCTAATCATAATCTTATTTAAACTAAAAAAAATTCTTTATTTAACTCTAATCAAGTAACCCTACCATAATTTAATTATAACCATAATCCTAATCCCATAATTTTATCCTAGAACTCCAACCCTAATTGAACAACAATTGAACCCTAATCCTAACCCTAAAAAATTACCATAATTATAATCCTTACCTAATTGAGTTCTAACCCCAACCCTAACCTTATCTCCAAACTTTATCGTAGAACCCTAATCCTAATTAAACATTAATAGAACCCTAGCCCTGTCCTTAGTTGAATCTTAACCTTAATTAAATCCAAGCACTAACTTATCCCCAACCCTATCCCTACCCATGATCTTAACTTGTAATGACTAATCCTAAAAATAACCCTAACCCTAACATTAACCCTAATAGAAATCTAATCCTAATAGAAATATAATTCTAAATCTAACCCTAATTAAATGTGAATCCCAACCCCAAGATTTAACTTAGAATCCTAACCATTTTGAAATTTTTTGGGTTAGGAGAAAGATTTTGATTATTTTTCGAACTCATTATTCATCCATCCTAGGCACTTTATAGAACCTACATGACACTAACCAAAGACCTATGAAGGGAGAACTTCCCTCCAATCGCAAAGTTCCACTTCACTTTATGATCACTCTTTCTTCCCTCTAACATGGTGGTTTCAAATCCTCTTTTTCAATCCAAGTTGTAGATAAAAAGAGAAAAAGGCCTTTAAATGATGAATATTAAAAAAACTATAAAAAGTGATAATGACAAATATAGTCTTCAAATATCATAAAATAAAAATACTATGACATGTTTTTCTTACACATTTAGAAAACACAAGATGAAAGATTCTAACATTGGAAGATACACGTAGTGAACAATTTTTTTTTTTATAAAATGTGTCCCCTAAATTAAAAAGTGAAAATTTTGTAAGATAAATAGTTGAAGTGTAAACAGTTTTAGATGTCTATAAATGCGTACAACCAACATATATCTTCATACCATTGTGCATAAATGTTACAAACAACCAAGTTACTTGGTTGGGGCTAGCGTTTAAGTATTTTCCAAGAGAAAAGAAAAAGAAAAAACCGCTTTATTTGTGGTTGGAGTTTAAGCATTGTTTAACAAATTGTAGCTTTAGAACAAGATATGCACATTCAGTAAAGAACTAAGGATAAAATAAAGGTTTAATAACATCGGCCAACTTAACTGAACCGCAATTAATTTTCCCACTAATTTTTCCTCATTAGAGATAATCTCTGAATAGACAAAAGCTTCGAAAGTTCCTTCTTGTGTGTTGCGTCGAGGTGGAAAACACATGGTAAATAAACATAGCCCATTGGCCACTTTTAAAGGAAGGAGAGAGTCTCCTAAAAAATGTTTTCATCTTTACCTGTAAAACTGCCTCCATTGAGGTATGGAAAATCACCCTCAGTCAATTAAGAAGATACAACCGACAATAAATGATAGATTAAAAACTAGCAATGACACCTTGGTGTGCAATGGGTATGCCAAATAGGTAGGGAAGGTTAATTAGAGGAAATTTTGGTCTATTTTTGTTAGATTCATATGTGAAGTATATGAGGTCAATTGGTAGATCATTTATCAAATGAGATTGTTTGTGCAACAAGTGTCTTAATAGAGAAATGATAACTTCAAGTCAACTATGCATCCACTTATACGGATCCAAGCATGACCTAAACAAAAACTATCAATCATGAAGATAAATAGAGTCTATTACTATAATATATAACTATAATTATATTAAATTACTTATAATTAAGTGTATCATAATTATATAATATATAGTATATAGAATAAAATATAAAAATGTTAACTTATCTCCAAATGTAATATACTTGAAATGTTGATATCTATGCAATCCCATTGTTTCTATTAAAACAAGAGTTGCAGGGGTGAATTTCCTGCCAAAAAGTTATAGAATAGTTATGTTTTAATTAGTTGTGTTTAATAAATTCAAAATTGTTTGAGAAGACTATAATAGGCATGTGAGGGAAATTATAATGGTAAGTACAAGTTTTACTCCATAGTATATGAGAAAGTGCACAAGAAGCCTATGCCTAGAATGAATCCATTATTAATAAAAAGAATTTACAGTGAGAAAGCTAGTAGCATGTTGGATCTATTCTAAAAACCCTCACCATGGTTGAAATTACTCTCATAAATCCTCAGATTTTTTTCAATTATGTGCTTCCTAAAATTGTGAAGTATGAATTTTTTTCATTTATCTAATTCAATTGCTTCTATTATGAATTGAAGAAAGATAGGGGGTATCCCTATAATATTATTTAAAATTAGGAGGAAAACTTATAAGTCCATGTCAAATTTTAGTTCCTGCTAAGGAACTATAGGCACGTCTCTTCCTTAACAAGTTATTAATAACTTTGATTTAAACAAATGAGAAGTCATATTTATTTTTTATTTGACAAATATTTGCATAACTCTAAAGTAAATATGCAAAATATTTAACAAAACAAATATCTAAAATTAATTTTTTGAAAGGTAATTGGCTCAAAAGTGTTGAGCGATAAGGGTGATTTTCTTAGCTCCATTATCATAGTTTCCAAAATAGTTCGTTTTCTTTTAAGTAAATTTAATTTCACTACTCTATTTACTTTCTCAATACTATATATATATATATATATATATATATTAAGATTACTAAATTGTAAAATGAATTTAACTCAACTATTTTAAACATAAAAATTTTTTCACCGCAAAGTTAAATTTTATCTAATGGAAATATTTATTTGAATTTTTGAACTCTTCAAAAGTTTTTTTCCCTCATTCAACACATTAATTACTTTTTCTTCATCCTAAACATTTATTTACTTGTTATATGTTAAAATATAATTAAAAAAATATTATATAATATATAAAAATAATTTAATAAATTTTTAGTATATTATATTATGAAATTATTTTTAATTATTATATATTATATGAATATATTAAAATATCATGTAATATATTAATTTTAACATTATATTATAATATATATTATATATAGCATATATAACATCTAATAAATAATTTAATATATAGATAACAATTTTATGATATTATATGATAATTTTTAATATTATAATATATTATTAGTGAGGCTAAATTTGTAACTAGTGATTAATGTTGCTTATTTCAACCAATCAAAATTCATAATTTTTTTTTATTCATTATATTTTTATTTTTATTTTTAACTTTTATAAATTTCAAAATCATTTATCTCAAATAATATTTTAGTTTTCCAATTTTATTGGCTTTAATGACTATAGGAAATTAAATTAAAAATTCTTAAAAAAGCACTTTTCAAAAAAAATTAAAAGTAATGATATAAAAATGGCGGAGCGGCAGCAGCGGGTAGGGTTTCGAAAGCACAGAGATCTGGTGTACAGTAATGGTGCTCAGGCTCGATGGCCTTTCAATAAAAGATGGAATTGGTTCTCTCAGAACTCCAGCTGGGTAGGAAAGAATCAGGCTTGGCAGGCTCCGGTGAACAAGGGGTTTAGGGCCAGTCTTCAAAATAATTCTGGGCGGAAAGAGTGGTTTCATCCAAAGAAAGGGGAGCAATTTAGATCATGGCAGCTACCCGAAAAAGTGGATTTTAGGCAGGTGGAAAGAAAGTTCTGGCGACCGAAGGTTCCTCTGGATAATGGGGGCCCTAGTCAGGTATCCCCACGCATTTCTGTTACTACCCTTTCTTCATTAATGTTAGATAACAGTGAATGGTGCGATACTGTTAGGTTTCTAAAAGCTAAAGCTTTCTTTATGAAATGGGGGGGAAAATGGCCGGCTTTTGCAAAAATAAGGGCTTGGTGTGATAAAACTTGGGGAAAAGAATGCGAACTGAAGACTCTGGAGAATGGCTTTTATCTGGTGATATGTAAATCTGCTCAAGATAAGAACTGGATCATAGATAGTGGTCCCTTTGAAATGGAGGGTTTAGGGTTTCATATCAAAGACTGGGTTCCAAACTTTAACCCAAATGAAACTGTCCTTGAAGAAATTCCGGTTTGGGTAAAACTGAAAAATCTACCGCATGAATACTGGGATGTTGAAACCCTAAAAAGAATTGGTAGCAAACTAGGAAACTTTGTGAAATCAGAGGAAGTGGTAGACAAGTCGGACTTCAACATATACCCCAAGTTATGTGTCATGAGACAGAGCATTCATTCTTTACCTGAAACTATTGAATTACATACAGGGGAAGGTATTTGGCGCCAGAAGTTAGAGGTAATGGATAACCCCTTTGAATGTCTTAGCTGTGTGGGAAAATTGGTCTCCTCCAAGGAGTTCCCTCCCAGAGATAAAGGGAAAACTCCTGTTCACAAATCTCTATCAGAGGAGATAATTACCCTTTCAGAGATTAGGGCTCAGGATGATGCCTGCTCTATGATGTGGGGGTTTGGGCATTGGGGACTCCCACAGCGTCTGGAGGAGGAGAGCGGAGGGGGTTTCTTGAAAGAGGAAATTGATGACATTTTCGCTGGAGTTTGTTACGGGCATGCCCAGGAACGGCCTTCTCAGCTGCTCATGTCGACTAGCTCTCCTCAGCAGGTTTTGGGTCATGTGGGTGTATCATTAAAGTTTCCTGCATCAGGATCCTCGGCGGGCCTGGAAGATATTCGCAGTGAGAATACCTTTATTACTCAGCAAATAAGTATCTCACATGTCTCTGATACCCCAGTTTTGGAGCAAGTATGTCCACAGCCTCAGGAGTTGTTCAATGCTTTCCAATGTTCAGCATCTTTACCTGAATCCAGGCACAAGGTGGATCCAGTTTTGGTTTCTCAAGTGAATCAGGGTAGGTGGATGAAACCAGTACATGATGTGGAGATGTCCAAACAAATCCAAGTTGAAGCTATTGGTATAGAATCATTGGTGATGGGTCAAGGAATGGAACCAGATGATCAAGAATTTAAAGACATCCCAATTTCTCCGATAAGAAATTTAGATAATGCCTTTGAAGGTGTTCGTGACACTGGAGGTACTCTAGAGGATGCGTCTTCGGAATTAGATTCGGAAGATGATGGTGGGGAAGAGGACATTCTAGGTCTAAATGATAACATTGACATAGTTGAAAAAAGAACCATAGATCAAACTCTGGCTCAAAACAACAAAATCAAAATTGGGGAAAAAAGGAGGAGAGGCCCTAAAACGAACAGAATGAGGCTGGAATTGGCAGGTAATGCAGCGGGTCAAAGTAAATTAAGGTCGGGGAAAGGCTATGCCTTCCCCCGACAGGAATGAAAATCCTATCTTGGAATGTCAGGGGCTGCAATGCCTTTGACAAGATACGTTTGATCAAAAGATGTCTTGATCAAACGAGACCGTCTATACTTTTGCTTCAAGAGACAAAAATAAAAAGTTCTGATGTTGTTCCTTTTTCTCGATGTTTTTCCTGTTGGAAATGCATCCTTGTTGGGGCTGAAGGAGCTTCGGGTGGTTTAGGTATTCTTTGGAATGAGTCTGTGGTGGATATCCAGGTGATTCACCAGGGGCAAAATTGGCAATGGGTAAAGGTGGAATCTCCGCAATTACAAAACTATTTTTCTATATTTAATATTTATGGGCCGAATAATTCTGCTAAGAAGAAGGATCTTTGGCAAGAAATTTCCAGGTATTTGTCGGTCAATGATGATTCTAGGTTCCTTCTTGGTGGCGACTTTAATGCCATTTTGAGACCTTCTGATAAGTCGGGGGGTGGGTGCTGGCATGGGCAGAGTCAACAGGATTTCAGTGACTTTGTGATGAACAATGGGCTTTGTGAGGTTTTTTTTAAGAAGGGCGAGTATACATGGACAAACAGGAGGAGTGGGTTTCTTAATATTGCGGAGAAACTAGATAGGTTTTTTTTGGCTGGTGATTGGGCCTCTTTGAATTGGACGTGCGAGGCGGAAATATTACCTCTTTCGGGCTCGGATCATTATCCTATTTGTCTAAGGATTCAAGAAGATGCTACCTCTGATAGATGTCCTTTTAAATTTGAATCGATGTGGTTTAGAGATGTTAATTTTGAGTCCTTGGTAAGGGATTGGTGGAGGAATGCTCCGTCTTGGTCTAGTTGCAAGGCTTTCATTCTTTTTAAGAAGTTGCAATATCTTAAAGAATGCTTGAAAACCTGGAATAGGGAATCCTTCAAAAATATTTTTGGCGAGAAATTCCTTATTGAAAAATAGTTAAATGATCTCCATGATAAGGTCTTAGTTTCTGGGATGTGAGGTAGATTTTGAGCTGGAAAAGAGTTTAAACAAGGCCTATTCGGAAATCTTAGCGCGTGAGGAGGTTTTCTGGCACCAGAAATCCAGGGAAACGTGGCTGAAAGAGGGTGATCGAAACTCCAAGTTCTTCCACAATTCTGTCAAGGTCCGCAGATCTAATAATAAGATTTGTTCTATAAAAAATGAGGCGGGGGAGATTCTTCATTCTTCTGTTCAAATCAATTTGGAGGCTGTTAATTATTACTCTGCTTGTTTTAATTCTGGGGTGCCGGCCTCAGGACCTATTTCTAATGTTCTGGATGTCATCCCAAGCTGCATTTCTGAGGCCCAAAATAAATTGCTGATGGCTGAGGTTTCGTTATTGGAAGTGAAGCGGGCTTTATTTGGGTTAGGTGGTGACAAAGCTCCTGGTCCGGATGGTTTCCCTGCAATTTTCTTCCAAAAGTTTTGGGACCTTTTAGGTAATGAGCTTAGGGAGGTGGTGGAAGAATCAAGGAAAAATGGTTTGGTCCTTAAGGAGTTAAATAATACCTTCATAGCTTTGGTTCCGAAAAAGTCTGAAGTGAATTCCTTTGATGACTTTCGGCCTATTTCTCTGTGCAACACGGTTTACAAAGTGATTGCTAAAGTTATAGCTAACAGGCTAAAGTTGGTTTTGAAGTCTATTATTTCGGTGGAACAGAGCGGTTTCTCTCCAAATCGTTCAATATTTGAAGGCATAATTGTTTCCCATGAGGCCATTCATTCTGTGCGAATGGAAAAAATTGAGAAAATGTTTGTTAAACTGGATATTAGAAGGGCCTATGATGAGGTTGATAGGGGCTTCTTGTTGAAGGTGCTCGAAAAATTTGGTTTTGGTTTGGCTTGGAGGACTTGGGTTGAAAGCTGTATCAGCTCTCTGAGGTTTTCTGTTTTGGTTAATGGCAGCCCTCAAGGTTTTTTTGGCTCTCGAAAAGGTATCAGACAAGGTGATCCGATGTCACCCTTTCTCTTTATTATTCTGGCTGAGGTTTTAGGTAAGTTAATTGCTCAAAAAAGATCGGAGAGTTTATGGAGAGGCATTAAAGTAGCCATCGGGGTTGAACCTATTTCTCACTTGCAGTTTGCAGATGACACCTTTCTGATGGGGGATGCCTCCTTAAGTGAAGCTAGGGTTATGAAGAGCACGCTTGATATTTATGGTTTGGCATCTAGACAATGCATTAATTGGCATAAATCCAAAATTTTCTTTTTTAATACCCCTGTTCAAAGGCAACTGGATATTAGTCGAATTCTGGCTATGAAGATTGGCTCCCTCCCTGGAAAGTACTTAGGTATACCTTTGTTTGCTGGGGGTAATAAAGCTTGTTTATGGAAGGATCTTTTAGATTCTTGTGTGAAACGCTTGGAAGGTTGGAAGAGTAAGTGGCTTACTTCAGCTGGAAGGATTCTTTTGCTTAAATCTGTGATCTCAGCTATTCCCATAGATTCTATGATGTGTCTAAAAATCCCTAAGAAAATTCTAAACTTGATAGGGCAACGTATGCGGAAATTCTTCTGGAATGGGGCTAGTGAAGAAGATAAAATTCCTTTATTAGCTTGGGACAAAATTTGCAAGGCAAAGGACCAGGGTGGTGCTGGTTTGCGGAATTGGCAGTTGTTAAATGAGGCTCTGGGTGCGAAACTTGTCTGGAATCTTTATGCTAATCCTGAACTTCTGTGGGTCAGGATCTTGAAGGAAAAATATCTAGATTCCAATGAGGAGCAAAGAATCTTCACAATTCGAAACCCCCCTAAAGGTTCGGCAATATGGAATTTTATTGTGTCTTGTAGGCATGTGATATTAGATCATCTTTCTTGGCAAATCGGTAATGGTGCGAAAGCTAAATTTTGGGAGGATTCGTGGGAGGGTCTGCCAAACTTTGGTGACGGGGCTGATATTTTGGCTCTTAAACAGTATTTCTCCCATAAATGGGGAACTCAGGTAAGGGATTACTTGACTTTAAAGGTGGGCCCATTAGGAAATGAATGGGTGTGGAAAGATGTTAGGGATGAGGACATCACAGAGGAACAGGTCCATACCATGCAGAGGCTGTTACAGGGAAGGAAAGTTGTTATTATTGGCAATGATGACAAATTGGTTTGGTGCAGTTCTTCCTCTGGTTCTTATTCGGTCAAAATAGGATACCAACTCCTAAACTCATTAGAACGGGAGGTTTTTTGGGCTAAGGATTTATGCTGGAGTAAAAATGTTTTGCCAAAAGTAGGTGCTTTTGACTGGGGACAGGAGGAGGCGTTTGGGTTTTGTTGGCCCTTCCAGGTGCGTTCTCTGTAACCGAGATGAGGAATCGGCTGATCATCTGTTATTAAATTGTGAGTTGGCCTCTAGTTGCTGGGACTTTGTCCGACAGAAGCTGGGATGGCAGGGTCCCTTACACAGGACGGTTCGTGAGGTGTTCGAAAGCTGGCCCTGCTTGATGAAAGGATCATTTCTATCTAGTATTTGGGTGGTGATGCCCTCTTTGGTGATTTGGGAGCTCTGGAAAGAAAGAAATAGAAGAATTTTTATTGAGAAAAGTGAATCCTTAGCAAGGATCTTATGGCGGATTGAGCACAGTATTGAAGAGACTATAAGTAGTGCTATTTCTATGCCACAGAATTTGCGGTGTGCCTTTTCGATGGAAGATAGGAGAATTCAAAGGGCATGGACTGGTATCCAGATCAAATCATGGCCGGGTTCTTTTAAAATAAAGCCTAACAAGGAGTTAAGTCTTGAAGTGAAATGGGCTAGGCCTCAGATTGGGTGGATTAAAGCGAATTTCGATGGAGCAGCGAAATGTAATCCTGGTCCATCTGGTGCTGGTGTGATTCTCAGGGATCACCTGGGTAATACTGTAGCTCTTGCAGCAAAAAAATTAGAGGATGGATCGAACAACCTGGCTGAAGAAAAAGCCGCCCTTCTGGCGGTGAGACTGGCAAAACAATTTGGCGTTAGGAAGTTGCACCTTGAAGGTGACTCTCTTTTAATTATTCAAGCTATTAAACTGGGGGAGTTAAAGGCGTGGCATTTACAAAACTACATCAAAGCAATTTGTGAAGTGCTGGAAAGTTTTGAAGATTTTGTCGTCAGTCATATTAAAAGGGAGGGGAACCAGGATGCGGACATTTTGTCCAAATGGGCAGTGTCGTTTGACGAAGTTGAAAAACTAGCCGTTGAAGATTTTAGAAACTGCTATTTTTAATTGTTTTTGTGGTGTGGTGTAGCGACAGGCCTCTTTTTTAAAGATGACGTAGGAGCGGCTTCTCCAGCGTGGATGGTTTATCTGGCAGTTATGACACCGCGGATGGTGTTTTGGGGAGCGGCGCTCCGTCGGACAGGAAAATTAAAGTCTTTGTCCTAGGTGGTATTATGTGTGACGGATGAAAGGATGCTGGCGTTAACTCGAGAGGCGAAGGACGGGCCAGTTCATAAAGGACTGAAGCTTTAATGGTGAAGCTGAAAGACTATTAAATTTATATAGAGGGACGGGAATATTGTACATAATGCATTCAAATGGAGCTGTGAAACTGGCGGCGGTACCAGTTTTTGAATGCAAGTTGATGGGGTTTTTAGGGTGGTCTGATGGAGTTTTGTTCATTCCGTTCCATATGTTGTTAGCGTCCTACGAAGGTGTGAAGCTGGTCTGTAATGGAGGCAATGTGGGGTTTTTCAACAAAATTACAGCAAAAAGGTTTTTTTGGCCCCCCAACTATGAAGCGCATGAAACAGGTGTTAAAGATTCACCGAAAGGAAGTAGTGGACGCGGTGATAGCGGTCTTAGGGCCGCATTTCATGGAGGCGACGCACAGGGGGCAACTTAATGCAGACATAGCTTCAATGGTTTTTGCGTGGGCAATGGAGCTGGGTGAAGACACAAAAGAAACTAAATGGGTTATGTTGAAATTGTTCGATGGAGCTCTGCTAGGGAAATTAGAGTCTTTCTTGGAATGGGCGGTGCCGGGCGTGGGGTTTGATGTCTCGGAAGGCATTGAGGACATGGACGAGGCTACGGAGGAGGGACTAATCCCGTTTGTTAGATGGAGGTGGCGGACGGATAGAGAGGTCTACAAAGAAGCTGTTGCAGTAGCTTGGGAGAAGTTGAAATTTGAACTGCATCGCCCGGAAACGGATAGAAGCCAGACGACCGGAAGGGTGCCGTCTGTTTTTCCGCGAAAGAAACGGGGCTCACGAAGGAGATGTCGGGTGGCTGGAAGCGCTTCTGGAACAGCGGCTTGAGGTTCTAGGGTTGGGACTTGTTGATCTGTTTTGAGCATGTTTTTTGACTGCCAAGTCAGGAATGCTAAATCAGTTGAATTTCAGGGTTTTGATGAAATTCGAAGATGAATTTTGGGTGTGCTGTGAGCTGGTTTATTTCGTTTCTAAAGCTGGAATAGAGGTTTCTTATATGTTTGCTGAACACTAGTTTTTTGAAGGTGGCGACTTTGGATGTCGTTCTATGATGCTTAGTTTGGTGTATAGGTGGCATCGGTTTCGTTAATTGTAGCTTCGGGATGATGAATGTATGGGTCTATCCCTTCTGCTCGGGTGGAGCTTTTGTAAAATATTTTTGTATTTACCTTTTTTATTTCAATAAATTATCACTTTTTACCAATCAAAAAAAAAAAAAGTTAACTGTCTCACTTGCACCGCTTTTAGTTCCACTTGAAATGTAGTGATTAAAAAATATATATACTAGTAAAAGTTAACTGTCTCTGCTGCATCGATTATGAACACCTGTAGGGTGTAACAACTTCCAAATTTAGCACTCTGAAATTTGGTTAAATGGCTATGCTTAAGAGCAAGCAAATGCACTTCTAGGGAGATGTCAAAGTTTAGCTTGGCTATGTTGATATTATTTCCACTCTAGATCTCAATGTATTGATGATATGTTTCTACATTAACATAAGGCCTGATGCATCCACAACTGGAGGTTGTATAAGGTAATATCCATTCTAGAGGATCATTTATTCCTGCTCAACTATGTGGTTTTTGTTACTTCCCTCGCTCCCTCTAGCTTTGATGGTGTACAAAATGATATGATATAAAAGTTAGAAATTGATAAAATTTATCTCTTCCTTGTGAGATAAGAACTCTGCACAATGTGGTCTTATACAGTTGATTAATTTTTGGAAGTGTTATATAGATCACTTATATTCTAGTGCTTGGAGTGCTTTGGAAATACAAGGTAAACACGACAAGACCCAAAGGAATAGAATTCATAAAAATCATAAAAATATTGGTAGTAGTTTTGAGGCATAAATACAAATTCTTGAATTATCGAAATGATGTTTTAATTATGTAAAAATTTGGAAGGTCTGAGTTGTGTTTTCTTGGGGTTTATAAAGGCATTGAATTTGGGGTGAGGGAGAAACAATAGAGGGTAAAAGTGAAATGCAATTTCTTGATCTGTTGTCCTTTAAAGAAGTGGTGCTGATTGTGTCGATTCGTATTTAATGGGTACTTGGAATTTTAAATGTTGTGTGAAGTTCAAATTTTTGAACCATGATCTCTTTTTTGAACCATAATATTTTAAGAAAAATGATTTATGGCTTACTTATTGGGAAGTAAATTTGATTTCTTGTTCCGTGGCTCAAATATTTTTTCATTCTAAAATTATATTTTTCAATTTACAGTTTTTTTTTTAATAATTTGGGTGTAGATAAAAATGTTTATCTATCAATTAGTTATTTTAAATGTCAATTTGATCACTAAATAGAGCGATTAGTAATATGTTAAATTTTAGAATGGTTTATTGTGTCCTTCTAGAAAGGTAAAGGTGGTTTTTTTAAAGGAACTAGTACCAAGCCAACTACTTATTAGGTGTATGCGATCACACTTATGGAAGCCCACAAGTAGACAATAATGTAAGGAACTTGGCATATGTTCAGATGCAAGGTATGTATACATTGCCTCTGCTCTCAAATGGAATTTTTCTTGCTCTTTTGATTTTTGTTTTCTCAATTTTCCTCAGTCCTCATGTTAGGTTTTTTTTAGAAAAAAAAATTGGGTTGGGTATTGTACATGCCAAAAGAAAGGAGGCTCCCTGGGACATAAACAAGTAGATTTCGACATATTTGTTGAATGGGTTCTTTCACTTATCTCTCCATTTACAAGTCTACAGATTTTGACATGAGTAATTGATATAAGCCCTAGTAATTGATTTCCTTCATGTTTTTTCCTCTTTGTAGGGCGTTGATTATCTTAAATATGATACTTATTACAATGATGGATCTAAACCTGAAGCTCAGTAAGTCTTTGTTCCAAAGTTATATTTTGGTTTATGGCATATTATGTATTAAACTTAGATTTCCTCCATTATCACAATTTTACAGGTATCCAAAGATGTGTGATACAATTTTGAAGACTATCTACACTCAATGGTAGAAAATATCCAAGACCATCCTTGAGTTGGAGTAGGATTTGAAAAAGTGCATCCTCAAAAAAGGCATGATGGGACAATCATGAGCAATAATGACCAAGGAAATTTGATTTGGATCCAGTAGATAGCTGGAATTTAAAACTCAAAATGTTGAGAATCTACATGTGTTATATTCAACAGTGATATTAAATAATAATTCAAAGATGATAAATAACATGATACATGATAGAGATGAAGAATTAGAATGAAAAACTATATTAATTTACGTATTTTCTAATGGCATACTGTTAGGGGAGATGTGTGATTCTCTATCTTCCTTGCTATGTCTAGATCCTATGACCACTCTTGTTCTTATTGTTGCAAGGGGAGAAAAAATAATTATATGAATGAATGGATGTTGGAGTGCAAGAACAGAGGCCATTTAAAATCAAGGTATATGAGTAAGTTTATAACTATATTATATAAAAATAGTCACCATGAGATGAGGATATGAGGACAAGGTCCTCATACATACATTGGCATTTCCTGGTTAAATTTAAGAGCACTAACTCTCATTTTGTCATATATTATAACATGTACTCGTGATATTTATTAGTTATTTGGATAATATTGGTGACGTTGTATCAAGAATTAACTCTTGTTGTGATCAAATTGGATTCAAATATTCAAGCATGTACCCTTAGAATATTATTGGTATGCCCTTAGTTTGGATGCTCTACTTGTGGGAACTTATGTAAATAACATTACTCGAATAAGTCTAAGGCCAATATATGAGCTTTTGGCAAGTCTTACAAATAAAAGAGAGATATTATTGTGAATGGTAAAAAAAAATATGTCTATTTGACCAAACCAACATCCTTCCATCTTGGTCTAGAATGAGTGCTTGGAATAACGGAAGGCAAATTCATTAATACACTATGGAAAAAGGAAATTTATCATCTATTGTAATAACAAACATGTATGCAAAACATTGAAACATACAAAAGGAATGTGGGACAAACTTCCCCTATAAATATAGAAGCATGTATGTGCTGCATGAACTATGTGGAAAAATATATCAAATAAATATATGTTTGTATGAGGTAAGTTAACTAATTGGCAAAAAAAATTCTCAAATAAAGAGTAGTTCGATGTAAGCCCCCATCTATATATGGATAGATAAGGATTTATACACACATATATATAATACTCATTTCTAGAAATTGTGTATATATACATATATATGTGTGTTTGTGCATATATATGGTATAAGATGTTTTAAACTTAGTTTGGTGATCATCATGTTATCATGGAGGTTTCTTATATGCTTGAATCTTTAGCACAACATGGTTATTTATGCAAGTACAAAAGGTTTTCTATTAATAGGTCTACCCATAGAAAGTAAAATTATTGTGTATAAAATAAAGAAGGAAAAAAAGAAATTATACACAGTTTTCATATTTGACAACAACATTTCAATCAAATACATAGTTAAGAAAATCTAGTGTAGTAATACAACTTCTAAAGATGGCTTTCTTGAGCAAATGTATCGTAATGTATTTTCATATACAAATAGTGAGTTGGCTTGAGATGTAATATTTTTAATGGATTTGGCCAAGGTTTCACAGTAGCTGATGACTTTTTCCAAACCATGGATGGAGTTTTGTCTTTATATTCTTTTAAAAATGTGTTTCTAGGTGTTGTGGAAGGCACTATTTTGTTTTAATGTATCATAGGTATTTTGGATTTTTAACTTCAGGTTTTTCTAAAATATTCTTTGAAGTTATTTGGAAGGCACCTTTTTGTATCAATATAACAAAATATTTGGTGGTCTAACACATGACACTACTTTTGCATCTTTTATATTTTTTATATGTATCATAATTCATAAATCTAGTTATAGAATTGGAAGCTCAGAAGTTACAATGTATGGAAGCAACCCTTTTTGCACAATTGGAATCTAATGAAGTAAAGTTAGATCAATCACATTCTATTTTCTTTTGGGGGAAGTTGTCACTTTTTGTTCATTTTTTTAGATAAGTGGTTAATTATATCATTCTTACAAATATACTTACTTTGATCTTAGAAATATTTGTGAGGAAGGAAGCATTTTCCACATATAGAAATTATAATTTTTTTTGTAATTTTCTGCATCATATCATTTTTTTTTAATTTAATTCAATATAATGATGTATATGGTATGTTTTCTCAGTATTTTTAAGAGCTATTTTTGATGGATAAGGATGTTGCAATATGTGTACTATTAGATTTCTTTGTATCCTTTATCATAGTTCATAATTATCTTTTCTTTTTTGTATTGATTCATACTCAGCTTGCATTTGTGAATAACAACTTATTTTATTCAAGCTTGACATTTAAGGTTACAAGTGCTTATGAATAAAGAAATGTGATGCTTAACCAAATTCCATAGATTATGGCCCAGTTCGCTTTTTACAAGCTGAGAGAAATGAATAATTATGAAGAAAAAGATGTATTGCCTTAAATGTGTACCGGTCATTCTCATTGCATTCAATAGTGGAAATAGTGTATGGTTTAAGACAATGAGATGTTGGTTAGAACACAAGGTATCACCAAATGTTTCAAAAATTATATCTATTGGATAACATAGTGAACTTGAGCAACTTAGTTTTCTCTAGATTCTAAGATAGAGACCACAACATTGTATTATGATTGAAACAAATGTTTTCCTTCACATGGACTTGACAACACATGTAGAGAAGCATGACTTTTCTTTTGTTCCAGTATTAGATGAGCATGCTAGAAATGATGATGTGACCTAATGTACCCATGCCATTTTTCTCATTTGGAGTAAAATCATTATATCATATATCTTCAAACTACCCCACCTCGTCTCACACCAACATCAAGAACATCTGTAGAAAAGTTGTGCATGCTTTTGGACAAAATCATTTTCTGCAGAATCTCCCAGAAGATAAAATGGAAAAAATTAGAAAACTTGCCAAAAACAAGAAGTAAGATTGTAGAACAAGGATAACAGTTTCACA
The DNA here is from genome assembly GCA_007258455.2 of Sequoia sempervirens. NCBI lineage: Eukaryota > Viridiplantae > Streptophyta > Pinopsida > Cupressales > Cupressaceae > Sequoia > Sequoia sempervirens. The sequence goes on along the minus strand of VDFB02271358.1, from coordinate 440,988,494 downwards.
ACTTAAAATTGAATTGAATTGTAAATAAATGGTAAAGGCAACAATTACACAAATCATTCATTATACTTTCTGAACTAAATTAAATTACGTGGCTTATATGTTTGTATGTGTATATATGATTTTAAAATTATTCCATTTGGTATGTCTTTTCTTGCAAAATAATCAATCTCTAATAAAGTGCACAAGAATAAATATCCCCTCTTAAAAGAAGGCATGTAAAGATTCAAGCCTCAAGTTGTTAGTATATCTAGCTTAGATCGTAAGTATCTTCAACACTCCATTATGTTTGGTGCCATTTTGTCTCTAACATTCATAAGGTACACAAGGTACAGAACAAAAATACAACCTCCTCCCATTCTTTGTTAAATGTTAGCCATCTATTGGTTTTGCATCTAGGTTGTGAATTGGTTTCAACAGTTTTGAGTTTTCCAAATGATTCAATTCCATTTATACTTTCGATTTTTATCAGACATATATTACATGTTGATGCAATCCAAGAATATAGCTATAAATGTCAACTATTTATTATTAGATGAAAATTTGTTTTTTATGTATCTATTATTTATTTATTTAATAAACATTGTTGCTAAAACTTAGCAAACACAACAAATTAAAACAAAACTATTCTAAAGCTTTTTGGCAGGAACTTCGCTACTCTGCACCTCTTGTTATAATTGGAGACAAAAATGATTTTTTTTACCTTTGATTGAAATCACTCCATTGGTTTTCATTCAAAGGGTAGAATTATGCAATTTCTCTTACAAAAAGGTCAACCTCTTATAAAAAATGATAAGAAATCCTTTTAATTATAAATATAATTTATATGGGTTGTGTGATGATAATTTATGCATATTATCAAGGATAATGGTTTATTTATTATGGATAATGATTCAAACAACACTAAAGGTTGGCATAACCTTATCAAATATTTGCAAACAAAATTCAAAAATTAAAGTAACAAAACACTCACATAATTTATACATTGAAACAAATTAAAAAATCTCCTAAAATATTTGCATAGATTCAAGAATAACCCAATTTGAACCATGCTTACCCCACATAGTCTTCAAGGGGCCTATAATCTTATGAAATATTTACCAAAAAAAATCATAAAAAATAGATAGCATTATTTAACACATGAGAATTAGGGTTAGGTTTCACATTAAGGTTATTATTAGGATTAAGGTTGGGGTTATAATTATATATAGAATTAGGGTTAGGGTTATAGTTCAGATTAAGGTTTACTTTATGATTAGAGATAGAATTAGAATTAGGGTTAGGTTTCATGTCAAGATTATAATTAGGGACAGGGTTATAATTAGACGTAAGCTTTATTATATAACTATAAATACATTAATTTAGATATTTCTTTTTCAAATATTTTAAATATTTTTTAATTTTAAGTATATTAAAATAGAAACTTGTAAATTTAGGAAAGTTCTTCCACATTCAATTTTCTAAGTTTTAGAAATTTCTTTTTCTAGGTAATAATTTAACATATTCTTTGTATATCTTATCTTTATAAATAATGTTCTATAAATTATTTAATTTATATTAAATATATGTTACATATGTATTATATAGTGTATATATTATAATATTATAATATGTTGTTAAATTAATAATATAATATATTAAAAATATATTATTTATTTGAATTTGTTATTAGATTATTTTATATATTTGATTTTAATAGAATGGAAAATAAAATAAATAAATATGAGTATAAATAAATATATATTTATATTTAGTATTAAAAAAATCCACATAATGTATTATTAAAAAGAATGTTGTAGTAAATTGACTTTATGGTTAATCCTATAAATTAACTTGTGAAGATTTTTTATAAATATATCTATTTTATCTAACGATTTTATTATAGTTACCTATCCCCATAATTAAAAAAAAATTCTAAAAATTAGTTGAATATTTTTTTATTACCCACCATTCCATAATAATCGGTAATGGAAGTAATGGAAGCACCAAAATCGCTTATATCGGGTGAAAATTGTGTACCAATTAGATTCAATAGAATTGATTTTAGAAAAATTAATCAAGTTCTGATTGGTTAAAATGAGAGTTATTAATAACTAGTTAAATTCAGGTGAAAAAATCACATAATGTATTATTAGAAAGAATATTGTAGTAAAATGAGAGTTATTAATAACTAGTTAAATTCTAGTGAAAAAATCACATAATGTATTATTAGAAAGAATATTGTAGTAAATATATTGACTTTATAGTTAATCCTATAAATTAACTTGTGAAGAATTTTTATAAATTTATCTATTTATTAGTTGAATATTTTTTTATTACCCACCATTCCATAATAATTGGTAATGGAAGCGCCAAAATTGCTTATATCGGGTGAAAATTGTGTACCAATTAGATTCAAGAGAATTTATTTTTGAAATATATTTTGTTATATAATTCACATCTATACATTGATGATAGATTGAAAAAATTCAAATAGAAAAATTAATCAAGTTCTCACCACCATTCCATAATAATCGGTAATGGAAGTAATGGAAGTTCCAAAATCGCTTATATTGGGTGAAAATTGTGTACCAATTAGATTCAAGAGAATTGATTTTTGAAATATATTTTGTTATATAATTCGCATCTATACATTGATGATAGATTGAAAAAATTCAAATAGAAAAATTAATCAAGTTCTGATTGGTTAAAATGAGAGTTATTAATAACTAGTTAAATTCTAGTGGTGCCTATAGTTCCTTGGTAGAACTAAAAAAACAAAAATGCATATTCCAAATTTCACATTGTATAAATTGAATGCTCTATAAATTTGAAATACTATTGGAAATGATTGTGATATACTATAGATAAAGAAAAAATGTTATTTTAAATGCGTATATATAAAATCGAAACTATATTGATTTAAAAGTAGTAAGTTGCAATGAATTTATAAAATATTAGGATAAATTATGTGGCAAATTTTTCATAAATTAATATTCAAGATTATGTTTAAACTTGAATAATATATTATATGATTGCAACTCACAAGTGTCTAATATGTCTAACATATTATCATAATGATAATCCATTATTACAATCTACAAATGTCTAATATATTATAATGGGCATATGACAAATTCACAGCCAACAATTCACTGATGGAAATTTCACTGCCAACAATTCACTGTGGGAAAATTCACCACAAGTAAAATTCACCACTAGCAATCCACTGTTGTGGAAAATTAGTGGCATTAATATTTTTTAATTCATGGAAAATTAATTTTCCATGATTGTTGGTGGTGAATTTTACTTGATTTGAATTTGTCATGGCAATGAATGATGAATTTCTACAAATTTTAGGCATTTCTCAATAGCTTAAAAATCAGAAAAGCCATACAAATATGAAAATTCATGAGATAAATTTTCAGAGTTTGCTCCTAAATTTCCATGCAACAACCCCTTAAAAATTTCTTAACACCTTCTCAAAGAGATCATTAGGATAAAGTATCATTAGGTTAGAATATTAACATCCAAAACTTAGAACTGCACTCAACAAGATGATATTAATCCCCATATGGAAGGAGTAAAATATCAAGACCTTCAAACTCTAGGTATTTGTAGAATTTTCAAAAGCATTGGAAATACAAAGATTTATGGGATACATAAACTATAAAGGTTAAAAAGAACCATCCTGCTACATATAAATCTAGTGCCAAATAATGCAATAGATCACCACAATGGCTCTTTCCACAATGCAACTTAATCAATATACTTTCTTGCACATTTCACACCACATTAGTGTTAAAACCCTCTAACCTGCTATCAAAAGGAACAATAAGCACAAAACAAAAGACATGAACAATAAATAATCTACTATCAAACGAACACCACAATGACTATTTCGACAATGCAACTTAATCAATATACTTTCTCACACATTCCACAGCGCATCGGTGTTAAAACCCTCCAACCTACTATCAAAAGCAACAATAAATAGAGAATGAAAGACATGAACAATAAATTACTCATCTCTGCAAAATATTGATTGAAAACGACTTACATATTTCCCACACAACAACATTGAATATAGCATTTACTTCCCACCGTACACCAATGATAAGATTCATTAACCCAAACACTAACGATTCAACTTTTGCATATTGAGGACACCAACTCGACCACCACCAACCCACGTAATTACCAAGGTCCATGTTTCCACAAAAAAAATTGGTGAGGTCCCTACCGGTGGAAACACCCCTAGCAATGGCAAAACCAATTCATGGTTGGGCTGACAAAAATCATGACACAAACTTCAAACAAAATAGTCTATCGGCTAAATATATATACATATACATACATACATATATATACATATATACATACATACATATACATATACATATACATATATTAAATTCTAAAATCTAATCTAAATATTTTAATATATTATTTAAATAGATTATAATAAATTTTTAAATATTAATAAGTTTAAATTTTGTATTTACATATTTAAACTTGTGAATTTTTTTATATAGATAAAAATAAAATGATTAAACATAAAACAATATTATTGACCCAAAGTCTTAATTTTAAAAACCTTTGGCTTGAAGGTGATTCCAAAAATATTATTGATTGTCTTCTAGGAAAGTCCCCCCCTATGGACAATTACATCATGGATTGATGATGCCATCTCGACTTTAGCTAAGTTAGACAACATAAAGATTTCACATGCCTATAGAGAAGCCAATGCTGTAGTGGATTTTTTTGCTAATGAAGGGGTTAGGAGTAATGAACAGAGCACTTGGCTAAATTTTTGTGATCTAAGTGTTAATGTTTGTGCCTTATTGAGTTATGATGAATCACATGGGCAAGAATCGTGTCATCTCATTAATGAGGATAGGATAGAGTTATTACATCACAATCATTAGATTGTATGGGACCGAGCTTAATTGCTTAGTCTGCAAGGTGGCCTGGCACACTTTGTGGGTTCTTAGATTTGGCGGGACCATTTCTAGTAAAGATTTCGTCTTTGTCTGCCCCATTGTGCTTGCCAAGATGGGTGGAGACAGGAAAAGAATTGAGTCGGGTAGCTTTGAGATGCACACAAGAAATGCTAAGGCTTGGAATAAAGTTAAAAGTGGGGGTTTACTTCCTTTTCTAGAAAAAATCCATGGTTCCAATCAGGAGGCTACTAAATTTTTTGAGAAGAATTGGAATAATGGGGAACTTACCCTTTTTGGTAGGAAATTTGAGCTCAACCAAAACCTTATAGCTAAAGTGACGGGAATGTCCATTGATGGGAAACAAAATTTTAGGGACAGGGTTTTCTCTAATGAAGCCGTCATTAGATTTCTGAAAAAAGAGAAGGAAAGACTGAAACTGGTGAAAATTGCTAACAACTACTTCAAAGCTAACACCATAAAAGCTCAATGGAGAAAGGTTCTTTGTGTTATCATGGAGTACATAACAGTGGATGGTCGCTTCACTAGGGTCTACAACTATCACTTTGCCTTGCTCAACCATTTTCGCTACAAGGTCAGGGTTTCTTTCCCCTGCTATCTTCTCTGTTCTTTGAGAAAAAGTTTGGATGACCACAAGAAAAACCCAAGAAGATTCCCTATTTTGCATACTGGCTTGATTAGATTAATTGTTGAACATTACCAAAAAATATTTTTCCTTGCTAATTTGGAAGCCTCCCCTGATTCTGAGGAGGATGATACTAAACCTAGCTGCTTGGGGTTTTTTCCCAATTTAAGTCCGGCTAGAACGGTCCTTAGCCCACCTGCTGTCCAAATTGGTAAGAAAAATCCTAACCCCCTTACTGTGAAAGCTTGTGTTGTGCCTAAGCTGGGAAGTTGTACCCTTAAAACCAGAAGTGTCGATAAGAATCCTTTGGGTAAAAACCTTGTTTCATACTCTAGAGACTCTCCTGACTCTAAGGAGTCTAGTGCTAACAACACTGCATCCTTTGCTAACCCGTCGTTGGATAGAATTACTAGAACTCACTCCCCTATTACCCCTCACCCTGCTAATACTTGTTTCAACACTGATAGGGATCCAACTATGGATGTCTTGGATTTAGCTAGAAATAATGTTGATAACCATTTCAAACTTTCAAAATGGACCTTTCATGAAATCAACGAGCTAAAGATAAAAAATTGGGCCCTTCAAAGTAAACTAGAAGATTTGGGAGCCAAGGTTGCGGGGCTTGATAAGAAAGAGGTGGAACGAAGAGATCACGGTGTCAGCAAAGAAATCCAGTACCAAGCTAGCAAGGACAGAAATGTTGAAATTGAGTTGGAAAAAATGAAAAATACTGTTAAAATTATTGCCGAGCAGAACAATTGTATGGCGAGACACAATGCCATCATCATCAATGCCATGACTGAGAAATTGGACAAAGCTCAATAGGGGTCTTTGGTGGTTGATCCGGATGGAATCAATGAAAGAAACCAAGAGGAGGATGTTGGCATTTCTAAGAGAACTAGGGCCAATTTGAAGAGGAAGGCTCCTCCCACTTTGCAAATGATTCAAACCTTTAAGAAGGGTGTTCAAGATATGCAGAACTTGGAGGCTGAGACAGAGTCTGTCCTGAAGACTCTGGGTTAATCGCGACTAGTCTTTTTGTTTCCTTTTTTGTAGAAATTTTTTGTCTGACCTTCCTGGGCTTTTGTAGGTGGCTGCTGCTTGTTCTAGATTTTTCCTTTTGTGCAGCTAGTTGTGTCTGTCTTTTCTGTGGTAAACTTTGTGGTTTCGGGCCCCTGTAAAACCCGTTTTACCCTTTATCAAAAACATAAAAAAATATTATATTGAATTGAAATAAATTATGATACATTTAAAAATATTAATAAATTAATTAAGTTTAAATATTTGAATTGGTTAATTTATATGCATATATTATAAATTAAAAACTAGTTATTAATAACTCCCATTTTAACCAATGAGAGCTTGAGTAATTTTTCTATTTGAATTTTTTCAATCTATTATCAATGTATAGATGCAAATTATATAAAAAAATATATTTCAAAAATCAATTCTCTTGAATCTAATTGGTACAAATTTTTACCCGATATAAGCGATTTTGGTGTTCTTCACAAGTTAATTTATAGAATTAACTATAAAGTCAATATATTTACTACAACATTCTTTTTAATAATACATTATGTGATTTTTTTAAAAACTAAAACTAAATATATTTTTATTTATACTCATTTATTTATTATATTTTCCATTTTATTAAATTCAAATATATAAAATAATCTAATAACAAATTCAAATAAATAATATATATAATACATATGTAACATATATAATATCTAATATATAATTTTAACATCATTATAATATTATAATATATATACAATATATATGTAACATTTATACCATCTAAAATATAATTTAATATATTAAATAATAATATTATAATTTTATATTTTATTTAATTTTATTTTTATTTTGTAGCATAATATGGATGGTTCCTTCGGGCATAGACGATCCCTTCATGAGGCAGGTGGGAGGCAATAAGTTTTTAAACTAATATATTTAAAACTAGCTTAATTACTATATAAATTAAATAATTTATATGACATTATTTATAAAGATAAGATATACAAAGAATATGTTAAATTATTACCTTGAAAAAGAAGTTTCTAAAACTTAGAAAATTGAGTGTGGAGGAACTTTCCTAAATTTACAAGTTTCTATTTTAATATACTTAAAATTAAGAAATCTTTAAAATCTTTGAAAAAGAAATATCTAAATTAATGTATTTATAGTTATATAGTAAAGCTTACGTCTAATTATAACCCTGACCTTAATTATAACCTTAATGTATTTATAGTTATATAATAAACCTTATGTCTAATTATAACCCTGACTTTAATTATAACCTTGACGTGAAACCTAACCCTAATTTTATATCTAATTATATCCCTAACTCTAATCCTAATAATAACCTTAATTCTAATTCTATCTCTAATTGTAAAGTAAACCTTAATCTAAAACCTAACCCTAATTCTGATCTCTTAAATCATGCTGTCTAAATTGTTTTAGTTTTAATTTTAATTTGCAAATTTTGGACTCACCTTCTTATGACTTGCAAACCTAGTAAAGTAAACCTTAATCTAAAACCTAACCCTAATTCTGATCTCTTAAATCATGCTGTCTAAATTGTTTTAGTTTTAATTTTAATTTGCAAATTTTGGACTCACCTTCTTATGACTTGCAAACCTAGTTATGCTTGAGCTCTTTAGTTATTCTATGAGAATTTTTTAATTTGTTTCAATCTGTTAAATCATGTTATCTTTTTTTTTAATGATATTTTTTGGTGAATCTTTCATAAGATTATAGGCCCCTTGAAGACTACGTGGGGTAAGCATGGTTCAAATTGGGTTATTCTTGAATCTATGCAAATATTTTAGGATACTTTTTAATTTGTTTCAATTTATAAATCATGTGAGTGTTTTGCTACTTTAATTTTAATTTTAATTTTAATTTTTGAATTTTCTTTGCAAATATTTGATAAGGTTATGTTGAATCATTATCCATAATCAAGAAACCAATATCTTTGATATTATTCATAAAATTACCATGAAACAACCCATATAAATTATAGTTATAATTAGAAGGTTTGAGGTTGACCTTTTTGTAAGAGAAATTTCCTAATTCTACCCTTTGGATGAAAACCAATGGGGTGATTTCAATCAAAGGTAAAAAATTATTTTTTTGTCTCCAATTATAAAAATTGACATGGATTTATAAGTTTTCACCCTAATTTTAAATAATATTATAGGGATACCCTAAAACTTGCACTTACCATTATAATTTCCCTCTCATGCCTATTATAGTCTTCTCAAACAATTTATAATTTATTAAACACAACTAACAACTAATTAAATCATAACTATTCTATAACTTTTTGGAGGAACTTCGCTGCCTTGTAGCTCTTGTTTAATTTAGATTTAAATTTTGAATTATTTATATCTAAAATGTCAAATTGCAATAATCAAGAAAAGATATTAGAAGTAGTTCAACTTATAATTATTTTTATTCTATGAAATAATAGAATAATTATGTTTTTTAACTTTTATCTTAATTTATAACATATTTATTTAATTTATTTTAGATATTTTATATTTTTTTACAATATTATATATTTATATGCTTAAGTTTTTTATAAGAATTTTATTATTTTTATTATTAATTATTTTATAATTATAGAAATAATACCTATTTTAGTTAATAATTAAATTTGTAAAGAATGTAGAGATAGAAAATCAAATCTATAGTTAATTTTATAATATTATATATCTCTATACCTCTCTCTCCTCTCACTATTCTCTCCCTCCCTTTCTATCTATTTATATAAATTTATCTTCCTCCCTATATCTCTCTCTCCATATATTTCTCTAATTCATATACACACACTCCATGTTTCTCCCTCCATGTCTCTTTTTGTATCTCTCTCTATCTTTCTCTCCCTCTCTCTATTACTTGCCTTTGTCACCCCCCCTCTCTCTCTATTTATATCATTATCTCTACCCCATTCACTTCATCTCTCTTACTCTCTTTCTATTTCTCTCTCTTTCTATCTCCCTCTCTCTCTCCCTCCCCCCCTCTCTCTCTCTCTCTCAAACATAACATGAGCCTATTGTAATAGAATTTGATTATCTTCCTAATTAAGAGATTTTGTTTCAGTCATTTTGGATCCCTATAAGTGGATGCATAGTTGATTTGAAGCTAGCACTTCTCCATTCAAACCTTTGTTGCACAAAGACATTCATGTTCTAAATGGCCTACCAATTTACCTTATTGACCAAATTTATGCAAGAATAGACCAAAATTTTCCCTATTTGACCTTCCACAACTCTTTGCATACCCATTGCACACCATATATATATATATATATATAGAGAGAGAAGGGTACATAAATGGTATAGATATATTAAGTATATCTATATTAAAAATGTTGAGAGATATCAATATTAAATTAATTAATTTGACTTTAGGACAATTTAAAAAATATGGTAAACAATTTAAATGATAAATCATAAAATGTGATCTATGAAAATAATAAAAATTGATTAACAAAATAATATATATCCTTAATTTATTTGTTTTTATTTTCAATGTTAATAATACTTATTTTTAAATTGAGAAAAATATATATATAAATATAATATAATTAAATTGGAAAAAAATAAAATTTAATATAAATATAATATAATATAATTTAAATTGGTATAAATTGCATTGAAATATAAATATAAGAAAAAATAATTTCTAATATAAATAAAATATAATATAATTTTTAATTATATAAATTTTATATAATTTGAATATTATTAGACCGAATTTATAAGATGATCTAAAGATTTTTTTTTGCAATTATATTTAGATTTTGTGTATGTTAATTTAATTTGTACTATATAAATTAATAATTTTTAGTATAAAATATTCTTTATAAGAATAATAATTTATATTTATTATTATAATAATAATAAATATAACTATATTATATAAAATATTATATTATATTATATTTATATATTAATTTTATTTGTATTATTAATAAATATATTAATTATTAGTTATAGTACAATTTATAAAATATAATATATTATAATAATATAGTTTAATTTGTATTATATAAAAATTATATATTGTAATATATTTAGTGAAAATCTTTTTGTGATCAATCATTCACTATGCTATCTTCCAAGGCTTAAATTTGATGGTCAACCTTGCTTGTCAACAATTTTTTTAATGATGGTTATCTATTCAAAGATGCCCTTAAAACATTATGATATACCTTAGTGTAAGTAAAATTATATATAAATCAAATATATATATCATTATAATTCTACATAAATTTTGACAATCTATCCAAAATCTTTCCTTTCATTGATACAATATTCTTAAAAATTTGATTGTATTTTACGCAAAAATCTCTAAATACGGTCATATGGCCATCAAATTTAAGCCCTGCTATCATCCACTTTTCTTTTGTGGCTTTGCTCTTTTTTCTTTATCATCTGGAGATTGTCTTTCCGTTTTATTTGTACAGTTATTTTTGGGCTTTCTCTGTTGACTGCTGTCTTGCAGCACCTTTGTCTTTCCTTTCTTCCTGTTTTTCTTCTGTAAAGCTTTCTTCAACTTCTACTTCAACTTCTACTAAATGTAATATCTTATTTTTAATATGATATTATGCATTTTCTTGAAAGAAAAAAAAAAAACATTATAACAATTGTCTGCAATAAATATTATCAAAATAATGTAATATCTTATTTTTAATATGATATACATTTTTTTTTGAAAAAAATACATATATTATAACAATTGTCTGCAATAAATATTATCAAAATATCTGACAGTGTGTGAATGGCATAAATGTTAAAAATTCTACAAAATGAACCATAAAAAGAAACAGCCAAAATGACTAGTGAAATGCACGGAAAATTTTAAAATTGAACGGATGAAATGATTTGTAATCGTAATGATAATATACTTCTTTAATCAGCAAAAATTAAAAAATTAAAAAATTAGTTTAACTTTTAGCACCACTCGATATGGCAGAATTAATTTGTTGTAGATTCAAAATCATTTGTTAATGCATGTGCCCTCAAATTACAACGGAACTTCAAAACGCTGGACAACGTTGCCAAATAACCACTTTTTGGTGAAAATAAATTCATATATATATAATCAAATATATTACTTGTAAATATTTATTTTCTATCTGTTCTGTCATATATTAGAACAGGGGTTAAACATACTTTTGGCATCTTATCAAATTTAAGAACTAAAATCCTCCACCACCTCCTGCACCACCACCAAAACCTCCTCCTGCACCGTCACCACCACCAGCCCCAGCTCCTCCACCAAAACCACCTCCAGCTCCTCCACCTGCACCACCACCGACGCCTCCCCCCACACCTCCACCACTTCCACCGCCAGCACCTCCACCAAAGCCTCCTCCAGTTCCACCACCAGCACCACCACGGCACCTCCACCGGCACCTCCTCCAGCACCTCCACCGGCACCAGCGCCTCCGCCAAAGCCTCCTCCAGCACCACCACCAACACCCCCACCGGCACCTCCACCTAAGCCTCCTCCTGCTCCACCACCAGTACTCCCACCTAAGCCTCCTCCTGCTCCACCACCAGTACCCCCACCTAAGCCTCCTCCTGCTCCACCACCAGCACCTCCGCCTAAGCCTCCACCAGCACCCCCTCCTAACCCACCACCAGAACCTCCACCTAAGCCTCCTCCAGCTCCACCACCAGCACCTCCTCCCAGGCCTCCTCCAGCACCTGCCCCTCCACCAAGGCCTCCACCAGAACCTCCACCTAAACCTCCTCCCAATCCACCGCCTGCACCTCCACCGAGACCTCCCCCACCACCAGCTCCTCCATCAAGGCCTCCTCCAGCACCACCACCTAAGCCGCCACCAGCTCCTCCACCGCTACCAAGTCCCACACCACCACCTTTCCCAAAACCACCGCCCCCGCCAAGCCCTCCACCGCCTCCCAAGTTATCAGTTTGATATGTTGTTACCGCCTTGAGGCTTCTGCCATCACAAACAACAATTATTCCCACCATAAGTATCATAACAGTTACAAGCACACCAGACAGCTTGAGACTGGACGCCATCTTTGTCTTTCGTTCCACACTAACTATACTCAGTTCCGGCTCACTCTATTGCATAAACTTAGTTCCCGAATCCCCTTATATAGTAATTCTAATCTCCAGTATTCAATGTAGAATAGTATTGAACCGAAGCATAACTTAGCTTGGCAATTAATTCCTCACCAAATAAACATGAAGATGAAGATTGTGTTGATTCGGCATGATCCACTCTGAAGCAAAAATGAGCTACCCATTGCCGCGTGAGTTCGTACTATTGAATTAAAAAACCAAAGCATTAAAAACTACATCGCCATCTCATGTTCAATGTCGCTGAAGAAGAAATCAATAATTGTTGACAGACCAGTCACATACTTATTACATGTTTGTGGGCTCGAGTTGTATCTCAATCCTGTAATCCATCTGTATTTATGAGGGCGATGAATTATAGTAGCATGACCAACTTCCTGCATTCAATTTTGTGAAGAAATTTCTATAAATATGTTGCCTGGCCCAGATCCAGTGATGTCTTTGTCTAAAGTCTTCTTGCATTTAATTTACATTGGTGATTTGCCAACTGAATTCCCCACTGCCTGACGCAAAACAATTAATGGAAAGCACATGATCATGTCGGTGAAATCTCGCCTCCAATTAACCGATATTAGTACAAGCGATACTACCAAGGAGTCTAAGCCTATAGCATAAATGTTCGCTTGGCTACTGAAAATTTATGCGAAATGTAAATAGAATTCATTTAAAATAAATAGAATCTATTTAATATTGACCAAGCTGAAGAAGAAGACCATACAAAATACTGATCACTAGTTCAGCGTGTTGAATAAATTGTAATTTCTCCCATATCGCATGAGAAAGATAAGATAGAATTGCAATCGTGCATGAGGATAAAAATGGAATTCTTAAATATAAAAAATTGCATATTAATTTTTAGAGTTTGTATGTACTATGTATGATAAGTTTCTAGAATTCTTTAAATGTTTTTAAAATGATTGTAATGTATTTATCTCATATGGTATTTTAGTTGAATGTTGTAATATTCCAAACATTTGTAATGTTTGAGATTGAACAAAGAAATTATTGTTGTTGCAATTTGTGTGTTTTCTAATTCTTTCAGTTGGTATTAGAGCAAGTTTGAGAAGGTTATTTGGGTTCAAAAAATTACAAAAGCAAGAGATCGTGAGAGGTTAAAGAGTCAGTTGGAGCACTAAAGAAATCATTAGATCCAACCATAGCTGAAGATAAAGAGGTTGTCACAGCCAAAGGAATGTGAATCCAATGTAGCAAGGATAAACTATAGCTAAGAAAAAGTAGATCGTGGCAAAGAAGTCATTGCAAGTGCAAACGTGTGAAGTACAAAGGTAAGGAGTTGTAGCCCTTTGAGAAAACCAGAGAGTCAAATAGAAGATCACAAATCTTGTAGAAGTTGCAAGTAATAAAGATTGGTCCAATCACTATCAAAGAAGTTAGATTGTAGCTTAGATTGCATGTTTGAAAGAAGAGTTTGTAGTCCAACTAGGAAAATAAGTTATTGAGGAAGCCAGACATCTGATTCTCAGATTCTAGGTTGATGAGATGAAAAGAACATTGTTTGCAAGAAATTAACCGAAGTCATCAAAATGAAATCGTGTGAGGAAGTTGGATCCTAGCATTTAAAAAGGTAATAGTATTTTGTCAACAAAAAATGAAGCTCTCTATAGGAGGAGAGAAATTGTGAACCCTTGAAGAAGTCATAGCCAAGTAAAGCGCAGTTCAAAAGGAGATTGCCACACATTGTGCTAAGAGAGAAGCCCACAAAAGTTGGAAGAACAAATGAAGATAGTCACAATTTTTTTTGAGAGAAGATATGAAGATCACAATCATAATTGGTATGGTGTTGATGCATTTAGTGATTGAAATTAAGGGGGTGTGTTGGAATAAATTGTAATTTCTCACATGTCACATTAGAATTGATGCAATTACATGAGGATAAAAGTAGACTTCTTAAATATAGAATTTGCATGTTAATTCTTAGAGTTAAATGGATGGTTTGAAGGATTAGGTTTGAAATGGATATATGGATGATTGGATGTATTAGAGAATAGAGATTTTGAGGGATAACCAAATGGATTAGGGAACTATAGTGATTGATGAATGGTTTAATTGATTATGATTGATATGGAGGGTTGGATAATTTTATGGATAGGGGAATACAAATTTTAAAGGATGGTTTGATGGATGGTTTGATGGATGGTTTGATGGATGGTTTGGTAGATGGTTTGATAGATTAGGATTGATATGGAGGAATAGGTGATTTTATATATGGGGGCTATAGATTTTGAGGGGTTGTTTAATGAATGAGGGACTAAAGGGATTGATGGATATTTTGGTGGATGGTTTGATGGAATAGGATTAATATGGAGGAGTCAACAATTATATGTATGGATGAATATATAGTTTCAAGTATGGTTTGATGTATGAGGGATTATAGGGATTAATGGATGGTTTGATCAATTTCAATTTATAAGGTCTAATGGGTACTTTATAGATTAGGATTTACATGGAAATGTGGATGATTTCATGGATGGTGTACTAGATAGAGTTTGAGTGATGGTTTAATGGATGAGGTCCTATAGGGATTTATGTATGGTATTGTAAGGCTAGATAGGTGGTAAATGATGGAGTAGGATTGATATAAAGGGGTGGATGATTTTATGAATGGGGAAATATAGAGTTTGAGAAATGGTTTAATGTATGAGAGAATATAGGAATTCGTGTTATTTTATAGATGGTTTGATGGGTTAGTTATTCTATGAAGGAGTGGATAATTTGATGAATGAGGGACTACATAGTTTCAAGGATGGTTGGATGGATTTGGGACTATAGAGATTGATGGATGGTGGATGGATGTAGATTTATAAGGTCTAATGGGTGGTTTGATGGATTAGGATTGATATGGAGGGGTTGATGATTTGAAGGATGTGAGACTATAGATTTTGAGGGATAGCTTGATGAATGAGGGACTACAATGATTGATGGATGGTTGGATGAATGAAGTTTTATAAGGTCTAATAGGTGGTTTTATTGATTAGGATTTATGTGGATTAATGGATGGTTTGATGGATTGGGATTGACATGGTTAAATGGATGGTTTAATAGATTGGGATCTACATGGTTTTATGGATGATGATTCACATAGGTCGAGAAAAATATTTTGATGGTTGATGATCCATCAGAGTTGATGCATGGTTGGATGGATGAGAATTTATAAATTCTAATGGGTGGTTTGATGGATTGAGATTTGATAAATAGTTTAATGGTTTATAATATATATGGATAGATTGAATAGGATTTGATGGATTCAAATCTTTATAGTTGAATGGATGGTTTGATGTACTAGGGTTTATGGGGATGGATGTATATTTATATGGGCAAGGATTCATATAGGTGGATGGATTTTTTTATGGGTAAGGATATATAGAGGTTGATGGATGGTTAGATGGGTTACAATTTTCTATGGTTTTGGGGATGGTTTCATGGTTTAGGATTTATAAGGGTTGGTGGATGGTTTCATGTAGGAGGTGCTATAGATTTATATGGATAGATTTAGATATCTATGCTTTAATGGATGGTTTGATGGATGAGGATTACATGGTTGGATGGATATTTTTATGGGTGAGTATCTATAGGATTTGATGGATGATTGGATGGATAGTTTGATGTATTAATATTTATAGGGATATATGGATGATTTGATTATTTATAATGTTTATGGATTGGTGGATTAAGATCTATATTGGATAATGGATTGTTTAATGGATTAGTTTTTATAAGGGTAGATGAATTATTTGATGTAAGACGATCTACATGGTGGATGATTAGACATATTAGGATTGATAATGATAAATGGGGTTTTGATGTATTATTATTTCCTATTTATGGATTTTAATTTGGAATTTCCCCCTTCCATAAGTGTGTGAGGTTATAACTTAGGGTAAGATTCTATGCTAATGAGGTACTTAAATATGGCGTACTTGTTTTAAAGTAGGAAGTGATCTTGTTGGGTACAACCTTGTTTAGTGTTAGGAAAAAAATTATGGTTAGAAAGATACTTATCGTGATCTATAATGATCGCATCATCATTATTTATAAAGGTGATTTTATCCTGGTTGATGAACTCATCAAAAATGGGTTCATGATCCTCTCTTTGATTAGGTTAGGGTAAAAGTACAAATCTATGTCACACTTTTATAAAGGAAACGACCAACAGTGATCCAACTTTTAAACTTGAATCACTAAAAAGTGATATATATGTTTTGATTTTTGAAATGATGTAAACTAATAAAATATTTACTTTTTAGTTTATTATTTGTTTTCATTTTCTTGAAAAAGTTAAAAAATTATTTGAATATAGTTTTTAATAAATTAACACTATAATTTAGTTGTTGATAAAATGTTGAAAAATAAAGTTACATGAGATGTCAACCTTTATATAGTAAATTTTATTTGTTTTCCTTCAAAAAAAAATTGTGTATCTATAACTTGAAACTTTAGGGCATGGATTTTTTTTTCAATTTTGATATTTATATATTTAAAAAAATATTAAAATGTTTGTGTATTAAAAATTAGTTGTTTCTAATTGAGGTCAACTTTCATATAGATTATTTATCTAAAATAGATAATAAATATACCATCTTGATATAGATTCTTATATCTAGGGCATCATATTTTAAAAAAAAAAAAATTAATAAGTTTTAAACTATTTTTCCTTGACATGATAATCAACCTAATGTTTTGTGTGATAACCTACATTTAGTAAAAATAAAAAGGAAAATATAAATAATAATTAAACTATTAAAATATATACATTTTTGAAAACTAAACTTATGGATCTACAAAGGGTATTTTTATATTTAAAAAAAAATGGTTTTTAACACAATTAGAAGTTGTTGAACCATCAAATTTTTCAAATACTTTTTTTTGGTAAATTGCACTCAAAGTGATGCTAAATATGCATTTAGCCAACAATTTTAGTTGGAAAAGTTATGGACATATATAAGTTAGCTAGAATGAATCTTACAAGATCATATGTTTGACCAAAATTATTTTTTAGTTAAAACTACTTAAATTCACCTGTGCTGATAAGTTGGCCAAAAATGTGACACAACTTTGTGCTAATACCCATTAGGCTTCACTTATTTGATTCAAGTTTCACATGAGTTTCGTACTTTGATTTTGGTGCCTTGGAATCTTATAGATTTTTGGAATTTTATTTTAGGTTTAACTTTAATATGTTAATATTAATATGTTGACTTTTATATGTTTCATCTTGAGGCTTTGGGTTTAACATAAATGAGAGGAGAAGGAGGACACGGGAATGCATATATTATTCAAGTAGGAATGTTTATCTTGTAAGACTACCAATATACTTTAGGTACATGGTGAGTTACTTATTGGGACTAACTACTTATCAATGCATCAAAAGTGACAAAAAAATTAAAGGTTCATTATGCTAAGTTGATATAATTTTCAAATAATAAGTCCAAGTGATATACTTGATGGTGTCAGAGATCTAATTCTACAAAATTATGGAGTTTATCTAAGGTGTGTGATCAAGGTAAAATACCTTCTCACTCCACTCCATCCTCTTGATTGATGCATACATTAATAATGACAACTCCTCCCTTGAGGGGTATTGTTTAGGGCCTAAGTAAAGGTGGATGAAACCACATCACTTCATGGCATGCTTAAACACATGATCTCTTAACAAAAAATGGTAATTCCTTCATCAAATTCATATACCCTATCAATGCATAGGGTTTATGACTTATTACTTGGTGATGAGATACAAGTCAATAAAGACCCCATATAGAAAAGATAAAATAAAGAAGGAATATAATTTTTTATTCCTAAGATCATGAATATGTGCAAGGGAAGAGATTACACATTTCAAGTAATGTAAGTGAAGGGGAAAATTTTAATATTAAATATCATCCTAAGGCACAAGAAGAGACTGCACATTATCTAATCATAAAACATGCCATATAGAAAATGGGAAAAAGTGAAGTTACTTTTGATCCTTAAGATCACCCTAGGGTATGAGAGGAGATTGCGCATAAAATGTGTAGTGACATAGGAAGTGAGCTTGGTAAGGAAGGAGAAAAAGGAATCCAAGATAAGGATCTTACCATGAAATTACATAAGGGAGGGTGGGTAGATTAGGTAATTAACATTTAAGACATAGACTTTACTAAAGATAGTAAAAGGAAACACAAATGATGGTAGATCCAAACACTAATCAAATTTGATATAAAATATATGTAGTTAGAAAATTAGACTTGAAAAATATAAGAAAGAAGGATAAATCCTAAGTTTAAAGTCATTGGCTATTTATAATTTTAGGTTTACTAAATGCAATAGAAAATAAACCACTTGCATAAATATTTTGGCTAATTAAACTATTAAATAATTAAATAGATGATCAACCTAGATAAATGGGTTGGGATTGAAAATAATAAATTCAAAATTAAATGCATTTAAATGTAATACTTTGCTAGATTCTAAATGTGGGAAAATTATTTTGAAGAAAAGGGAACCTAATCACCAAGGTACTATAATTATAGGATTTTAAGTGGATGATCACTTTAGAATCTACTAACAAACTAGACTTCCTACCCTTGTTCAAATTCATTCTTGTAAACTTAATCTTCATGGCTATGGAACTCAAATGCACATAGAAATGAACTCTCGAGTCTTCATAATGATTTGACATATTTGACAACTTGAAACTTGTTTTCCTTTATCTCTTAATGTATGAATTTGTGTAAGGATTTGTGATGTTTACAAATACCTTTGGGGAATTTGTTGAATTATGTGGATCACATTCTCCTCAATAAAACATTAAACATACTAACTTTATGACAACAAGTGAAATATTGAGGACATCAAGCAAGCATACAATGCAATTGGGATGATATGTGTTGATGTAGTTCTCTAACAATGCTACTATGATGTTCTCATAGATGCACTAGGATAAATCCTTTGAACAATCCTAGCATGCTTCTAGATGGTTTTTAAATGAATGAATGGATGTATTTAAATACAATGACCAAGCTCTTACAAATCAACATAGAAAGTGCACTAGGTCAACTCACAATGACTAGTTGGAGGGAATTGATGATATTAAATTTTAATTTTAATTTTAAACTTTATTTTTGAATTCATGAATGCAAAAATACCTTGGATGAAATTTGCTTCATATTAATGATCTAGGGTGATGAAAAATAGATCTAGGGATCAAAATCAATCTTTAGAAAAAATAATGAGATTTAAATACGGTAATACCATAAATGTTATTCATATAAGAATATATCATTTATAAACTAGTTATTATGTTTAAAACATTAAAACTAAAATCAATCGAAAGTATTTAAAAAACATAAATGTTTACCATTTCAAATATTTCTTCCATAATAAAATGGGTTGCATATAATTTCAAAAACAAAAGAGACACCACTAACCCCATGCTCCCATGTCACTACTTAAGTGTGTTTTTTACTTAAATTTAAGTAGCTTGAGTGTTCCCATGCAAATTTTTAATTATAAGAAAATGATAATTTGGAATCTTTCATATTTGGAGTAGCTACTATTTAAAAACTGAAAATATAATATGGAAAAAAAGAGACGCTGAAAATAAGCAACAACTGCATATTGACAAAACTGCCACGTGGCTCCCCAAATTTTTTTTCCTTCTAAATTTTACCTAGACAAATTATTAAGAATAAAATTTAAGATGGTTGCTTAAAATAAGCAAAACAATAAAATAAACAATGATGTGGCCACCAACTCCACAAATAACTCCTTACAAATTGAACCCTGACTCTAGTAAAAAATAAACTAAACAGCCACATATGACCCTGCCCTAACAGCTTTGTACATCATTTTTATTTTACATTCTTTGTGAGAGGGTTTTACCTTTTCGATAATGGCCTTGTGAAAACTTTTACCAATCTAAGATGGTATTTGAATGTAAAATAGAAAGAAATGAAAATTTACAATCACTGACAAATTTTCATTTGATGATTTTTTTTATAAACAGTATCCATATTACTACCATTTAGAAAAACTGTTCAACTTTTTAACACTAATTAAAATTAAAATGATGGAAAAGCAACACCATTAACGGAGCGTTATTAAAATATTAAACGAGAAAGAATGTTTTGTTTCCGCATTTTTCATTAATACTTGATTGAAAGATTGTGATGGGAATGCACTTTTGGCAGCGACGAAACGTTCAGAGCTAAATAAATCGCGCAGCCAAAATGGCATTTAAGATGCCATGGAAAACAATACTAGTACAACTGGTAGAGCTAGCGATGGTGCATTTAGCACGCTCCTTAGCTGCAGTCGGTCTACTTTCCTGTTGTAGCCTAAATTATCTAATATAAGTGGTTTTATGTTGTTCGATAAAGTTTCTGTATCAAATAGGTAATTACCGCGTGAATTGCACTCTAAAGTCTCACAGGAAAACAGCGATCATAACAACAATTGATTGCTTCTTTTCTGGATGGTGAAGCTCACCGACTCCGAAACTCCACAAGGCGCGTGGGATTTCGAAGCAACTTTCAATGTTGACGCGGCAATTGGGTGTTTCTGCTTTTATAGATTTCGGAATGGATAATCATGTTGGACTTGCAATGCACCATGATTTGTTAAGGTATTAAATGCCAGTCTATGGTATCCTGTACATTGTATTGACTATATAAGGGGAACCAAGAGACAGCATTTTGTGAAAGAGAGAGTTGTATCGAAATGGCAGGCAAGAGAATGATGGCATTTAAGCTCAAGCTTTCTGCTATCCTTGCGACGATTATGCTTATTATGGTGGGAATAGTAGCTGTTTGTGAGGGCAGAAACCTCAAGACACAAACAGCATATCAAACGGATAACTTTGGAGGCGGTGGAGGACTTGGTGGGGGAGGCGGTTTTGGGAAAGGCGGCAGTGTGGAACTTTGTGGGGGTGGCGGTTTTGAGAAAGGTGGTGGTGGAGAACTTGGTTATATCTCTTGAAGCTCTCTCCCTCTCCCTCTCCCTCTTCCTCTATATCTCTTTATCTCATCTTCTCTATCTCTCCCTCTCTATCTCTTTGAGCTCTCTCCCTCTCTCCCCTGCCTTCTCCTCTCTCTTCCTCTCTACTTATCTCTCTCCCTCTCTCTCCTCTCTTCTTTCTATCCCTCTTCTACCTATCTCTTTCCCTCTCCCCCTCTTCTCTTTCTTCCTCCTCAACCTATCTCTCTCCCTCTCTCCCCCTCTTCTCTATTTCCCCCTTCTCTACCTATCTCTCTCCCTTTCTCCCTCTTCATCTCTCTATATCCCCCTCTCTCTATCTCTCCCCATCTCTTCCTCCCTCCCTCCCTCCTTATCCCCTATCTATCTCTCTATATCTACCTCTTTGTCCCTTTCTCTTCCCATATATCTCTCTCTCTTTTTCTTCCCATATATCTCTATCTCTCCCTACTTTTCTCTCCCTCTCTCTATCTCCCCTATTTCTCTCTCCCTCTCTATTTATCTATCTTTGATTCTCTTTGTTTTTCTATCTCTTTGTCTCTCTCTCCCTCTTCTACTCTCTCTATATCTCCTTATATCTCTATCTCTGTATCACTCTATCTCACCATCTATATCTCTCTTTATCTCCCTCCCTCTTCCTCTATATATCTCTATCTCTCCCTCTCTATCTCTTTGAGCCAGCTCTCCCTCTCTCCCCCATCTTCTTCTCTCTCCCTCTCTCCCCCCTCTTCTGTTTCTCCCTCTTCTACCTATGTCTCTCCCTCTCTCCTCTTCTCTATCTTCCTCCTCAACCTATATCTCTTTGTCTCTCCCTCTCTTTTCTATCTCTCCCTCCTCTACCTATCTATCTCCCCTTCTCTCCCTCACTCTCTCTCTCTCTATCTCCCCCTCTCTATCTCTCACATCTCTCCCTCCCTTACTCCCCCTATCCCCCTATCTATCTCTCTATCTTTACCTCTCTCTCCCTTTCTCTTCCCATATATCTTTTTCTCTCTCTTTCCCATATACCTCTCTCTCCCTACTTCTCTTTCCCTCTCTCAATCTCTATTTACCTATCTCTAATTCTCTTTGTTTTTTTATCTCTTTTTCTCTCTCTCCCTCTCCTCGTTTCTCTATATCTCCTAATATATCTATCTCACCATCTATATCTCTCTATCTCTCCCTCTTTCTCTCTCACTCCATCTCCATCTCCACCTCTATTTTCCTCTCTCCCCCTTTATCTCTAAGAATGTCTCTGTCTCTCTATCCATCCATCTCTCTTCCTCTCTCTCTCCCCTCCCTCTTCCTAGACCTCTATATCTATCTCTTTTCCTTTCTATCTCTATCTCTCCATATTTCTTCTTTCATCTCTCCCTCTATCTATATCTCTCTATATCTCCATATCTCCATCTCTCTATATATCACTTCCTATCTCTATCTCTATCTTTCTATCTATCCCTCTCTCATAAATCCTCACATTTTTTCCAATTATGTGCTTCCTAAAATTGAGAAGTATGAATTTTTTTCATTTTTCTAATTCAATTGCTTCTATTATGAATTGAAGAAAGATGGGGGGTATCCCTATAATTTTATTTAAAATTAGGAGGAAAACTTATAAGTCCATGTCAATTTTTATAATTGGAGACAAAAATGAATTTTTTACCTTTGATTGAAATCACCTCATTGGTTTTCATCCAAAGGGTAGAATTATGCAATTTCTCTTACAAAAAGGTCAACCTCTTGTACAAAATGATAAGAAAACCTTCTAATTATAACTATAATTTATATGGGTTGTGTGATGATAGTTTATGCATAATATCAATGATAATGGTTTCTTGATTATGGATAATGATTCAAACAACACTAAAGGTTGGCATAACCTTATGAAATATTTGCAAAGAAAATTCACAAAATAAAATTAAAGTAACAAAGGTATAATCTAAAAGAGAACCAGGGCGAATCTGAAAAGGAAGGCTCCTCCCACACCACAGATGATCCAAACTTTTAAGAAGGGTGTTCAGGACATGCAGGACCTGGAGGCTAAGAAGGAGTTTGTTCTAAAGACTCTGAGTTAGTTTCGGTTGGTCTTTTGCTTGTGCTTCGGTTGGTTTTTTGATTGACCTTCCTGGTCTTTTGTGGTAGGTTGCTGCTTTTTCTGGTTTTTTCCTTCTGTGCGGCCTGTTTTCTTTGCTGGACTTTTCTGTCTTCTCTCTTTTTTTGTAAACTTGGTGTTTTCGGATCCCTATAAAACCTGTTTTTCCCTTTATCAAAAGAAAAGGTATAATCTGAGAGAGTTGGCAATGTCTTCTACAAAACTCTCCTCACCACAGAACCCTTTTGTGGCTGATACTCAGGCTTCCTCACAGAAAGGGCACAACGGACGCCCTGCTTCATCTCTCACTAATTTTTCTTCCTCTGCCAGCCTCTCAGATGGTATGCAAAGCAGTTTCAAGATGAATCTCTCAAACCTAAAAGCCAATGCAAAAGGCTCATGCGGCATCAGGTTGGAGGCACCCTCTAATGAAAGGGTGTGGGGGCTTGATTTTTCCCCTGTTTTGATTTCAAATGAGAGGGATTCGGTTCAACAACATGGACGTGTGAAGGAAAATCAAGGGCTAGGGCACGACTCGTCTAACATGGCTGGAGTATGGGTTTCTCACTTGGGTAGAGGTGATGTCTATGCTGACAATGGTGCCACAAAAATGTGGTCACATTTCCTGGTCTACCCCTCCCCCACAATGCTGAAAGTTCATCTGGATAGTTTGGCTCTAGATAGGGAGGGTTTTCTAGCCGACCATGCTCTCATTTTTCATTTTACGAAGTATTGGCCAAAGCTTTGCCATTTACATGCTTGGGTCTCAGGAAATTGGAAGGAATACTTGGTAAGAGAAATTAACATTTACCCATGTGTAAAAGGGTTTTTCATTTTAGAGTTTGATTCACAGGAAGACATAGAATTAGTGTTGGAAAATGGTCCATGCTTCTACCAAGAATATTTTTTGTGCATGAAACCTTAGTTTCCAGATTTTGATCCATGTACAGAAATTTTCACTACTGCAGTTCTCTGGGTGCGACTCCCATATCTTCCTATTCAGTTTTGGGAACTTGATTGCCTGAGGGCTATTGGAAATAGCCTTGGAAAATACCACTATGCTTCAAAAGAAACCATCAATTATCAAAACTCTACATGTGCTCGTACTTATGTTGAATTGGATTTAGCCAATGGCCTCTCTGCTGAGATTTTACTGAAGGTGGGCAACAGATCCATGCAAACAACCAATTGATTAAGAAAAAATTGCATTCAGGTGCAGGAAATGCTTCTCATCAGAACACATCTCATCAAAATTTCATTTGCAATGGGTTTTATCTCCAAACTCGAGCAAGCTGACTTGGTGGATTGGGGCTGAATCTCAGCACTATACCATTCCACCAACTCCTTCAAAGGTTTAAGAGCGTCATTTGGTTTCTCCAAAGAAAAGCTCCTCTTCCCCTGTGCCTACAAAGGTTCCAACTTCCACATCTCTCTCCAAAGGAAGTGAAGCATGCTCTCTCTCAACTTCTCTTGCACCGTTATCGAATTTTTCCAGTTTAGGGGGTGATTCTAAATCGAGTGATTTAGGGGAGAAGTCCCTCACAACAATGCATGAAACCATGGTTTCCTCTCAACGTGACAACAAATGGATCAAGGTTAAGAGACGAAAACTTATGATAGTGAAACATCATATGTTGCTTAGATCTGCCACAAGAGGTGGCAATAGTGGGGCTCAAATTTAATTATCTATCTTGATGTGAATTGCAAATATTTTTAATAAATATAGAGTGCTACTCTCTTTGGTAGAGATTTTCCAAAAAAAAAAGAAAAGGAAAAAAAATTAAAGTAACAAAACACTCACATGATTTATAAATTGAAACAAATTAAAAACTATCATAAAATATTTGCATAGATTCAAGAATAACCCAATTTGAACCATGCTTACCCCACATAGTATTCAAGTTCCTATAATCTTATGAAAGATTTACCAAAAAAAAATCATAAAAAAAATAGATAGCATGATTTAATAGATTGAAATGAATTAAAAAAAATCTCATATAATAACTAAAGAGCTCAGGCATAACCTAGGTTTACAATTCATAAGAAGGTGAGTCCAAGATTTACAAATTAAAATTAAAATAAAAATAATTTAGATAGCATGATTTAACATATGAGAATTAGGGTTAGGTTTCATGTTAAGGTTATTATTAGGATTAAGGTTAGGGTTAT
Source organism: Sequoia sempervirens (assembly GCA_007258455.2). NCBI lineage: Eukaryota > Viridiplantae > Streptophyta > Pinopsida > Cupressales > Cupressaceae > Sequoia > Sequoia sempervirens. The sequence continues at coordinate 440,962,594 of VDFB02271358.1, read as the reverse complement.
AATTAGATATAGAATTAGGGTTAGGGTTATAGTTCAGATTAAGGTTTACTTTATGATTAGAGATAGAATTAGAATTACGGCTAGGTTTAACGTCAAGATTATAATTAGACGTAAGCTTTTTTTTTTTTTTAAAGAAGAAGGGGTAAAAATTTACTCAATCAAAACCAAGATACAGAGCAAAGGCCGTAGGCCCACCAAACAAGGAACACAACCAAAAAAACCAACAACAAAACTATAGAATCCTGTCTTCCAATAATAACCTCTCCAGGGTCCCAAGATAATCAAAAGGTAACTCATCCCTTCCACTAATATCCCAACCATCCACATTCTCTGAGGCCCACTTCGCCAAAAAATCAACCACTCTGTTCCATTCTCTCGGGATATGAAAAAAGGAGACAAAATCCATAGAACTGCATAAACTTAGAATCTGTCTAACCACTGAAGCTAATGCCAACTAACATCCTCCAAACTCTGGTTGTTTAGCATATCCACCACAATCTGAGAATCTGACTCATAGATAATCCTCCTCCAACCTAAAGAGCAACCTCTCTCAATAGCAATCTTAATAGCAAGGGCCTCCATAAGATTATTAGAGTGATGCCCTTTGTAAGCAGAGAAGAAAAAAATTGCACCACCATCATTACCTCTACCTATACCACCAATACCAGCATGTCCAGGGTTCCCACGAGAAGAACCATCTGTATTAACCTTCAGGACCCCAACCGGGGGAGGTTTCCACCTCCCATCATGACAAACCCATTGGTTGACATGTCGGGGTCTTTTTCCAGCAAAGCAACCCCTTCTACTATCCCCCAGGTTCAAATTCCTCACTATAGCATAATCACCATGATCAATATTTTTAGACATATCACACTTAGCAAAGATAGTTTCCTGAAGCTTGCTAATTATCTTCTGCCATAATTGAAAACTTCCTAATTTGGAGCCACAAAAAACTCTACAGTTCCTTTCCAGCCAAAGGTTCCAGAGAATGAAAATAGGCCCTATAGCCCAGGTCACCTGTAGGAAAGATGCCTTCGTTGGAGGCCTACCCATACTTTCCCAAAATTCAATTAGGGAGGTAGCATGAATACACCCATGATGCCAAACCTCCCACCACCTATGCCATATCTCTCTAGAAAAAGGGTAGAGAAACAGAAAATGGGAAGTACATTCCTCATTGTGCAAGTAGAGGAAGCAAATAGAAGGTCCCTACAAACCTCGCTTGCAAAGATTCTCCCAAGTGAGACATTTCTTTTGAGCAACCAACCATAAGAAAAAATTGCATTTGGGCCAAGAAAAATTGTTCTAAACCTTCTTCCACCAGGGCACCTCAGCTAGACCATGTAAGTTTCTGTCTAGCATAGCATAACCTTGAGCAACAGTAAATTTACCTTTTGGGCTAGGACTCCAAGCCAACGTGTCTCTCTCATTAAGGGAGCTACAGAACCTTCACTCCAATAGTCTAGCCAGATTAGCACGATCCTTAGCAGAACCTCCCATGGGCCACTCCTAAGGATCCTTCTAGCAAGTCACCTCCACCTGACCAATACGCTTGACAATTTTAAAATGCTCCACCTTAATCCACCCAGCATCAGTAAAAATATGGCAAACAGGCTGAAACTGAGGGAAGCTAGAAAGAATGGGAGGGTGGCCATCCCAAGAATCCAGCCAAAATAGAGCATCGGAGCCTCTATTACAGATCCAGAAGAGACCATCTTTAATAAGCTAAGCTCCCTTTTTAAGAGTATCCCAGACACAAGATCCTTTTCCCAACAAAGCAAGACGCAGCACATCCTGGCTATCAACACCTGGAAGATACTTGTGGGCAAGAATCTTGGCCCAATCCTAATCCTGATTATTGCACCACCTCCAGTATAGCTTAGTCGCCAAGGCTATGACAACAAGAGCCATAGAATTGAGACCAAGGCCCCCAACATGCTTCCGCCTGTAGACAGACTCCCACTTGACTGAACTCCACTTCAAGGATAGAAGGTTGTTAGACCAAAGGAATTGACGAGATAGAGCATCAAATTCCTTCACAAAGGCAGAAGGGGGAACCTGCACACAACACCTGTAAATGGGGAGAGACTACACCACAAACTTTAGGAGAATCACTCTCCCAGCAGAAGATAGCCATCTGTAAGTCCAGTGACTAACCTTACTTCAAAATTTATCCAAAATCCCCTGCTAGTAATCTCTATGCTGAGATCCCAAAGCCAAAGGAATCCCAAGGTACATCAAGGGAAAAGAAACGATCTGAAATCTAAGGATCCTAGCAATCCTGCTCTGAATAAGCTGAGGAGTATTAAATAAATAAATAGAAAATTTATCATCATTGACACTCTGACCTGAAGCTGTCAAATAGATGTCTAAAGCTCTCTTGAAGTTCACAGCCTCACTAATTCTAGCCCTGCCCATCAAACTAGTATCATCCACAAACGGAAGATGGGAGTAGGGAGGAATATTATTGTTCTAGCTCCAACCTTGGATAAGACCTTGCCTCACCTGAGATTTAATAAATTTTCCAAGACCCTCCGCCATGATAATGAATAAATAAGGAGATAAAGGGTCCCCTTGCTGAAGTCCCTAAGAGGCAACAAACAAATCTAAAGGTTCCCCATTAATAAGAACTGAAAAGGAGGATGAGGTCACACAACTAAGAACCCAATTCACCCACTCCTCTTCAAAGCCAAAAGCCAAGAGAATTTTCTGTAAGAACTCCCAACTCACCCAATCATAAGCTTTAGCCATATCAAGTTTAATAAGCATAGCCTTCTCCTTATAGGAAGCCATAGAGTGAATAGCCTCCATTGCTATCACAACACCATCCAAAATTTGTCTTCCACAAACAAAACCCCCCTACTTAGCAGAGATCAAAGCACAAAGGAGTGGTTTGAGCCTCTGAACAATCAATTTGGTGATGATCTTGTAGACAACATTACATAAAGCAATAGGCTTGAATTGATCCAAACGATTAGCCCCCTCCTTCTTAGGTATGAGAGCCAAAAAAGTAGAATTTAAAGATTTAAGCATTTTTTTGTTCCTATGTGATTCCTGAACCACATCGAGGAGATCCAACTTTATTATCTCCCAAAATTCTTGAAAGAACTCAATCGGAAACCCATCTGGTCTAGGTGCCTTACCTTTTTTCATATTAAACACAACTTTCTCCAATTCAGGTAACAAGATGGGATGCAAAAGAGCCACCTTCATCTCATCAGAGACCAGGCGGGGAAAACAATCCAAGATGGCCCTCTCCTCGGCCCTAGCTGCAAGATCCTCTCTAGTAAACATATTTGTAAAATACCTGACAACTTCCCTGGAAATTTCTTCACTGGAAGAGAGCTGAGCCCCTTCAAGCGAAACATGAGAAGAGAAAGAATTCCCATGCCTTCGAGCCTTAACCGAGTTATGAAAAAAAAGCAGTGTTCCTGTCCCCCTCTTAAAGCCAATCAACACGAGATTTTTGCTTCTAGAAAATCTCCTCCCGAAGCTCCCACTCTTCTAAGCCCTTAAGAGCCAAGGACTCAGCTTTACTTAGATCAGAGGTCAACCCTTGGTCCCGAATTTGATGAGTGACATTATCCAACTTAGACTGAGCAACAATATTTTAAGCAGGTAGGTTCCAAAAACATTTTTTATTCCACCTCTTAAGCCTGTATTTCACATGTTGAAGCCTCTTACTAAAAGTAAACATGGCTGTACCATGGGCAGGCATCCCTTCATACCACCAATCCAACATAAGATCATGAAGAGATTGATCTCTTAACCACATCAACTGAAATTTGAAAGAAGGGTTTTTAGAGATCCCATATGAGGTGGCAGAGAACTTGATAGGCCGGTGATCAGAGACCCTCTAGTCAAGAATCTTTGAAATAATGGATCACCTATTATTCATCCAATAGTAGGAAATGAGGAATCTATCAAGCCTTTCTGAAATAGCCTCAGCACCACACCTCCTATTATTCCATGTAAATATGCCATTGGTTGGTTTCACATCAATGAGATTCAGGAAACCAATATTATCTCTGAGCAAATTTGAAGAAGGGTCCAGCCTGGCTAACCCACCACATTTTTCATCCAAACTAGTAACAACATTAAAATCTCCAGCCAGAATCCAAGGGAGAAATGAGTCCAGGGACCAGATGAAATTGATGTGAGTCCAAAGATGTGACTTACCTAAAAAATCCGTAGGAGCATAAATATTGGATAAAAGGAACCTTTCTCCAGTCTCAAAGCTAGAGGCGACCATAGAAATGGAATACCGGCTAGAAATCCACCACAAGGGGGAAACCTTCCTCAGGTTCCAGAAGCAAGCCACCCCCCCTTAACTGCCCTAAGCACCCACCCCCTGCCAATAGCCCTGGGGCCAAATACGTGAAGCACAATTAGCCAAACCATCCACTGTAAGCTTGGTTTCCTGAATAAAGACAATGTCAGGGGACTGACACTCAATTAATCTGCGAACAACCTTTTGTCTAGGGATGTTGTTCAACCCCCTTACCTTCCATGATAAAACAATCATTTATGGGGTTGGGAGAAATGGGAATCAATGGGTTTCACAGACCCCGACTCAACCAATGTATCACCCATAATCTTGACCTTCTCTTGATCGGTCTTCCTTCCACTCCTTGACGGTTTGTCTAGAGGCCCCTTTTTAAAGGATTTCTGTTGGAGGCCTAAGGCAGGAGAAGCTTTGCTACCCTTCATAGAATCTGAGGTCCCCTTAGTGGCAGGGGGAATAGAAGCCAACACAACTGCACTCTCTAGAACTTGTGACCCCCAGACATCTCTGATATCCTGAACTTGAGAAGGAAAATCCATACCCAACTGTCCAACTTGTTGATCCCCTAAAGATAAAATCTGATCCTCATTCTTTGCATCCTCATCTCGAACTGCCTGCTGATCCTTAGCCCCAGAAGAGAGCTCAACTGGAATTCCCTCCTCCTGGACCAAGTCATCAAGAACATCAAACTTGTTAAAAGTGCCATCATTTTGTCTATCCATCCAGGTTCTCTTCTTGCCTTTGCCTTTGTTACGGGACTTAACTAGAATAAAACCCTCCTTATCTGCAAGTACATCAGACAAAGGAGTCTTCCCCTTGTCCTCCCTAGGAGGTCCGGAGGTAGCCAAGGGGGAAGATTTATTTTTGGGACATTTGCGATGTAAATGACCATATTCATGAGAAATTCTACATCTAAATGGTAGGGTCTTGTAATCCAGATGTTGAATCCAAGAAGATGATCCCATGCAAATCTCCATAGAATCTAGTAACAGATTATTTAAATCAACTTCTATAAAAATGCGTGCAAAAGAAATTACCTTACGATCTTGAGTTTGTGTAGCCGATCCCACAGGTTTTCCAAGAAGCAATGAGATTGAGTGAAGAATATCTTCCCTCCAGAATTCCAAAGGAAGCCTCGGCAAACAAACCCACACAGGCACCCATGAGGGGATCTCCTCAGCAGAGTTGAAGCCCATGTGCCAAGGCTTGATGAAAAGCCCCACCTGGTTAAAGAAATAAGGGCCTCCTTCAAAAGCCCTATTTCTATCCGACATGCTTGAAAAAATAACCAAAAAATAGTTATTAGCCGCTAATAGGATCTCCATATCTCCTTCTGGGTTCCAAACCTGATGCACCCATGATTCTAGCATAGGTAAAGAAAGACGAAGGCCCAAAAATTTGCAAATAAGGGCATGATTACACTAGTATTCAACATCCTCTGAAACTTGCTCAGGTTGAATAACCAACACTGGGCGATCCTCGGATCTCTCCAAACAATCATTTACTTTTTTTATCTGAAACATCCCTTTTGAAGAGGAGACCCCTACCCCAGATTGGGGTTCACCTATCTGTTCCTTAAAGGTAGAATGCAGTGAAGAAGACAGCTCAACCATCTCCAAATCCCCAAAGGAAACTTGAGAAGAAGCTAGCCCTTGATTCTCCATGGATTGAAGAGCACAAACCCCAACAAAAGAGAGAGAAATGGGGAAGGGAACCCACAAACTCAGACAGTCCCACACCACCCACTGAGGACACGCCAAGCATGGAAAAGGGCAAAGAACGCACGCCCACAAACACAAAGGGTCAGAATCCCCTATCCGACTAGTAGACCCCTGCGCACAAGTAGCAAAAACCCCCCCAAAGGCAGTAGAAAAGGCTCGAACGTCGAGTAGGAATGCAGAGAACAGGTCGAGCTAGCGCACACGAGCCCTAGCCCATGCCAAACCGCCACATAGATCCATCCTAATTACCATCTTCATATTCTCCTCCCTAATTAGACGTAAGTTTTATTATATAACTATAAATACATTAATTTAGATATTTCTTTTTCAAAGATTTTAAAGATTTTTTTAATTTTGAGTATATTAAAAGAGAAACTTGTAAATTTAGGAAAGTTCTTCTTCCACACTCAATTTTCTATGTTTTAGAAATTTCTTTTTCGAGGTAATAATTTAACATATTCTTTGTATATCTTATCTTTATAAATAGTTTTATATAAATTATTTAATTTATATGGTAAATAAGCTAGTTTTCAATATATTAGTTTAAAAAATTATTGCCTCCCACCTGCCCGAAGGGACCATCCATATTATGTTGCAAAATCAAAATATTATGTCACAAAATAAAATCAAAATTAAATAAAATATAAAATTATAATATTATTATTTAATATATTAAATTATATTTTAGATGGTATAAATGTTATATATATTGTATATATATTATAATATTATACTAATGTTAAAATTATATATTAGATATTATATATGTTACATATGTATTATATAGTGTATATATTATAATAAATAAATATGAGTATAAATAAATATATATTTATATTTAGTATTAAAAAAATTTACATAATGTATTATTAAAAAGAATGTTGTAGTAAATATATTGAATTTATGGTTAATACTATAAATTAACTTTTGAAGAATTTTTATAAATATATCTATTTTATCTAACAAGTATATTATATGTAATGCTCAGGATTAGATGGTAGTTAAAAAGAGAAAATCAAATAAAATAAATAAATAAAAATAAATTGCATGAAGTTCAACCATGCTCTCCTTATATTTATTGTGTTTTATTTTATTTTAAAGAAAATAAGATTTGCTTGGTCATCAATTGTACCTATCTGCATAATAAAAAAAAATTCCTAAAAATTAGTTGAATATTTTCTTATTCAGTAATGGAAGTAATGGAAGCGCCAAAATTGCTTATATCCGGTGAAAATTGTGTACCAATTAGATTGAAGAGAATTGATTTTTGAAATATATTTTGTTATATAATTTGCATCTATACATTGATGATAGATTGAAAAAATTCAAATAGAAAAATTAATCAAGTTCTCATTGGTTAAAATGAGAGTCCAAAAAGTTATAGAATAGTTATGTTTTAATTAGTTGTGTTTAATAAATTCAAAAATTGTTTGGGAAGACTATAATAGGCATGAGAGGGAAATTATAATGGTAAGTGCAAGTTTTAGTCCATAGTGTATGAGAAAGTGCACAAGAAGCCTATGCCTAGAATGAATCCATTATTAATAAAAGAATTTAGAGTGAGAAAGCTAGTAGCATGTTGGATCTATCCTAAAAAAACCCTCATCATGGTTGAAATTACTCTCATAAATCCTCACATTTTTTCCAATTATGTACAAGTATGAATTTTTTTCATTTATCTATTTCAATTGCTTCTATTATGAATTGAAGAAAGATAGGGGGTATCCCTATAATATTATTTAAAATTAGGGGGAAAACATATAAGTACATGTCAATTTTTAGTTCCTTCCAGGGAACTATAGGCACAACTAGAATTTAACTAGTTATTAATAACTCTCATTTTAACCATGAGAACTTGACTAATTTTTCTATTTGAATTTTTCAATCTATTATCAATGTATGGATGTGAATTATATAACAAAATATATTTCAAAAATTAATTCTCTTGAATCTAATTGGTACACAATTTTCACCTGATATAAGCAATTTTGGCACTTCCATTACCGATTATTATGGAATGGTGGGTAATAAAAAATATTCCAAACCTTTTGCATTTAATTTATATACTCACCTCAACCATTCATTATAATAATCTTTTAAAGATTTTTGATTGCTTTACATTGAAATGAAATACTGATTTACTTTGTTAATGATTTGTTTTTAAAATTTTTGCATCTATATTATAATTATAAAATTTAATATTTGAAAAATAAAAATAAAACAATTTTATGAGTAAAATATTAGTTCAAAGTATTTTATTCTAAAATATAATTCAATTATAATTTATTAATTAGACGTAAGCTTTATTATATAACTATAAATACATTAATTTAGATATTTCTTTTTCAAAGATTTTAAAGATTTTTTAATTTTAAGTATATTAAAATAGAAACTTGTAAATTTAGGAAAGTTATTCTACACTTATTTTTCTAAGTTTTAGAAACTTCTTTTTCAAGGTAATAATTTAACATATTCTTTGCATATCTTATCTTTATAAATAATGTTATATAAATTATTTAATTTATATGGTAAATAAGCTAGTTTTAAATATATTAGTTTAAAAACTTTTTGCCTCCCACCCACCCATTCCCGAAGGGACTATCCATATTATGCTCCAAAATCAAAATATTATGTTACAAACTAAAGTCAAAATTAAATAAAATATAAAATTATAATATTATTATTTAATATATTAAATGATATTTTAGATGGTATAAATGTTACATATATATTGTATAAATATTATAATATTATAATGATGTTAAAATCATATATTATATATTATATATGTTTCATATGTGTTATATAGTGTATATAGTATACTATTATAATATGTTGTTAAATTAATAATATAATATATTAAAAATATATTATTTATTTGAATTTTTTATTAGATTATTTTATATATTTGAATTTAATAGAATGAAAAATATAATAAATAAATATGAGGATAAGTAAATATATTTTTATATTTAGTATTAAATTTTTTTCACATAATGTATTATTAAAAAGAATGTTGTAGTAAATATATTGACTTTATGGTTAAAATTAACTTGTGAAGAATTTTTATAAATATATCTATTTTATCTGAGGAGTATATTATATGTAATGCTTAGGATTAGATGGTAGTTAAAAAGAGAAAATAGAATAAATAACAACTAAATATCATGGGGATATTGCTAATAACATTATCCAAGTTCCAGTACATAATTTCAAAGCCATAATATTTTTAAACCAAAAGCTATCAAAACAAGGATAGACTAGTCAGGAGTTCTTGATAGCACATTATTAAAATAACAAAGATTAAAATTTTATAGTTAAATATCAGCCTTAGAAAGCGAATAATAGTCTTAAAGTAATGTTAAGGAAACCCAAAAAGTAGTCAACCAAAGATGCATCCACAACTAAAAACCAAGTTCCAAATAAAAAGGAGATTAGGAGTCCACAATGAGACTTCGGCTCTTCTCAAGGTCTTCCACTCTTTCTATCGTGTTGTCCTTTATCTCCATAGTTCTAGACCAATCAGCTTCATCCCTTCTACCTTTTTTCTTTTGTTTCTTTCTAACCTTTCCCTATCTCGATATGGTACCCATTACAACCCTTTTCATAATTTTTTCCATGACTTTGCACACATTCTTGATTGCCACCTCTGTAGAATGTAACATGTTGGACTTGTCATCTTTCTCCAACATGTTTTCAATTTTCTCAACCCTCTTCCTGAGCATATCAATTTTTTTCTTCACCATTTCAATCCCTTTCTCTTTCAAACTCTCTAAGTTAATAGGGGTGTTGGTAAGAGTAGCCATAACATCCAAATCTATAAGGCTATCATTTCTAGTCTCCTTCTCCTCTGCAATTCCAAAGTCTAACCCTTCATCATTTCCAAGCTCCTCCTCCTATTGATTATTGTCTTCTTCCTCTTCTTGGCTGGTGTCCTTCATATCATCAAACTCCAAATCATCTTCGTCCTCAGGGAATTTTGTTTCCCCAAGGCTATCAGGGACATATTCCTTAGAGGAGGAGACTTCTTTCTCCTCCCTAACCATATTTTTTCCTTTTTATCCTCAAGCTTAGGAGGGGCCTCCCACAGCCTTTCACTAGAAATTTTTCTTTTCTTACCTATCTCTAGTCCCTTGGAAGCAACTAAAGCCAAGCGGGTCAACCTACAACTATAGGGGGGGTAAATTGTAAGACCCCACTTTGCATGTGATTAATACTAAATCTAATTTTTTATATGTTTCTATAAATAGATGATAAGTTGTACTATGGACAATACATAATGTGATTGTGTGACAATATTCTTGAATTTCATCTTGACATTTGTTTCATTGTCACTTCCATGAAGGTGTTATGAACTCGTAAATTGTGAATATGAATTGAAATTGTAAATGGAAATTTGTTGTACAATTAAATTTTATTCTAGTTATCAAATTTATGTGATACATTATTATTCTTATGATTCCATTGGTAATGCGCAGGAAAGGAAGACTATCAATTTGAGAAGGGAACACCAATGGGTAAATAAAAAAAAGACAACTTCTTGTAGTTATGAATTTGACCTCCCTTTTAGAGCTTAGAAAGAAATAAAGTTAGTATGTTGAGGAGGTGAGGGTTGATATTAAAGGAATAATTTATTTTTGGGGTTGTGAGGATATTTAATTATGGTTCATGAGGGTGTGTGTGGGGGTTAGGGGTTAGGAACCCTTATCCAAGTTTGAAATTTGGATGGGACCTTAAATAGGCCTTTAAGGAGGGTAGTTGATCAATTTCCTTGGTTGTGATGCAAAAATAAACCCCCTAGGGTCAATACCATAGGGGTAGGGGTCAAGTGGGCATACAATAGTGCCCCAAGGACATGATTTGACCCTTGAAAAGCTGTCATTTTGGAGAGTGACGAGTTTTGAAGAAAGGATGGGATGGAAAGATGGAGGGGTTGTCCAAGTGCATGCTTCTTCTTCAATAAGGAAAAGACTCTCATTGATGGAGGTAGGTATACTCCCCACCTCCCCATCCAAAAGTTGCAAGTTGAAACTCCTATATATTTTGGAGAGGAAGAATGAGTGGGGTGTTACCCACTTCTCCTCCTGGAGAACTGGAGTGAAGATGGTAGAAAGAATAAGAAATGAGAGGAGTTCATCTCTTTGGAAGAGAGTGATGAAGATGGCTTGGTTTGGGGAGGAAGGATGGATACAAGATTTCATTCCCTAGATGCATAAAAGAAAAGTTCTTTCTTTTTCCATTTTCCCTTGTTTCTTGGTTGTGAGGAGGTGACTTATTGTATGGATCATGTTTGAAAATAGAAAGTAGAGAACCTAGAATCGTATTATAATATATATACAATATAATATGTAACATATGTAACATCTAATATATAATATAATATATTAAATAATAATATTAAAATTTTATATTTTAATTTTAAATTATGTAATATATTATTTTTAAATAATTTAATATATTTTTAAAAAAGACACTTAAATCAACATTAATTTGATTGTTAATAAATAAATAAATTATTAATTGTTTAGAATTACTCCCTCATTTCTTTAAAATAATGAAATGTAGCAATTAAGACTACTACCAATTAAAATTAATTCTCCCTTCTAAAATTCAATTTGTTTTACAATTTAACCCCATAATAATTATTGATTATAAAAAATAATTCAAAACAAATACTAATTAAAATAATAATTCTTAAAATAATGGCATACCTCAATTAAATTTTAAAATATTAATTCTTAAACATAAAGGTTAAAAATAAATATCTAAAGTTTCAATTTAAATAATTGTTTAATATAATTATAATATTTATTAATTTAATCATTTTATGAAATAATACTTCACTATAATAAAACAGATTAAATTTTAAAATTTCATTTACTATTTAAATAATAAGTTAAAAATTTAGGACATAGAAAAGAGAGTGCAACCCTATGGCATGTTTTTCATGAGACTACATATATACTTTTAAAATTGTGTTTTTAAGAATGGTGGACATGTTATTTTTTAAAGTACAATTTTATTAAAAATTTAGGATTACAAAATTTCTAAGTGCTTAAATAAAAAAAATATACATCCTAAAAATGTTAGGCAAAGGAGAAATCAAACTAATAGTGTTTTTTTATCTATGGATAGGGTATTTAAATTTTTTTAGATACATGCTTAGAATTATTTTATAAACGTAGTTCGATAGAGTTTCATGTTAGTATGAAAATAGGTTTTACCTATCTAGTTTAGTTTTCACCCAACAGAGATGTTCACTTTACATTTAGAAATGTTTTTGATAAAGGGTAAAACAGGTTTTACAAGGACCCGAAACCACAAAGTTTACATCATTAAAGATAGGAAACAAAAGTCCAACAATAAACACCAGATGCACAAAAGCTAAAGACCAGAGCAAGCAGCAGCCAACCGCAACAGACCAGAAAGGTCAAGCAAAAAGAGCCAGTAGAGCAAAAAACAAAAAACCGGCCGCAATTAACCCAGAGTCTTAAGGATAGACTCCATCTCCACCTCCAAGTTCTGCATGTCATGGACTCCCTTATTAGAAATTTGAATCATCTTCGGAGTAGGGGGAGCCTTTCTCTTCAGATTGGCTTTGGTTCTCTTCGAGATGCCAGGAGCCATCTCCTGGCTTTTATCCTTGGTTTCCTCTAGATCCACCACCAGAGACCCCTGTTGGGCTCTGTCTAACTTCTCAGTCATAGCATTAATTATTATGGCATTGTGTCTAGCCATTCAATTGTTTTGCTCTGCAACAATTCTGATGGTTTTTTTCATTTTCTCAACCTCATTTTCAATATTTTTGTTCATGTCAGTGTGGTACAGAGTTTCTTTGCTGAGAGTGTAATCTTTTCGATCCACATCTTTCTTTTCAATCACAGCAATCTTGGCTCCCAACTCTTCCAATTTACTTTGAAGGGCCCAATTTTTTTATCTTTAGCTCATTAATTTAATTGAAAGTCCATTTTGAAAGTTTGAAATGGGTATTAGCATTTTTTTAGCTAAATTTAGAACATCCATAGAGGGATCCCTACCAGTGTTAAAACAAATTTTATCAAGGTCTGGAGTAACAGGGGAGCCAACTCTAGCAGTTCTATCCAACAATGGGTCAACACTTGGCTCAGTATTATTGGTACCAGATGCCCTAGAATCAGGGGAATCTTCAAAATAGGAAACAAGGTTTTTAGCCTGGGGATTCTTATCAACAAGACTAGTCTTGAGGGAGGGGCTTCCTAGCTCAAATTCAGCACAAGCTTTAACAGAAAAAGGGTTAGGATTTTTTTTTCCAGAAAGGACAGCAAGCAGGCTAAGGACAGTTCTAGCTGGATTTAGATTGGGCAAAAACTCCAAGCAGTTGGGTTCAGTTTCATCTTCCTCAAAATCAGAAGGGGCTTCTAGATTAGCAAGAATGGGCATGTTTTGGTAATGCTCAACAATTAATCTAATCACTCCAGTATGTAGAATAGGGAATCTTCTAGGGTTTTTCTTATGATCATCCAAACTTTTCCTCAGAGAGTAGAAAAGATAGTAGGGGAATGAAACCCTTACCTTGTAGCGGAAGTGGTTGAGCAGAGCAAAGTGATAGCCATAGACCCTAGTGAAATGACCATCCACTGTTATGTACTCCATGATGACCCGTAGAACCTTTCTCCAAAGGGATTTTATGGTGTCGGCTTCAAAGTAGCTGATAGCTATTTTCACTAGATTCAACCTTTCTTTTTCATTTTTTTGAAATTTAATAACGACATCGTCAGAAAAAACCCTGTCCTTGAAAAAATTCTTCCCATCAGTAGACAAACCTGTCACTTCAGCTATCATATTTTCATTGAGCTCCACATTCCTATCAAATAGAGTAAGGTTCCCATTATTCCAATTTTTCTCAAAAAGGTCTGTAGCCTCCTGATTGGAACCATGGAGCTTCTCTAGGAAAGGAAGTAACCCATCGCTTTTTATTTTATTCCAAGCCTTAAGATTTTTTGTGTGCATCTCATAGCTGTCTGGCTCGATTCTTTTCCTATCACCACCCATCTTGGCAAGTACAGTGGGGTAGACACAGACAAAATCTTTACTAAAACTGACCTCGTCAAATCTAAGAACCCACAAAGTGTGTGAAGCTTCCTTGCAGACTAAGCAACTGAGCTTGGTCCCACACAATCTAATGATTGTGATGTGATAAATCCAACCTGTCCTCATTAAAGGGATAACATGCCTCTTTTCCATGTGATTTATCATAATTCAATAAAGCGCAGACATTAGAACTTAGATGACTAATATTAAGCCAAGTGCTCATATCATTACTCCTAACTCCTTCATTAGCAAAAAAATATGCAACATCATTAGCTTCTCTATAAGCATGTGTTATTTTAATTTTGTCGAACTTAGCCATAGTCAAGATGGCATCATCATCCATGATTTTATTGTCCATGAGGGGGGAGACTTGCCATGGAGGCAATCAATAATATTTTTGGAGTCACCTTTAAGCCAAAGATTTTTAAAGTTAAGACTTTGGGCTAAATTTATAATGTGAAAAGCGCCAACAACCTCTGCCAAATGATTGGTTTGGGAACTGAGAGGAGAGGTCATCACCCCAAGGAAATTTCCAAAGGAGTCCCTTATGACTCCACCGCATCCCACCGCCCCCATATTTCCTTTAGCCACCCCATCAAAGTTAGCTTTGACCCATCCATTAGGCGGAAAAGACTAGCGAACACCCTCTCTGTCCTTCTTGGCTTTCTTAGGGGTGCAAGGCAACTCAAGGCTAATATTCCAATCCTTAGCAGCTATAAGGTCATAGGATGAGTGAACCACTTTCTCAGAATTGCAAACCTTCTAGGAAAAGACATTAACATTTTCTTTCAAGAATCTGAAGATTTTATCAAAAACAATATCCACAGGAGCTTCTTTATCTCTGTAAATTCTATTGTTGCATTCTTTCCAAAGACCCCAAGCAACATGAGGGAAAGAGAAATCCCATAAAATCCTGAGCACATAATTTTTAGTCGGGGCTTTCCATTGAAGGAAGAAGTCTTCAATAGACGAGGGAAAAACCCAAGAAAGATGCCAAAAACTGATTATTTTTTTCCAAATTGCAGCAACAAAAGAGCAATGAAGGAACAAATGATGCACAGACTCGGCCTCCATCTTACAAAGAAAACATCTATTAGGTATTTGAAATCCATGTTTGCAAAGGTTATCAATCATGAGCACCTTGTTTTGGAGAAGGATCTAGAAAAAAATGTTGATTTTAGGGATCAAATGTTTGAACTAGGCCTTCGACCAAAAAGGAGGAGAATTCTGGGATGAAGTAATCTTGGAAAAGGCTGATGAAATAGAATAATTACTCGAGGGTTCGTCAAACCAGACAAGACGATCTTCCAACTGATCAGAGCAAAGTCTAACAGCCAGTAAAGAAGACTGAATAGGAGAAAAAGCCTGACTGACAAGACACAGATCCACCCATTTTCCATTCCCTCTATAATCTTTCACATAAGAACCGAAACGGGCCTTGCAATTCTTAGCCCATTCACTAAAGGAATTGATTTTTATAAGGGGCTCCTTAAAAATCCATCTATCCTCCTAGAATCTAGTATGGTTTCCACTTCTAACTTGCCAACTAGTTCTAGAGTCCACTATATTTTTTCCATTGATTAAATTGTTCCAGCAAATAGAACCTCTTGGAAGAAGGTGGGAATCCTTCAGAATAATAAAGAAACAATTTTTTTCTAAATATTTGCTAGCTAGGATATCTATCCATTCCCCTGAAGATGAAAAAATTATCCAAATTTGTTTTGCTAGAAGGATTTTGTTAACCGTTCTGATTCTTCTAAGACCTAAATCTCCATCCTTTTTTGGTCTACAAACTAGATCCCATCCAATTAAAGGTAGTCTTTTCTTTTCTTCGACACCTGACCAAAGAAATCTTTTTTGAATCTTTTCTATAGAATCAAAAAATTTAGGAGGAATCTTGAAGAGGCTCAGAGCATAGATAGGAAAATTCTGAAGTGAGGCTTTGAGGAGTTGAAGTTTTCCTGCTTGACTTAACAGAGCTCCTTTCCAACTAGCAAGCTTCTTGCTAAATCTCTCAACCAATGAAATCCAAAAGGATTCAAGAGGTTTAAGGATTAAGGGTAAACCAAGATAGGTGGCAGGTAAGGAGTCCACCCTGCAGCCATGTATTCTGGAAATTTTGGTTTGTCTATGAACCGGTGTGTTGAAGAAGAACAAAGAACTTTTTTGATTGTTGATCAACTGTCCTGAAGCTCTCCCATATTTAGCGAGCAGATGTTTTAAAGTTTTACCTTCAAAGACCAATGCTTTACCCATTAACATAGTATCATCAATGAATTATTGATGAGAACAAATCAGGTTACCAGAGGAAAGGTTGAGACCAAGAAGAGATCTATAGTCAACCAACTTTTTCAAGTTTCTGCCAAGACTTTCAGCCATAATAGTAAATAAAATAGGAGAAATAGGATCACCCTGTCTTAGATCTCTGGTACTTTGGAAAAAAGAAGTATGGGATCCATTTACCATAACCGATATGGAAGTAGTAGACACAAGTTGTTTCACCATTTGAAGAACCTTGTTACAAAATCCAAAAGCCTTTAATATTTTAAATAAGAAAATACAGTCAACTCTATCATAGGCTTTTGAAATATCAAGCTTTAACAAAAAGCCTTCAGTCTTCGGTTCCACTAAGGAATGGATATTCTCATGCACAGTAACAATAGAGTCTAGGATTTTTCTGCCAGGAACGAAGCCATTCTGTTGAGGAGAAATCAAAGAAGGAAAAAATGTTAAAAATCTTGAAGTAAAAACCTTAGAAATGATTTTATAGATCGAGTTACAAAGGATTATGGGTTTGAAAGCCTCAAAGTTAATAACTCCAGGTTTCTTGGGGATAAGAACCAAGAAGGTGGCATTTAGTTCTTTTAGGAGACTTCTGGATCCAAAAAATTCTTTAATAGCATTCACCACATCGTCTCCAACAATCTCCCAGAGCCATTGAAAGAAAAATAAAGGGAAACCATCTAGACCCAGAGCTTTACTCCCATCAAAGGAGAAAACAGCCCGCTTGATTTCCTCATTGGTAGGGATAGCAAATAGCAAAGAGTTATTTTCCTAGTTGATAATTCTCGGTATATCTTCAACTAACTGATCCTGATCATTTTTATTAATTTCATCATTCGCCAAAAGAAGATGTTTGAAGAAAGAAACAACATGCTTTCTAATATCCTCCTCCTCCTCATACCTGATGCCATTCACTTCAATTTGAGATATTCTATTGATTGCTCTATGTTTTGAAGCCGATAGATGAAAGTACCTAGTATTTTTGTCACCTACAGATAACCATAGAGCTCTAGATCTTTGCCTCTAGAACTCCTCCTTTCTGATAATGCCATGCATCTTAGTGAGGATCTCATTCTCTTTTTCCTTTGTATCATTTAAATATCCCTCCTTCTAGATTTTATATTGAATCTCCCCCAAATCCATCTGGAGGTCAGACTTGATCCTAAAGATGTTCCCAAAGGACTCCTTTTTCCATTTTTTCAAATGACATTTCACTTCCCTTAGTTTTTTAGCTATTCTAAACATAGCAATGCCATAAATACTTATTTTCCACCATTTCCTAATTTCCTCTTTAAGAGCAGGATGAGAGAGCCACATTTTTTCAAATCTGAGAGGGATTTTTTTCTTCTTTTTTATGGGATCCACAACAAAACTAATAGGGAAATGATCAGAACCAATCCTAGAGAAAGCTTTAAGAGAGCAGTAATAATAAAAAAAACCAATGATTAGAAACTAAATATCTATCTAATCTGACCTAAATAAGATCCATCCCCTTTCTGTGATTAGACCAAGTAAAGGAAGCTCCATGTAAATCCAGATCTATCAGCTCTTGGTTGTCAATGAAATTCTGAAGATCCTCTTTGCTCTCCACATTGATCTAGGACCCTCCAAATTTTTCTCCATTCATTAAGGGCGTATTGACGTCACCCATAACAACCAATGCCTCTCTATAAAAAATCCTCCTAAAGGCAGCCAACTCCAACCAAAAGGATTTTCTCATTCCTTTTCCATTAGGGGCATAGATATTCAATTGAATCCAGCTGAAGCTGTCCCTAATATGTGTGAATCTAGTGGCAGTATGGTTCGTTCCTTCCAAAATCGGATCCCCTTTGATTATGTGACTATTCCAGAAGGTAGCAATGCCTCCAGAAGCGCCAATTGAATTATTACCATGAGTACTACAGTGCTGGAAAAGTTTCACCTTTTCAAATTTTTCCTTTGACATTTTAGTCTCCTGAATTAGAAGAATATCGGGCTTGTGATCTCTAAGAAACTTGTGAAGAACATCCTGTTTATGGGGGCTATTGAGTCCCCTGATATTCCAAGACATTATCTTCATGAAATACCAGGGGAATTAAGGCATTCCGGGATGGTTTTCTGAAACCCATCCGCTATATCCTGAAAACTATTATGCTCTCTTGTCCATTTAGTAGACTTTTTCCCTCATGAGTTCTTTAATGCTCCATAGTCTTCTTTTGCTTTTGATCTGGTAGAAATGCCACTTGGAGTCTTCCATTGTTTATTTTTTTCTTTCTTCTTCTTTGATAAGTTCTCTTCTTTATCAGTCTCTTTGATAGATTCCCATTCCTTATCAGTTAAGATCCTTTGTTCCCAGGGTAATGTTTCCATATTACCATTCACATGAAAAGATGAGAAGTTACTAGAGAGATCAATAGAATGGTATGGATTTTCGAGGGAGTCCTTGACCACATCGAAGGAGTTGGGATCCATAAAGTTCTCTGCACCCGGAGCGGAAAGACCTTTAGAAGACAAGAAAGGGAAAGAGATGTTCAGTTCCAAGGACAAACCCTTACTAGGAATATCCTCCAAGCCCGGAGTATCATCATTTTTCTCTGTTGGGATTGTCACTTGGGAAAAGGATTTAGCTTTTTGGTTTAGATCTACTTCCCCAGCCGATAGATCCTCATTAGATCCATTTTCCTTGGAAGGAAAAGTTTTAACAAGATTCATATATTGGGGTTCCAGTGGAATCTCTCCATTATTTTTCATAACCACTTCAATCTCAATAGAGGTGGTCTGAACATTAGTCTCTTTATTTTCCAATCCTTGAACGTTAGACTTTTTATTTTCCATACTATCTCCTCCTGATTTTTTTTGCCATACCAATTTTAAAGAACTAGCTGGTTTCTCTTTCTCTTTGGTGGCGTTTAAGGGACATTTTTAGCCCAGTGCCCAGATTTCCTACACTTGAAGCAAGAAAACGGGATGGTTTCAAACTCTATATCCTGCAACCAGGACCCAAGTTTAGACTAGATCTCAATCGAGGAAGGTCAGCTTCCTGAGAAACCCCCACACATATTCTAGCAAAAACCAATATCTTTCTAGTAGTTGTCATTATATCAATAGAAAGGAGCTCACTAAAGGAACTCACAATACCATAAAATATATCTTCATTCCAATACTCCAGGGGCGGGCCCAAAATTCTAACCCAAACTGGGACATTCTCAAAAATGGAGTCTGAGAGGTCCAAGTTAGAGGACCACCTCTTTAGACCTAGGGATGATTTCCCTGTTACCCAAGGACCCCCACTTCTAACAGCAAAGATTTCCTCTCTGCAAGTAAATTCAAAAGCAAAGAAACCCTTTGGAAGAGCAGCAACTGAGACTTTTCCATTCATTCTCCATTTATTTTTAACAAACTCCCTAACCACTTCAATATTTGGTCTAGGGCCCATAAACTTCCCAACCAAGGTTCTTTCCATTAGAGCGATATTATGATCAATTAGCAAGTCTGGTACAGAAATTGCAAACTTACCTTTTCCCGGGGAAGAGAGATTTTTCACTTGAGGGAAAGATGATTTTCCATGTGGTTTTACCCCGAACAAAGAGGTCCAGGGTTTGCGATTGCCTCCAATGTCGCTCGTGGTCCCCACCGCATCTTTAGCTTTCTCATTTTTTTGACCAGTAGGGGAAGCTGCAGGATTAACCACCAGAATATCCTTTCCACCAGGTTTCACCTGGATTTTGTTTCCGGAGTCCACCTCATCCTGATCATCCTTACCTTGCTTCTTACTCGATTCCAACTCCTGATTCCACTGAGATTTCTTTGATCTTGCTCCATTTCCATTTCCGTTGCTTGCATTTTCGAAATCCCTTTTTTCCCGCCCGTGCCTGCGCTCGTGTGCCTCCATTCCGTTGCTTACAGAAAAATGGAGAAAAAAATTTGAACGTAATTATCTTACACTTAGAAATGTTATTTTAATCACATTTATTATTTTTTTGATTAGAGAGTTTATGAGATTTATTAATGTGAATAGACTTTATAATTTGTCTTAATTGTTTGTTGTAAAGTTTGGTATGAGAATTGTTCTATATTGATATTATGTTTGACTATTAGACTCTTCTAAAAATAATTATCCTCAATTCTCTTAATATTAACAAATATTGATACATACATAGTTATTGAAGATGATAAAATGTATAAAAAATAATATATATTTTTAAAAAGTATGTATTCAATTTTTTGAAAATTATTTTAATTAAATTAATATATTAATAATATAAAATATTCAAATTTTATTTATGAAATAGAAAGGAATATAAGTTATAAAAGATAAAAAAGAGGGTAGCACACATCAAAATAAAATACAAAATTTAATTTATATAAAAAAAAAAATATTTAGATTTCATACATTATTCTTTAAAGACTGGATAGTTACATTCATTTTTATTTGATTGTCATTAGTGCTGTTTAAAATTATTATGAGATTTTGTATCACCTTATAATTTTTATATAATTTTATTACTTAATAATTATTTTTTAAAATATATTTTTAAATGATAGATTATACTCTTCTCTTAATATTTAAAAATATTGATACATACATACATAATTATTGAAGATGATAAAATGTATAAAAATAATATATATTTTTAAAAAGTATGTATTCAATTTTTTGAAAATTATTTTAATTAAATTAATCTATTAATAATATAAAAAAGTCAAATTTTATTTATGAAACAAAAAGGAATATAAGTTATAAAAGATAAAAAAGAGGGTAGCACACATCAAAATAGAAATACAAAATTTAATTTATATAAAAAAATAAAATATTTAGATTTCATACATAATTCTTTAAAGACTAGATAGTTACATTCATTTTTATTTGATTGTCATTAGTGTTGTTTAAAATTATTATGAGATTTTGTATCACATTAGAAGTTTTATATAATTTTATTACTTAATAATTATTTTTTAAAATATATTTTTAAAGGATAGATTATACTCATTAATTCGTTATTTTTAATTAAAAAATAAAAATAATGAATTATATCATTTTTAATTGTTTATGTTTTAGTTCAAAATTATGTATCAATAAATTATCTTTATCTTTATTAATAATTTACTTTCTATAAAAAAATAGTCACAATAATACTCAAATAAAGAAAGTTATGTGTAATTAATTTCCTGAAATCTAATTGGCTCAAAACTTTTGAGCAATAAGGGCAACTTTCCCGGAGGAGAAAATGGCATGCTTTTCTCTACTGAACGTGCTCAAACTCAATGATTTATTTCAGCTTGAACAGTTTCAAAATCCATTTGAAATTCATTTCTTTCCCAAAAGTTGCCAAGAGCTTTGTTGTAAGATGAAAGTTCAGGCTTACACTTTCTACATCAAACAATTCCAATTTTGAAGCAACTCTATGCTGCAATGCCTATAAAAATACTTGTAATTCATCATATGCTATAGGGTTTGAAGAAATAAAAAATTTTGCCACAATTTGGAAGTGCACTTCACACACATGACATCCTATTATAGAGGTAATTTCTGCCTTGGAACTTATCTTGCCCTTTTTATTGTGTGGATGATGCAAACTTTATGTATCTGATTTCTGTTGATGCATAATTAATCGAACTTTTTAAAACTGATGCACAAGCTAGTTTTGTAAGTTTCTAGATTCTTGATTTTTTTGTTGCTCCTTTCCACATAGTTGATAGAAGTTTGGTAAATCAAGGAGACATATGCAGAGGATGTGCATAAACAATCCAAAAACTATGGTAACTGAGGAAAGCTATGACTTTTGTGTGCTAATGCATCGTGTTCTTGTTTTTTTAAGTGTTTCAGTCACATGAGTGAGTTGCCTTCTATGAAGTCAGGTTTTAATCTTATGCTATTTTCATTATGGGTTTCTCGGTATTTAAGATTGTTTCTTGAATGGTTGAAGTCTCTTGCTCCTGGTTAGACTATGGATATTGTGTACATTCAGGCTGCTCCTCAAGCAATTGTCTCCAAAGTTGAATACTTGATGTTGCTTGAATCATGAATGTTGTGTTCAAATCAGGTTATGAATGAATGATTTACTGTGGGAAAATTCACCACAAGTAAAATTCACCACTAGCAATCCACTATTGTGGAAAATTAGTGGCATTAATATTTTTTAATATATGGAAAATTAATTTTCCATGATGTGAATTGCTGGTGGTGAATTTTCTCAATAGCTTAAAAATCACAAAATCCATACAAATATGAAAATTCATGAGATAAATTTTTGCAGTTTGCTCCTAAATTTCCATGCAACAACCCGTTAAAATTTTCTTAACACCTTCTCAAATAGATCATTAGGATAGAGTATCATTAGGTTAGAATATTAACATCCAAAACCTGGAACTGCACTCAACAAGATGATATTAATCCCCATATGGAAGGAGTAAAATATCGAGACCTTCAAACTCTAGATATTTGTAGAATTTTCAAAAGCATCGGAAATACAAGGATTTATGGGATGCATAAACTATAAAGGTTAAAAAGAACCGTCCTGCTACATATAATCTAGTGCCAAATAGTGTAATAGATCTTTTTTATTATCCGAACTATTCCTATAGATTACTAAAATTAGAGATTATATCCAACAGATTTTCTCTATGCAAAAGATGTACAATTTTTTTTTAAAAATTCATACTAGCTCTTTTTTCATTTTATTATCACCAACAGGCATCAGTCCATACAAGGCATATCCAACAATTGATATAATGCCTCAAGACCATAACAGTTGAAATTTCATATGTAAAGATAATTAAATTGCATAATCATAAAATTAATTCATGGAGCTGCACATGGAGAAAGAAATTAAAAACCATTTTGACTAAGGAAAGAATCAAATCACTAACCATTCACACTAAAGAAACTAGAGCCAAATCTATGACAAAATCATAAAAACGTCGAAAGAAGGCAATAGCCAGTGCATACCAGAGTTGCAAAAAAGCAGGAAACCAACTTCCCCATTGCATTGAAGGTTATATTCTTCTAGGAAAAGTAGAATCAGTGGCAAAAATACAGGAGGAGTTTGGCCTTGCAGTTCTAATTTACACGACACAAATCAACGTTCTTATCTTTGCTTCAGAAGTACTGGTGCATCACTGCCATTTCCTAAAACAACCAAAAAGTACATCATAGTAATTTTTCCCCAACTTCAGCTCCATGAACTTAAGAAATCCATCCATCACATACAATATGAACAACACCCACAAATGCTATATTTTACAACAGAATTAAGAAATACTCTTGCCCCTTTTGAGTACCTTTCGGAGAACACTTACAGTCATCTTTTCACAACCTTTTTTATAAAAGTTACATAAGTTTAAGGTGAATTGGATTTTCTACGGAGTTAAAAAGTCACCACTCTTTATTGGTTGTCTCCTTTGTCAAATTTATGTCAAAATGATCAGAGAATTTTTAATTCTTCTTTGAAATTCGGAATCTATATGCCAGAAATCTACAAGCTTGAAAACAGTAAGTTTTAAGATAAACACCCAAGTAGCTCAAGTTGCAAACAATATAAACAATATTATTAAACTAATATATACACATATTTCATGACAATCATACATGTTAGCCAATATCAAACCAACTAGAGTTTTCTTCGAAAAAAGCTCAAATCAAGGAAATATCAAACCAAGGAGCGTTTTTTTCCTCCACAAAATTTCAGTCAGATTAGATTACTTAGAAGACTCTTTTTGGATCCACGTGTAGAAAATGTGAGACTCGAGAATACATCCTTTAGCATTTTGATACATGTATCACTTAAGCCCTATGTTGCATCCCGCATGTCTCATACAAGGCTACATGCACACAGGCCGAACTAAAAGGTAAAAAATCCCCCAAATCCTTCTCAATAGAACACCTCAAACCCTTATCAAGATCCCAAAAATCAATACAATTGAGCAAAGCACCGCAGCACGACAAAGCCCTCAACAAACTTAGTTCGCCACTAGATTTTTCCCTCTTGTTTCCACAAACGACAATATAACCCATGATTTGCCCGACAATATTCTTCAAAGATTTCAGAGAAGCCTTGTTAAAAGTTTTCAAGGCAGAATTTATCGCCAATTTAGCAACAACATCTACCAACATGACAATAGTCGGAGCAAATGCAGATATTGATATCAAAGTACTGTAGTTGTGTTCCACTATACAGGCTACCAAGCACTGAAACAAAGATTTTGAAACAAAAACCATAGAATTGGCTCTATCGATTGCCAATGCCCTGGAATTTGCATTATCAGGCGCCAAAGCCCTAGAATATGCATTGTCAGAAAGAAAAGCCCTAGAATGATCGACGTTGGAAGCCAATTCCTTTCTTTGGAAATTTTCCTGCATGAACTTGACGGCGGAAAGACACCATAGAAGATCCAGAGGCGGATCTTCAGATTCCTCCAGCAGCATCCGTGAAAAAAATTCTAGTGTTCCGTCATGGAAATTTTTAAGAAAGGAATCCAACCTCATTTCTGGCTGCATTTATGTGCTCTTTTCTAGATTGTAGTAACAATCTTTTGGGTGTTTTTTGGTTTCTGAAGAGATTGGCAAAGAAGTGCTAGAAGATGGTCTTCATTTTGTAGAACTCTTTTCAAGTAGGATTCGTGGAGGTCTTTAATCGAAGGATTTAGAGAGTTTTTTAGTGCTGTTAAGAACGACAGAAGGTCATTCTCTTTGACTGAAAGCAAGAATTATTTGTGTAGCTGATTCACGAGGAGTTGTATGAATTTGTGGATTCTTTCCTCCATCGTCTTCATGCCTGGATTGGTACCCATTTGTAGGTATTATTAATGGTGTGCCATAAATTAGAATTAAATTTGCACCCTCACTGTATAATTTTTTCTGCAATAGTTGTTTCTGCAATAGTCGGCGTAAAATGGAAGTTACAGAGACATGTAAAAATGCAACTTGCAGTTTGATATTCGTAAATAAAAGACCAGCGAGAAATTAAAGGCTAGGATTACTTTGATAGTCGTCTGAGGTTTAATGATAATAATGAGTCGTCAATTCAGCAAATGAGGTTGATTAGTTTCATATTGGATACATTTTGACGTAAATTATCAAATTGATATATTGTTTTAATGTGATGTCATTAAAGACATTCCCATGTTAGGTGTGTTTTTGAGAGACCTCTTGCACGCCTCTAATGTAACAAGAAGAAGGATGATTACATTAAATATATTTTTTATATTAATATATTTTTGCAATTAATACATTTGATTTATTACACAAACTACTTTCGCTTAAACTCCCGAAGCATTAAAACTACCAATAGCAACCCAACACAATCACCCAGTTCTATATGGTGAAAACCTCGTAAACACCTCACACAAAATTACAAACATATAAGTCAAAGCCAAAATTCTCACAAGCTGAAATTGAATTTGATGACAATTTAAGATCGCTTTCTCTATTTAGCCAAAGATTTCAATTGATTTGACTTCAGGTTGAGGTTGAGGCTGCTTCAGCACTATCATAGTCAACACTCCATATTCCATTCTAGCTTTCACCTCATCCACCTTTACATTCTCAGGCAGCCTGAAACACCTCAGAAACCCAGAGTGGTAACAATCGAGCCTATCAAGGTGCCTAGAAAACATAAGCTTAGCTTGCATAATAAGGAGTTTTTGCAATGAAAAGTCTAGTGAGACCAATATGTAGAAGATTCTACCACTTGGGAAGACTATGATGAAATAGAGAAAAAGTTTCCCCATGCTTTACATGCTTTTTAAAGCGCTTGAAAAACAATGTTGTGTTTTTTTATTGTTCTATGTTTTCTACATAAAATCATTAGGGAAGATGATTCATAAGGGAGGGGTATCTTACACCCTATTGTGCGTTTATCTATTTACTATTACTATGATTGGTTAGAATATTGAATATATGAAGGTATTTGTAACTTTGATTGAAATACATGTGTTTGTACTAAGTTGTTTACTTGTATCAATGAGAAAATGATGAATGAATTTTAATTTCATTTGATGTTTATTGTAGACATGCAAATCAACATTATGCATATAGATTTGATTAATTAATATCATCTCCTATTAATCAAATAAAAAAAAATTATTTGATTAATTCACTAATGCTCATCATCTTTGATCAAATAAATAAATTTATTTAATCAAATACCTTAAAGTCCTCTCATCCGATTTAATAAATCAAATTATTTAAATCAAATGTCAAATCCCATAATTCCTCCAAGTTAATTAGTTCTAGATTAATTAACTCCTAATCCTAATTACCCATTATCTAGCTTTTGACCCAACCTTGGTCAAACCTAAACCCCTGATTAACTAACCCACTTGCACATGAAAATCAATTCTTTTATTTATCTAATTATCTCATTTTCCCTCACAAAAGCATATTCTAGGGAATATCCCTCCCAACTACCTCCTAATTCAATTTCCCTCAAAAACCTCTTACATATTCATTTAATGCCTCTTACAATGCATTAATCTCTCTTACACCCATCTTACATCTTAACCACATCCATTAACTATGCACATTCTCCAAAATGTGCTCCAACTTCACCCATTAGATTTGTGACAAATATCACAATCTTATTGAATCTCTTTTAGTCCCACATTCCTTCCATATCTCTATTCTTCAACCCTTCAACCTATAAATAGAAACCACTTCTACTTGACAATCATCCACAACTTCAAGCATTCTTACTATAAGCATTTCAACTCATATCTATTACTACTTTCATCACTTTTGAGCATAATTCCATCATCTAGTATTAACTCCACACTTAGAATCATCTTCAATCATCAAATCTTATCAAAGGGATTGAGAAAGGGCTTCTTTCTACATCAAAGGAGCACCACTCCCTCTATGGGATGAAGGTTTAGCTATTCCAATTACAATTTCATGTTATCTTTAGTTAATTTGCTCTCATTTTCATGTCTTCTCTTTGATTTAGCTAACAATTTCAAAGTAAATATTAGATTTGGATTTCTAACATGATTAATCATTGTTTGATGTTCTTGTGTTAGCATTTTGCAGGTTTGGTGTTCATATTTTGGCACTAGAGGGAGGGCTAACCAGTTTATTTTGTTCAATTTTGCCTAAAATTTCATTTTTGCGCAGCTACAAGGGAGCGACGTCGCCCTTGACTCATACAACATTGTGTTTTCTTATAGTGTCACCTTCACTTACTTACAGAGCATCACTTTTTCCTCACGTGGTGTTATCGCCACATCGTGCCACCTTTGCTCATTGTTGTCATGTCACATCTACTTTAGCATCACATATGCTCTTTTTGTCTTTTGTCTTATTTTTGGTTTTGATAGAGCACTTCCTTTGATATTGTTTCACATATGTTGTCTTTGTCCTGTGCAGAGCATCGCCTTTGTCTTCAGCATTGTGTTTGCTATTTGCAGAGCATCACATTTGTTGCATAGCGTGACCTTTAAAGGAAAGGGAGGAGAATTAACTTGGAGGCCTAAAATAATTTTTTAATGCTCTTTGTAATATCTTAGGTTTTCTAATTTTGTCTTTCATTTCTATTTTAGGACCAACTAGAGTTATTTTTGGGCTTAAAATTAACAAACAACTCAAGCTTTGTCAAAGTTGGTTTAAAATTGAACATTAGGAACTTACTAGACTTTGATTTTGGGCTAAAATTGAACAAGAAAAAATCATATTTAAGGTTGGTTCTCTAAGAAGAATTCATCTTTATTTTGGGCTTAACACAAACTTGTGCTTTCATTTGTCCTGATTTTTTACAATTTGTGTCATTTGATTGTGTATGCACTTCTCTCGTGCCTCTCGACATTCTTGAGAATCAAAAGCATTCTACTGACATTGGTTGTCTAAAATCACCCACACATTTCAAATTTGGATTTAAAATTGAACAATCATGTGAGTGTGAAGGAAAGGCATTGTGTGTGTTCCCTTCTAGTGCAATCTAGGTGATCAAACTACAAATGTACTTCTTCGCTATTGTTTATCATTAGAGGGCTTGCCTTGGTGGGAAAAAGTACTCACCCCAAGGGAACGACCCAAGCAGTAACAAGCTAATGCCAAGCTCTTTCGAACTGCTGTACAAATTTGTGATTGCAAGGAAATTTTGCAATCAATAGGAAGCAGTACATGATAGCTCTCTCCTAGTATCTTTATGATGCATAAATCCCTTGTTCTAAGGGTTGGGAGACTTGTTGATGGAGTTTATCATTGCATCCCCTAAACTAGATGTCCTTACTACAACCCTTTGTTCAAAAAGCCAAAAATACTTAATACTTGTTGGTGCAAGAACAGTCGTTCTGAAGCCACCTCACATTTGTACTATTCAAAGTAGAAATAGAATAAATCCTCAAGGTCTCTGGACCTTTAGGATTTTAAGATTTGGTGGTTCTAAGAAGTGTGTGTCGTGGAGGGAAGCCAATGTCACCAAATCTCTAGTTGTTCACTTTTTCTCAGTGTTTGGAGAAATCCAAGTGAGAATCCAATAAAGTATAGCCATTTCTATCCTAGGGTTGTGCAATTTGTGAGTCATTCAGATACTTTTGTTAGATCTAAAAATTTGAAACAAACATTCAACAAGTCATCAAAATTTCAAACCCTTTGGAAGAAAAAATATCCTTGAAGAGTCCAAATGTTACTACTTGTCCCTAGGGATTTTATCCTTAGAGGCTTCTAAATATTTGGGCCCATATATCAATTTGTTCTCTCCAAAGTCAACCTAGGAAACTATGGCCTTGGTTCTTTGATTTTCACATAATGGAATTTGTGGAATGAAAATGAATTGAGACATATACATTTAGTTTGAAAGTTAAGCAAGAAGTGTTGATGTGGTAAAAAGAATACATTTAATCAAGATAAAATACAATTGGACCACACATATTTTTTTGATCTCATGATTTCCTGCAAAGTCAAAATCATGAAACCAAGGTCTATTAATCATCATAAGCGTCTTATTCCAAAGGATCTCAAGAAACACCTTTCAACACTTTATGAAACCAGAGATAGATTGGTATAAAACTTTTACAAACGTGCTTCAAACTTGTATTCACTCTATTATTTTCAAAATCTGGGTCTTTTGTAATGTTTTGAATTTCTCACATAGAGTTGAAATTTTTTAGAGGAATAGCATGTTC
This sequence comes from Sequoia sempervirens, assembly GCA_007258455.2. NCBI lineage: Eukaryota > Viridiplantae > Streptophyta > Pinopsida > Cupressales > Cupressaceae > Sequoia > Sequoia sempervirens. The sequence goes on along the minus strand of VDFB02271358.1, from coordinate 440,933,137 downwards.
TTCAATACCTCGATCTTGTAAACAAAGTCTCTCTAGGTTCATCTAGGATCAAACCAACACCTTCATTTGTCACAATACCAATCAAATCCCATCTCACAAACAACTTTTAGAACCTTGGAAAAATCATTCATGCTAGACTTATGGATCACTTTGTTTGGCTAAGTATATGTGGATGAATCCTTCCTCATACATTTAGTTAAATTATCACCCTTGTGGACAAGTTTATTTTGAGATACATCTAAAATCTTGGGATCTATAAGTCCATTATCCAAATCAAACGAAATCCAAATCAAAATCCAAAAAATCCTAAAGTCTAGTATTCCTCCAAAGTTCTTAAAAGTTCAAACATTCATATCATTCACCCTTCATTTGTCACACCACCATCATTTGATCCTTAAACATCCTAGATTTTCTTTTTTGTACCTAAAGTTTAGACCAACCTAAGGAGTTAGAGGTTTACCTCCCACATTCCTAAAATTTTATCACAATATTATGGTCCAAACAAGATCACAACACAAGAAGATCATGGAGCAAAACAAAGAAACAATCACTTCAAGCGACTTGAGTCAAACTGCATTGAAATTCAACCCTATGGAATCTACCAACCCTTCACTTAAACCCCCTCAATAACCACAAGATATTCAAGAGGGAGGTTGTCAAGTGGAGGATGTCACCAACAAATTCCAAGGGATGAATCAATATGAGATAATTGGGCTAGTCCAAAATCCTAAAATGCACAAGATTGTCAACACAGCCATGAGGCTCAATCCCACACAATACGTGTTTGCATTAGCAAAATAAGTGGCTAAACTCCCTTCTAATTTTAATGTAAACACTATTGTTGAACAAACTTTTTGGAACATACCTCAAGCGCCATTCATTTTGTCACTCCCAAATTTCATTCAACCCATCATACAACCAACATCATCTCATGCTCCAAGTTAACCCATGTTCACTAAGGGGAGTTCATTACTCCAAGCTCTTCAAACACATCCACTTTTCAACACTCAAAATATAGAGGCTAACACAATCTTGGGTATGCCTAATACCATCCCACAAGATCCAAAACATCCATATTTACCATTCATCTTCCATGATACCAACAATCCCTCCACCTTTTCTACAATATCGACATACCTTCTTGATACACAAGTCTCTCTCCCCATGAGATCATGAGGACAAGTAGATTCATTTGGACAAGTGGGAAATTTTAACGCATCATCCTCACTTTTGCAAGGGAACACACCACCAATATCTCTATCATTCTCTCTTTTAACATGAACATCTGGACCAATACAAGGTTTAGGGAAACCCCCTTTACCCAATATACCAATCCAAAACCAATCAAGTCAAATAAATCTTCCAATCACAAATCAAATCAACACATCAATCATACCAAATCCTTCAAGCATGCCATTGATATCGCAACACCAAGTGGCACCAATAAAAAAATCTCAACCGATCATTACACCATCTACAACACATCAAAATCTCCAAAATACAGTCTCCCAAGAACCAAGCACATCAACCATACGATCTACCACACAACCCCTTGTCATCACTCAACAAGCACCTCCACAACCACCCCACCGATCTCTCATCACATCATCTCACACCATTCCACCAAATCCAAACATATCAAATCAATACAACATCCCATTGAAAGCATCCCAACAAGCATATCAAAAGGAACTTCAACAATTCCAAGCTCAAAAAGCCACACAAGCTACACAACAAGTTGCACAACAAGCACAAGCATAGCATGTTGCATAACAAGCACAACAGGTTTCCCAAGCACAAGTGTAAGCTTTAATGCAACAAAAATCCGCACAAGCGGCATAGGCTTCACAAGCCACACAAGCCACACAACTCGCACAAGCTACACAAGCTGCACAAGCTGCACAAGCCACTCAACAAGCTCAAGTTCAAGCACAAGCTCAATACCAAGCACAACAAGCCCAAGCACAAGCCTTGTTACAACAACAATCCTATCAAAAATCCTTGCAACAACACACACAACAACAAGCACTAATAGCTCAACAACAATAAGACCAACACTAAGCATTGTTGGAACAACAACAACTATAGGCATACAAATAAGCATTGCTTGCACAAAAAAGTTTACAACAACCTCTCACAAACACACAACCAAATACGCAAGTCATCCCACCCATCACCCAAGCAACCATACCACCCCAAAACACATACATCCCACCACCTGATCCACAAAATGATTTATCCACACAAATTAAACTACTCTCACAATAAGTGCTAGACATAAAATCAAGAAAATGAAATCACAAGGGAATTTGTGCCCCTATCTATTTGACATAAGCATTGTGATGGTTCCATTCCCAAAAGAGTTTGAGATATCAAAATTTGATAAATACCATGGTATTGGAAATCTTGAAGATCACATTAGGGAATTCTACATGGGCATGTGCAGGATCATGGTATGCCAAAAAGTGGCAATGGAGAAAAAAATACGTGTTTCTACGACTCAAAAACGCGAAAATGGTGAGTTGACTTTTTGGAGCTGGGGTGACTACCGAGGCAGAGGGAAAACTTAGTTTTAGGAATCGGATATCCGATCCAAATCGGATATCCGATTTTGTTGAAGTATATATATAAAAAAAATCGGGCGACCAAAACTCATTCACATTTGTTTTCGGCTCAACGGCGGCGGGCGCACAGTGGAAAGCGAAATCCGATATCCGATTTGGAGTCCATCTCTAACAGGTAAAGTTCTTTATTTTTTATCAAATTTTCAATTAGATTTGTTTATTTTTAGTTGATTTTTTTCAAAATATTGTTTTTTGGTAGAAAAACTAGGGTTTTTTGGTAGATTTACAAAAAAACATAAAAAATTGAAGAAAAATAGTAAGAAACTACTTTTTTTAAAAATGTAATGGCATTTCCATAGCATACAGACATTGAGAGCAAATAAAATACAGAGTTCAATCCATGAATTATAGAAAATAGATTTTTGTTGGTTATATTCATATCGCTGATTACATTGCACAAAACATACTACAACTGCATAAATATCAAATGGTGACAGTTGTCGATGCTACCACATTTTTCATACATGTCTACCAAAGCATTTTATCAAACAGTTCACTGCCTTGCTGCTATGGCTAAAACCCTAAAACAAGTGCTTATGAACAAGTTATGGATGCTTGGAAAAGATCTATCAAAGCATAATGGTAAGCAATAGCATAGACAAGGCAGTGAACTGTTTCAAAAATGCCTCAAAGAAATGTGGTCTCATGGTGGTGGATACTTCATGTTTCATCCATGAATTTGCTTGTCATGGCATTAAGATTCTCAACATTCATCCACCATGAACCACATTTCTTTGAAGCATTTTTTTCGATAGTTCACTACCTTTTTCTATGCTACACATTCTTCATACGTATCTGCCAGAGCGTTTTATCAAACGGTTCAATGCCTTCATGCCTGCTCCGGTGAAAGCCTAAAACAAGTGCTTTCGAACAAAGTATGGATGCTTGGAAAAAATCTACAAAG
>VDFB02271358.1:440855093-440929509 GCA_007258455.2 Sequoia sempervirens | reverse complement strand
CACATCCGGACATGAGTCCTCTATTTACATCTAAAATCTCATAAAAAAATATTATCATTTTATTATGGTTAGGGTGGTCAGACAAACACCTACTTCTGAATTTTTTCCTGAAATTTAAGTAATACTGCATTGAAATTTTAAATTTTCACCAAATAGATTTTGTTTTAAAAAAAATAAACCTAGTAGTTTAGAAACTACATTCAATTTCCCACAGAATCTATTCTTACATGTTTTTGAAATAATATAAATAACTTATTCAAATTTTTACATCAAGTTGCCTAACTCTAATTGTTCTGAATTTTCATTGCCACTTAAGGGCTTGTTTGGCATACTATGATCCTACACATACCCACATATATTTTATGGAAGTTGCATATGATGATTCCTATCTGATGTGATTCTTCCCTTGAAGTTTGGCAGGTCCAGCAATGGAATGGTTCTCCTTCCTTTCCCCTGGAATTAAATTTTTTTAATAAATTGTGGACTTATTCATATAGAATTATTCTTTTAACATAGGCATGGAAGTGAGCTTGGAATAATTATCCAACCTAAAATAAAAGAAGGGAGAAACATTCATAGCCTTCTTGCAACGATGGTGAGCCAAGGCCAATAAGAGAAAATGGGCTATGCCTAAAGAACAAAAAATTGGGACTATCATTTCCAACCTTGAAGGGACCTTGTACTTTTATTTGAAAATGCAATGCATAGAAACCTATGAGCAACTAATTCCCAAAGCACTCAACATCAAAAGAGCTCTTATAGCACAAGGGGGAACACCCACATATCAAGATAATCAACCATAAAAAATTTACAATAACAAACCTCACACATGGGGAAAGAACAAAAATGTCACCAACGATGGTGTCATTGACACCAAGGTTGTTATCAATGCCCCAAGGAAGAATACGCAACAAAAAATGTACCAACGACCACAAATCAATACCCAAAACAACCCACAAATAAACCCATCATCATAACAACCCAACAATCAAACTATCAACAACCTAAATGCTCAAGGGGGACCACCTGAAAGGAATAGATATCCACCTAAATTAAAATACACACCACTTGGGGAACCAATCGAATCTGTCATGCAACAACTAGTACAAGAAAATCTCATCAAAATCCCAATCTACAAAAATTATCAGGAGCCTCAAGTTAAACCACCATGGTATAATGAAAAGCACCTTTGTGACTTTCACAAAATAAAGGGACACATGATATCTAGTTGTATGAGACTCAAGAATTTGATCCAAGATCTCATTGATGATAAAACCATAACCATTGAACAACCAACTGGGAATCAAGATCTCAAGATATACACAAATCCAATGCCAGATAACAATAAAGGAAACAACAATGGTAAAGGAAAGACTTATAACAATGTGAACCATGTTTATGACCATGTTGTTGCATCCTTGGATGAATGGGTAATAGTTGTTAATATGAAAGGACCTAGAGCTGAGTGTGGATTCACAACACGTGGTGGTAGAATTACCATTCTAGGACCTTCACTACCACCCAAGGCACTCGTCACAAATATAAAGTCAAACCCTAATGGTTACAATGTCCTAGAACAACTAAAAAAGACCCCCACCCAAATATCCATCATGAAGTTGCTAAAAATCTTGCCCACACATAGGGAAATCCTAGAGAAGGAATTAGCTACATCTTCCATCCCCACAAATCTTGATGTAGACTAGTTCCAAGCTACATGATCGGATATATCACTACACCACATATCCTCACATTCTCTAAGTAGGATCTCCCAACCCAACCATCTCACAACCGTGCACTCCATCTTGAAGTCCTAGTTCACAAGATCATTTAGTCAAACAAGTCTTGGTGGTTGGAGGTGCGGGTTTGAATATCTATACTCTACAGTTAATAAAGAATATGGGATTCTCAGAAGATGTTATTGAGAAAGGAGAAGGTATCACTATCAAGGCTTATGATCATCAAGAAAGGGTGTCTCAAGGCACCATTCAACTCCCTATCTAAGTAGGGCCAGTAATTAGGGAGACCACTTTCCAGGTTCTTGACCTTGAACTCCCCTATAATATCCTCCTAAGGTTCGCATGGATCCATGGGATGCAAACTGTCGCATCCATATTTCATCAATGTGTCAAATTCCCTTATGAAAACCAAGAAGTCATAATCCATGCTGACCCTAAACCTTTTTATTATTGCAAAGATCTAGAGGCCAAATATTATAAGATCCCCCAAGTCTCAAAAAATTATGGACCCACATGCCCTTATGTTGACCCATCCACCTTAGCCTCCACTTCTGAGACAAAGACACCTTCCATTTCGAACATCCCAGATGTTAAGGTTATTATCCAAGATCATGGATGTGGGAACTATAAAATGAAAAAGAATTCCTTTATCATTGGAGAGTTACCTCAATCTCCTAGATCTCATGGGAAACCACAACCAATTGACACAACATCTCAGAAATTCAAAGTAGAAGCTACCACCTTCAAAAAATGGGGAGACCTAAGCAAAGAAGTGGTAGACGAAAAAGATGTATCAAGCCTATTATATCAAGATGAAAGGCCCATGCTAGATCTCCCCATGGAAGAAAGCAACAAAGGTCTTTAATTAATGTTTAACTGGGGTTATAACAAGAATGAGAAGCTTGGGAAAAATGAAAATAGTTTGTTTGAACCCATTGTTCCTGAGAAGAGCCCTAGCAATTTTATCCTTGGATTTTCCCCTACGAAGCTAACCATACTTGGCAAGGGTGCTACAATTAAAATAGTCAAAGCTTCCCTATTGATACTTGTATCAATTACTTATCCTTTTGAGGACCCTATCTCTAATTTACCCATGTTATTTGAGGACTCCTCCCTTTTTATGATCACAACCATGTCTTTCGATTCGAATAACCAAATGACTAAACTGAAACCTTTTTACCCCCAACTCATCGATTGTGACCAGCGAGGATCATTGATCTTAGACACATTCAAAAATGATGAGGCTCTCTCAAAATTCATGGGACGAAGGGATAATCTACCATATGGAGATCGAAAAGTAGGGTTTTATATTGAGCTAGACACACATGCATACTATGGGGAAAAAAATGAATCTCTTAGTCGTAAAATTGAAAATCTAATAGTAACATCTAGGTCTCTAAGTGAAAACCACATTGTGGCACTTTCTAACCTGAAAATAGTAAAAAAAAAGGATGTATCTGATGGTGAAAAACTATCCAAGGTGCCAAAGGATGAGGGATTCAATCTTCCCCTTAGTGTCATCCATCAGGAAAAATTAGTAGTATTGGCAGAAAAATGCAACCCAGTCAATCTAGGAACTAAAGAAACACCACACATCACTTTCTATGTAGAGTCGCTTTTGATCGAGGAACAATAAATTCTAGCTACATTTCTAAAAGAAAGGAAAGTAAATTTCACATGGACCTACGTTGATATGCCAAGCCTTGATCCAGAGGTAGTAGTCCATCAGATCTAATAGTCTATCCAAAGGAAAAACTAATAAAACAAAAATTAAGAAAGATGCATCCATAGATTGAATTGTTGGTTAAACTTGAGTTGTAGAAACTTCTTAACGTTGGCATACAACCTATTGATTATCCTGAATGGGTTTCCAACCTTGTACTAGTTTCTAATCCCACTGGGGCATTTGAATCTGCACTAACTTCAAGGACCTAAAAAAAGCATGCCCTAAGGATGATTTTCCTCTTCCCAATATAGACATGATTGTAGATCTAATGTTAGGATACAATAAGATTATGATAACAAAGGATGATCAACATAATAAAACCTTCACCTATCCATGGGGCACTTACTATTGGAACGTGATTCCATTTGGGTTAAAAAACATTGGAGCTACATACCAAAGGGCTATGACTCTGACTTTTCATGACATGATCCACAAATCTGTAGAAGACTATGTGGACTACATACTAGCTAAATCAAGGAAGCATCAGGACCACATAGCAGCACTAGGCTCTATTTTTCACAGACTGGAAGAATATAAAGTATGACTCAATCCGAAGAAATGTGTATTTGGTGTGCAATCAGGAAAACTTCTAGGGTATATTGTATCAATGAGGGGAATTGAGATAGAGCCTGCAAAAGTCAAAGAAATTCTTGAAATGGAAGCACCATAGACATTGAAGCAGTTAAGGGGCTTACAAAGAAGGCTCCAATCCATTTGTAGATTCGTAACATAATTAGAAGAAAAAGCATTCCCATATTCTCATCTACTCCACAAGGGGGTAATATACAAGTGGGAAAATAAATGGAATCAGGCATTCAATAAAATCAAATAATACTTGCTAACCCCACCAATCCTCATGCCACCAATCCAGAAAAAACCATTGATCCTATACATATCAGCGATAGTGGCAGCCCTTGGTGCTCTTCTAGCACAACATGATGAAATAGGGAAAGAGAGAGCCATTTATTATATCAGTAGGACCATGGTGGGACACGAACTAAATTACACATTCATTGAAAATGCTTTCCTCATAGTAGTGTTCGATGGACAAAAATTCAGACACTACATGTTGTCTCATCAAATAAAGCTCATCGCCAAGATAGACCCCTCAACTATCTTTTTCTAAGGCAACACTCATAGGGAAAATGACTAAATGGGTCATGATATTGAAAGAATATGACATTGAGTATGGAGAACAAAAAGCTATCAAGGGATAGGTAATCACAAATCAATTGGTGGAAGCACCTATATATTTAGAGGACCCCCTAGTATCAAAGTTTCCAGATGATTCCATTTTCAATCTTAGTGTAGAAGACCATTGGAAGGTGTACTTCAATGGGTCATATACTCAGCATGGTTCAGGAGTTGTAGTCTTCTTCATCACACCACAAGGAGATTTCATCCCAAAGTCATTTAAGCTATCTTTTCCATACACCAATAATATTGCAGAGTACAAGGCTCTAGTAATAGGACTTTGAATTGCAGTACAATGGAAAATCATGGAATTTAAGGTTTATGGGGACTCACAGTTCATTATCAACTAGGTCAATGATGAATACCAAACAAAGGATGACAATCTTACCCCGTACAAGAAATAGGTGGAGGATCTCAAGGAATTCTTCATCGACATCACATTTGAGAAAATAACGAGGGTAAAAAACAAAGCAACTTATGCTATGGATACAATTGGATCATTGTTGGATATCCCACGTAATGTCCCTAAGCATGAATTCCTAGTTGAGTAGCTTATTGTACCAACTTTTGAGGTACTGGATTCTAAGTGTGTGTGTGAAATTGTTGGTCTCGGTGATCCTTGGTACCATGACATATACACCTACCTAAAAATAGGAATCCTCCCCATCGACATCACCCCAAACCTCAAAAGAACCTTTATTAAGAAGTCATCATGTTTTGTTATCTTAGGTGACACCCTATACCATAAAGGTATTGAAGGAACCCTTTTGTGATGTCTTAACTCTAAGGAAGCTTTGATTTCTTTAACCAAGGTACATGACAGTATTTGTGGTTCACATTCTAGTGGTATGACCTTGGCAACGAAATTGTTGAGGACTGGGTATTATTGGCCTACGATGGAGAAGGAAACTCATGACTATTTCCAAAGATGTTTGCAATGTCAAAAGCATGGATACCTCATTCATGCACCAACTTAGGAGCTCCAACTGATTATAACACCTTGGCCCTTTTAACAAAGGGGGCTCGATCTCATTGGAAAAATCACACCCACCTCATCTAATGGAAACAAGTTCATTATCACTACCATAGAGTACTTCACAAAATGGGTAGAACCCATCCCCGTGACATATATCACAAGAAATCATATTTCCAAATTCATCCTGAATTACCTCATTTTTCATTATGGTGTTCCATAAGCCCTTATCTCAGATAACGAGACACCTTTCAAGAACCGGGATGTTCGTGAGCTATGCCAAAAATTCAATATACAACATTGCTTCTCCACTCTATAATACCCCAAGGGTAATTACCAAGTTGAGGCTTCTAATAAAACCATCCTAAAAATCCTCAAGAAAAGAGTCAATGAAGTTGGTCGCGACTAGCACCTACAGTTGAATCCTACCTTATGGGCCTACCAAACGAGTATCTGCACACCTACATTTGCAACACCCTTCTCCCTCGTCTACGGATCAAAATCCATCCTTCCCATTGAAATCAAGCTCCCATCATTAAGAATATCATTGTAAAATCTCATTACTGATGAAGAATATCAGGTGTCATGGTTGAATGAGCTAGAAATACTAGATGAGTGGTGCATGGATTCTTTGAACCATCTATAGGTCTATCAAATCCATCTCAAGTAAAGCTATAATAAGAAGATCAAGAGTCAGTCATTTCAAGTTGGAGAGTTCGTGTTGAAAGAAAATCAAAAGACTGTACCCAAATCTAGACAACAAGGGAAAATTTGAACCCAACTACTTGGGACCCTTCAACATCATGGTAAGTTACAAATTAGCAGAATATCAACTATCCACACCCAAAGGTGAGCCTCTATAGGAGCCCATCAATAGCTCCCATCTCAAAAAATATTATGCCTAAGCTTCCAAGGTATAAATCCAAAAATACAAAAAAAAAAAAAAAATACAAAATCCAAATAAATAAATAAAAAGGATTGAAAACATAAAGAAATAAAAAATTCTACTAGTGAAACCACTTCAGTGGTTCTTTGGGCAAGTACCTTGGTGAAAACCTAGCAATCAGGTGCCTTGTGTAAATAAGCACTTTCCATCCACTATGCTCTCTTCAACTTTTTCTACATCATTCACCCATATCTTTCCATTGCCTATCCATGTCCACATCATAGCTTGATCCTTTTTTTATATCATGTTCCATACTAGAACTACTTGGAACATTCCTAAGTTTAGTTTATCATCCCTATATTGGAGTAGTCTATCGGATCATGTTGGGGGCATGCTCTTATAGCTACATTGGATCAGATTCATGTATATTCCTGAAATCTTCCCAAAAAAACATAAAATTCAAAACCAATCATAAAATTAGAAAATCCAAAACATTCATAAAATCAAAAAATCCATAAACATTCATAAAATCAAAAAATCCAAAAACATTAAAAAAATTAGAAAATCCAAAAAAACATTTGAAACATATCAAAATCCAAAAACAAGTCAAAAAGTTAGAAAATGTCAAAAACATGGTAACCGAACTACTTCGTCTCTAAGCTTAAACATAGGAAAGGCTAATCTTTGATCAACCCCTAAGACATAAAAACACAAAAACATTTAAATAACCTGAAAATCCAAAAATAGCCTCATAACATTTCAAAAACATCAAAAACATCCAAATATTTGAAATAATCCATTTGTCTCATTTCACTTCCCTACAATAGTCAATCATCCATAATAAATCAATTGTCACCTTCATCCTTTGGCAATACAAATAGAAACAACTAGAACAATCAACAAAAGCAAACTTCAAACGTAAAATCAAAATCGAAACAACAAAGTTTTAAATGCAAATTCAAACTCTTGATCTTTTGAGCAAACATGTCAATCAACCTTATATCAATGGCCTTTTCAAACAACCTATCAACTTGACACCATCCACGAACATGTCTTAGGATGCATCCTTCCTACAATGGGCATTATCTTTGGCAATCACTTTAGATACTTATCCTAAACAAAACGCATCCCTTTGGATATAGGTATGAAGAACATTGGCTTGTTTGTTTGCTTAATCTTTTCTTTTGATTTATCTTATTTCACTCATTCCAATGACCTCTCAATGATGTATAATCAAAATGATTTAGAGAGAAAGGAATGGGACATTGATCATTATCTTTTTTTGGTGTGCTTATTGGGCGTTCTTGTAATATAACTTGGTTCAATACTTGCTTTGGTAGGTGTATATGGAGGGAGTTTTGGACAACTTGTTGACTATTTCATTGATAGGTTATGCCTTTCCATGTTTTGGTCTGAGATGTTTGAAACTTATGAAATACATCCTAGTGAGGTTTTTGTATGTTAGGTGTGAGCAAGAATACTCTTATTTGTTTTTTGAGTCAAATTCCATCTCACTAGATGGAACGCCATCCTGGTTGTTTGTACCTTGATGCATCGTATCTATGTGTGTTATCAAACATAAGGAAATTTATGCTCTTTACATCCCCAATCCCTGGATAAGCAACAAATCATCATAATTCATCATCATATCTAATAAATTCTCAATGACTCATAGACTTGTTGGACTTTTGCATCTTCTCAAAATCAAGGGTTGATCCTTCTCATTCTACTATCCTTTTTTAGGCTAACATAGTATCATGACATTCACCATCCTACATCCATAAATCATCAACATTTTGCATAATCATACATAACATCATTGGAAAACATCATCCATCTCATCCATCTTGTTGTGCTTATTTTGCACTAACGCCTCACTAGAGGTCGGGACCCTCTTTTTCTTGCTTCGTTTGACCTCTTCCCCTTTATGGTTTGGATTCTTGGAATTTTGGTTTTTGCTTCACCAAGAGAAATTTATGTTTCATCTACACTAAAGGTGCTTTCACTGCAACCCTTGGATCTCAGGTCATCATTGAGCTCCATGCCTTCATCTAAGGTTCCACTTGTAGCTAAAATTGATTAAGTCGGGGAGAGGTCTGGAAAATCTGAGCTCCCTCAGATTTCCCAAGGTTCAGTTCATCTAGATATTCCAGCCTACATCAAATTCCCTAAACTCTAATCCATCTAGAAATTTTTCCTCCCCTCATATTTTCCGAATCCTGCCAGTGGTCATATATTCAAGCTTTTGTTTCTCTATCAATCTCCAATTTCATTATGCTGGAAGGAACCCGAATGCTTGATTTAATCTTTCAAAATCTAAGGTTCTTGAGATTAATTTATTTTCCTAATTATGCTGATGCTATCATGGTAAATGGAATTTTCAATCGCTATTGCATAATTGTGTGAGAAAGCTGGTTTATATATACATTCATGCACACTTCTAGGTCTTTTGTTTGCATTTCACTTCTATGATTTTTTAGTTCAGCCTCCTTAAAGTTGATTTTGGAATTAATCTAGGGTTAGATTTCAGAGGTTAGATTTTAGGGGTTAGAAGGCCAGAATTAACAAATAGATTTTAGAAATTAGTTGTAGGAGAGAAGATAGCAAGAAGACTGTTATGTAAATTCTAGAGAATTTAATGCAATGGGATTGTTGATTTGGCAAGCTTTGTGTTACACTATGACAGTTTATGGTTTTTGTTCTCAATTCTCAGATGTTAGATGTTAGTTTTCAGTTCTTTCATGATAATGGTGACATGTTAATGATGTGGATCAATCTCTAGTCCATGCTCTTAGAAATTTGTTGATTGTAAATTGTTGTGTAAAGTTAGTTTGGGCCTTGTTTTGTGCTAAGTTCAACTATGGATGCTTTTTTACATTGTTCCAGTTATTGGATATGTAGATGAATATTCAGAGAATAAAAATCTTTTTTATTTCCTTCTAAGTTGTTATGCAAAAAACACCATCAATAGATTGGCGCTAGAAGGAGAGCTAAACGAAGGTGACATAGCTAGAAGTTGAATGAGCCTTTATGTTGAAAATATGAGATATGGTAGATCTATAAATCCGAAGGTACAAATTATGAGTCAAGATGGAAAAACAGTCTTATGGTTTTCATGATGGAAATGGTCTTGAAATTGATTTTCCTCATCTTTGTGAGTAACTGAATAAGAGATTATATCTTTGGAATAGTAAGGGTTTTCATCACTATGAATTATCAAACAAGTGCAGAATTCATAATACTTATAGGCATAATGAGTTTGAATGCTTGGCCTTTTTGGGTAAAATCGACATGGTTTTGCAAAGAGGTAGTTTTATGTAAAACTTGCCTGAACTAATAGCCTCTATAGATTTAGAGTTTATTGATGTTGTAGTTGAGGCATTTACATAGATAGCTAAAGATTAGCTTGGTGGTGGTAAGTGTTTGCAAGATTTCAACTCATGTAAATGGTGTAGAGTTCATAATGCAGCCCATTAAAAGTTCACTTGCCTTTCATGTGTGGACATAATCATTAAAGTTGGGAGATACTTGGAGTGGAAATAAAAGTTAGACAAGGAATGCACTACAGAAAATCCAACAAATTTTGAATCCAGAGATGATGTTGTAGTTGATGTTGAGGTGGCTCGAGAAGGGATTGAGTGTAAGGAAGAAAAATTTGAGACATCAAAGTTAACAAAGGAACATTTAAGTGAAAAGCTACCGATAAAGATCAAGGAGAATGTTTCTACAGAGGTTAGCTAGATTTCTAAAAATACAGTGAAGTATGAGCTGCAAGAGAAAGGAGTTACCATACAAGATTCTCCCATCTAGGATGAAGATCCAATACAAACTAGACATGAAGAGTTTGTTGCTAGAATTACAAAAGATTGGTCAATCTTGAGTTACAAAATCTACCTAGAGGAGTTTTTGTTACCAACTTGGTGCAGGATACATGAGAAAGAGCATTCTGAATTCACCTGTTTCCAGTGCCAGGAAACCATAAAAAGAGGTGGAAGAACAAGTATAGCTACTACAACATACAAGGGATACACAAAAAGATACACCAAACAAGTCTCTAATGGAGGAATTTCAACAAGTTACTGATGAATGTCTTGAAGAACATGATGGAGCACTTAATGGAGGAATCAACATTCCTGATGGCTATGATCAAGAATTTGAACCAATGCCAATAGAAGATGAATTCAAGGAGTCTTTCCATTTATCAAAAAAAAAAATTCCTCTATCTATTGATGAACTGAACATTGAAAATTCACAAGTTTCATGTATTAAGGATGAGATAGTTGATATGATTCATATTGATGTGTAGGAAAATCTAAATGATGCTAAGAGAAGTAATGATGCAGTCATTGATGATGAGTTGGGTCACACTGTTGTAGGTGAAAATATTCTTAAAGATTAGTCTGTGATGCCTCCTAATGAATATCCAAATAAGAATTTTTTTGTGCATGATGAGGTTTCTACAATCTCCTCGCTAATTCCTCATGAAGATACTCAAATAGGTGAAAAGTTCCATGTTGATAATTCTGAATTTTTTCAATCTAAATTTTACTTTGCATTGCATTGTGATGACTCTAATTCTATTTTGCATGTTTCAAGCATGAAGGTATTGTTATATCATTAGTGGAGACCTCCTGACGATATGAATGTAAACTCTTCACGATTGGAGGATGATGAGCATGACATTCTACCTAACCAAGAATCACATCAGGTTGTTTCTTTCCTTACTATGCATTTTGAAGCTTATCAATTTGATTATGGAAGTGTAGGAAAGAAAATTTGCATATGGATTGATCATGGTTTCAATGTGTTGCCTCAGTTACTAATTATTCCTATTGATGAGGTTTGAATGTTGCATTATTGATCCTTATTTTGTTGAACATAAAGATGAGTTTTCATTCTTGAGGACTGTCATGACCACCTTAGTACTTGTCCATGCACTAAAAATCCAAATAGGTGTGGGTCCCAATTTTCCTTGTCTAATCATGATTTTTTTGAGTCTTTTGTACATAGATCTGATTCGAATAAATGCAGTTTGCTCTAATGTAGGTAGTTTTATTTTTCTCTCATCTTTTTGCTTTGGTTAATTTAGGTTTTCCTTCAGTTGTTCACTTTCCTACTTTTAGTTTTCTATAGGTTAGGGTTCTTTAGAGTTATTTTTCTTTAGGGTTTCTTTTTTTTACTTTTGCTTTTGGTTAGTTTGGGTCTGCTTTGGTTGGGTTTGGTTTTTCTTTGCATTGCTTCTCTGGTTTGGGGTCCCTCCTTTTGTTGGGAATATTTTCATATGCACAAAAACCATTTTAATATTTAGGACTTTTTAGTATTTCATTGATGGACTTTAATCATGTGTCTGGAATGGATGGTCAAGATTTTATGTTAGTGTTAGGTGGTTTGAATGTTTTATTTAAAGAGGATAGGTCATTGGTTTGCTTTGAACCTAAAGTATTATGAAATCTTATATCTTTAATACATCTTAAGAATCCTGAGGTTGTAGTAGTGTCCTTGTGAGGTCTTGTTAGGTGAAAAATCTTAAATTTCTACTTTAGTACCATTGTGATTCTCAGCCCTGAGTGTGAGATTCATTACTTACAAGTTGAAAAGAAAAGAAGTGAAAAGAAAAATCAGAAAGATGGAAAAGAAAATAAAATATTGAACATCAAAGGAAGTGAATTCAACTTATGAGGAGTATTCAAATATCTCTACCGGAGCTATGGATGCCTAGCTAGCAGTAGAGCTATGTTCGAGAGAATCACAAGAATAACTTCATCGGGACTATGGTCACCTGACTAGCAGCAAGGCTCTATCTAGGTTGTTTTTGAAGTTAGAATCCTTTACGTAGCCTAACTTGACAGAGCTTGGTTTATATAGTAGCTTAACGAAGGAAATGAACTCACTTGCACACACTGGGAATTTCAAGTTATGGAAGGTTTGGTCTACCTTTGGTCTCGATTCTTTGATCTTACATTTTGATTTGTTTTCCTAATATGGAGATCGAAACCAGAGATTCTAGGTTCATGATTCCTATTCATCATTGAAATGCTCTAGAGCATTTTCCTAGTAGGAGTCGCCATTTGTTGTGCACTTTTTGCACACATGCCCCACTACAGGTAGGGACCCTCTTTTGCTTGCTTTGTTTGACCTCTTCTCCTTTAGGGTTTAGTTTCTTGGAATTTTGGATTTTTCTTCACCAGGATAAATTTATGTTTCATCTACATTGAAGGTGCTTTTTCTGCAACCCTTGGATCTCAGGTCGTCATTGACCTCCATGCCTTCATCTAAGGTTTTGTTTGTAGTTAAAATTGATTAAGTCGGGGAGAGGTCTAGAAAATCCAAGCTCCCTTGGATTTCCTAAGGTTTAGTTCGTCCAGAGATTTTGGCCTACCTCAGATTCCTCAAACTCTAATTCATCCATAAATTTTTCCTCCCTTCATATTTTTTGAGTCCTACCCATGGTCATATATTCGAGCTTGGATTTCTTTGCCAGTCTCTAGTTTTGTTCTGTTGGAAGGAACCCAAATGCTTGATTTAATCTTTCAAAATCTAAGGTTCTTGAGATTAATTTATTTTCCTAATTATGCTAATGCTATCTTGGAAAATGGAATTTTCAATCACTATTGCATAATTGTGCGAGAAAGTTGGTTTATAGATACATTCATGCGCACTTCAAGGTCTTTTTTTTGCATTTCACTTCTATGATTTTTTAGTCCATCCTCCTTAAAGTTGATTTTGGAATTAATTTGGGGTTAGATTTCAGAGGTTAGATTTTAGGGGTTAGAAGGCCAAAATTGGCAAGTAGATTTCAGAAATTAGCTGTACAAGAGAAGAGAGCAAGAAGACTATTATGTAAATTTTGGAGAAGTTAATGCAATTGGATTGTTGATTTGGCAAGCTTTGTGTTACACTTTGATAGTTTATGGTTTCTTGTTCTCAATTCTCATATTTTAGATGTTAGTTTTTAGTTCTTTCATGATAATGGTGAAATGTTAATGATGTTGATCGATCTCTGGTCCATGCTTTTAGCAATTTTCTAATTGTAAGTTTCTATGCAAAGTTATTTTGGGCCTCATTTTGTGCTAAGTTCAACTATGGATGCTTGTTTACATTGTGCCAGTTATTGGGTATGTGGATGAATATTCATAGTCTGAAAATATTCTGATTTCCTTATAAGATTGCACCATTTCTGTGGGGTTGCAAGCTTTTCCTTGACCAAGCAGAGATTGGTTTTATTAGAAATTTTTCCATTTGCAACATTAATCATTGTTGTGATTGATCTTAGGATTTAGTTTAGAATCTCTCTCAACCCTTTATCTCTTTTGATATTTCTTTTGAATCTGGCTTAGTTTAGGATTGAAAGCATCACCATATTGTTACATCTGATGAAAGTATACTTCCAGCATTGTTCATTTGTAAGGTCCCTTTTAATTACCAACATTTTCACATCATCACTAAGTTGTTTTATGCATTGTCAAGACTTGACATTAGAGACCTTGGTATTATCTCTTGAGGCTTGCTAATAGAGATTTACCTTTCAAGAGAGATAGGATACTTGTATTATGTCTGAGTTGTTTTTATGCATAAAACACCATCAAGACATCTCACATGCATCATTGCATAACCATTTAAGTTTTTTAGGATAATATATATTTGTTATTCTAAGCATCTTAAAACCATCTCATTTGCATCATCATCATAATATAGATCTGTTAGTCTAAGCATCTCATAATGTAACCATCCATACATCCATAAAGCATATTTGTTGTGAGCTTGACCTAAAATTGGATTTTTTTCCCAACCTCTCAAGGGGGTAGTGTACCAATGTATAACTTCTTTCCACTAGGGCAATAATGGGGCATCTAAAAAAATCAAGAATTTTTTTAATTTTGATCTTCGCAACATCAGTCTTTGAACCAATGCAACTGGTACACTACTTCAAAGAGGGAAAAAATGTAGACATGCAAATCAACATTATGCATTTAAATTTTATCAATTGATATCATTTCTCCTATTAATCAATTAAAGCAATTTATTCAATTAATTCACTAATGTTCATCATGTTTGATTAAATAAATCAATTTATTCAATAAAATACCTTAAAGTCCTCTCATCTGATTTAATAAATCAAATTATTTAAATCAAATATAAAATCCTCTAATTCCTCCAAGTTAATTAATTCTAGATTAATTAACTCCTAATCCTAATTACCCATTCTCTAGTTTTTGACCCAACCTTGGTCAAACCTAAACCCCTGATTAACTAACCCACTTGCACATGAAAATAAATTCTTTTAATTATCTAATTATCTCATTTTCCCTCACAAAAGCATATTCTAGGAAATATCCCTCCCAACTACCCCCTAATTCAATTTCCCTCGAAAACCTCTTACACATTCATTTAATGCCTCTTAAAAATGCATTAATCTCTCTTACACCCATCTTACATCTCAACCACATGCATTAACTATGCACATGTATGTGCATGATCATGATGGGATAAATAGTGGTGATATGATGGGTATGTGTAGGGTATGTGGCTGATGACTTTTTTTTCTTCCCAAAATTGATGAAACAAAAAGGGTTTTTAAAGAAGATTCTCAAGTTTCCACCAAAATAAATTATGCTTTACTTTGAATTTAATAAATTATTATTATTCATTTTCTATTTGAATTACAACTAAAGTCCTGATTGATAGGCTGATTGAAAAAATATCTATAGCTTTCAAACGGTATCATATTTTTTGAATTTGAAACATGTGTCACATTCTATGCTTCACATACTATATGATTAAAAAAAATAAAAAATTCATGAAGTTTTGACCATGTTAAGGTGGTTAGACATACAATTTTTTATATTTTTAAAAAGTTGTAATAAAAAAATCATAATTAATTATTTACTTGGAAAAAAATTACAAAAAAATATACATCACATTGGTACATGAGTCCTCTACTTATATCTAAAATATATTATCATTTTATTGTGGTTAGGGTGGTCAAATAGACACTTCTTATTTTTTCCTTGAAATTTAAGTACTACTGCATTGAAATTTCAAATTTTCACCAAATAAATTTTTTAAAAAATAAACCTAGTAGTTTAGAAAATACATTCAATTTGCTACAAATTTTATTCTTACATATTTTTAAAATAATATAGATAACTTATTCAATTTTTTAAGTCAAGTTACCTAACTCTGATTTTTTTGAATTTATCATCACTTAAGGGCCTGTTTTTTCCATGATGATCCAGCACATACCTGCACATTCTCCAAAATGTGCTCCAACTTCACCCATTAGATTTGTGACAAATGTGACAATTTTATTGAATCTCTTTTAATCCCACATTCCTCCCATCTCTCCATTCTTCAACCCTTCAACCTATAAATAGAAGCTACTTCGACTTGACAATCATCCACAACTTCAAGCATTCTTACTATAGGCATTTCCACTCATAGCTATCACCTCTTTCATCACTTTTGAGAATAATTCGATCATCTAGCATCAACTCCACACTTAGAATCGTCTTCAATCATCAAAACTTATCAAATGGATTGGCAAAGGGCTTCTTTCCACATCAAAGGAGCACCACTCCCCTTATAGTATGAAGGTTTAGCTATTCCAATTAGGAATTCATGTTATCTTTAGTTAATTTTCTCTCATTTTCATTTTTTCTCTTTGATTTAGCTTAGAATTTCATAGGGAATACTAGATTTGGCTTTCTAACATGATTAATCATTGTTTGATGTTCTTGTGTTAGCTTGTTGTAGGTTTGGTGTTCACATTTATAATGAGAATATAGGAATGAATTTTTATTGGATTTGATATTCTCACTATGAAATGTATAATGCAAATGATTGTTTTGATGAACAATTAACTACTATGGAAAATGTGTTGAGTTGAATGCAGATACATGATCAAGCATCCAGGAGAGAGGGGAAGTATCACTCAAGAGGACTTGGTTGGGTAACCTTTAAATGAAACCTAACTAAGCTTTCACACACTCACTTATAGAATGGTTAAGTTGAGTCATAGTTTCAGAAAATGGGTAGGTAATCTATAGTCATGTTTGTGTTTGAATTAGAAAGAATATTTCTTATGGAAATAATAACATGAATATATGCATTTGAATATTGAATGGTTTATTTAAATAAACTTATTTGTCAATGAGTATATATATACATATATACATATTAGCATTACATGCTATTTAGAATATGTATTCATACATATATATGTATATTATATATATTATGTGTTGATTTAAAAGTATATGGAACTGCTTGTACTATTGCATTGATATCATTTGAACTACACATAAAATTTTCATACAAAGTGATAGTGAATAAAACATTAGTGTGAGACGTGCATTTAACAAAGGCTGAGAGTAACATTCTTACGTGTTGGGAAAAGTATTGACAGTGCTACAAATAAAGATAATAATATGCTTTAGTAGTAAAGAAAAGACAAAGTCAAAGCTATCTAAAGCATAGGAAATAAACATTGACCAAGTTTGTAAAACAACAACTAAAAGGAGAGGAAATATGGTAAAATGGTGGTGCCAAAGTATGAATGGTGCATGTCAATTCGAAGTCTTAAACCTACAATGAATACAAGCATATGGAAATGTGAATTTTTCAAGGATGCAGCTGGCCAAATAAGTCAACATGTAGGAGACCATTTCCTTACATTTCTTAATATCTTTCTTGCTTTCCTAAGGAATGAGGCAACTCATTCTCATGGCTATTTATGTGTTTGATAGGAATCAAATTATTTTTCCACCTCCTATTGTTTGTTTGTTGAGTCGAGCTAGTAAGCTTATCAGAAGTGTAAAATTGAGAAGCGTGTTTATAGGCATCTAAGGCTCATATTTTTGTATAAATAGAGGAGAGGTTTTCCTCATTTGGATACACATTCTCTTGTATTTTTCTACTTTTTATCTCTGATACTATTTTTTAAGATGAGAGTTTATTTGTGAGGAGAGTTGTGAGGCATATAGTGGGAGAGATATGGTGAGGAAATTTTGTGAAGAGGATTTGAGAAGTAGGAAGAGTTGCAAAGCTGATTCTCATAGTGGATTTAGGTAAGAAACCAGTTGATCAATTGGAGTATAGCATATATCAGACATGTGATTTACTCTCTTAACATTTTATCTATTTTTGGAAAGATTGAGTGTCTTGATTGTATTGTTTGGAGAAATGCATTAAATTACTAGAATAGGGAAAATTTTATATTTTCTTATTAGAAAGGAAAATAATCTTGTTGTTATGATTTCCTTATGATTGTTTGTACATAATCCATATTAAGGAGTGAATGTTATCGATAATATTATATACTAGGATTGATTAAGCATGATTCTAAGCTTAAGAATTTATTTGATACAAAGATATTTTGTAATCTTAGAAAGCTCTTATGTTATACATGGGATTAGATTGTCCAAAGAAGGGGATAAATTATGCTTATTTGGTAGAAATATCATTGTGATTTGGGAAATTGAATAGATTGTTTTTGGGGTTAAAGATTATCTACACAAGGGAATTACCTATGCATAGTATTTAATGGTATTAAATCAAATCGAGTTAGTGAAGTTTTTGTGAATAGGATGAATTTCAATCAATGTACTCAGTGAAGAATACTTTGGCCAAAGTAGTGTAAATATCCATTGGTTGCATTGTAAATTCAATATGTTCCATTTATGCATACTAGTTTAGGATTCTAGTGGATTACAAGTTATATTTATGTAGGACACAACACTAGGCTCAGGAAGGTTATAGTTATAAGGTTACCTTACCAATTCCTTTGTGAAAGGGTAGTGCATCTTACCATATGTGGTAGATGTGTGGGAGACTGCATTTAAGTTCATGGTTGGCAGAAAAGTGCTTGAGTGATGCTTCTCCTCATTAGTTGGCAATTGAGATTTGAAAATAAATTATCCTAGACCATTTGTATCTATTGCTTATGAAGCTTAGTTGAGCAATGTATGTATCTTTGTGTATAATCTTTGTAAATTTGTAAAAGTGATGTATATTATATAAAGAATGAAATTAATACTTTGGAATTATGTTATGTCTAATATGCTCATATATTCTCTTTTGGAATTTTTTTTTTTATTCCAATGGGAATGAAACATAGTTTACTTACTTGAGGTAAAAACCTAGGAAATTTACTTGCAAGAATAATTGGCATGTTACAAAATTGATAAAACATTTGGGAAATACAATGGGAAAAATTCCTCTTCCTTTTGGTGCATTAACATATTAAAATACATTTTAGAGCTTCCTAAGATTGAAAATTTGGCGGTTGCAAGAATTGGGTTAGAATTAACTGTAGTGTAGTAAAATGTATCCCTTTGTATTTCTGCACTTGTTTGGGCCCTCCTCATGGATTTTGGCTCAATTTTGCCTTGATTTCATGTTGTAATGTGGATAACACATTAGGTCTTGGGCCCTGGTGAACTATTGGAATTTAATGGTGCCTTGCTAAAGTGTTGTGAAGTGTTGTAACACACTTTCACACTTTTCTAGCATTTTATCAATTAACCAAGCATAATCAACATAATTTTAAACATAGTCAACCTTAATTTTGCCTCATTTTGAGTTTTGTAGAGTGTTGTAACTCACTTTCACATTTCTCTAGGCTTTTCATTAATAATTGAGCTTTCTTATGCTTTAATTGGCCCTATGTTTCATCTAGAAGCCTCATTTATTGCATCTTTTCAAGAATAATCCTCACACCAATCATTGAAAAATCATAACTCAAGTGTTCTTTCCTTTTGTGGCCCATATTTAGTGTCTAAGACTCATTTTCCACCTTGGATGAATGTGTCCCACCTGGATCTTTTGGCCCCGAACTAGTTTTTACACATTTCTAAGCACTTTTCATTTTTGGTCACATACATTATGTCTCATGGGACTCATTCACTACCTTGGGCGAATGAGTCCCATGTGTCCCAAATTAAAATTTAATTCAAATTTCTGACAAGATTTTATTCTCCTAGTGTTGATGTCGGCTTGTAGTGTTGTAATTTCAATAATTCTTGCATAATTGGGTATAAATATAAGATTTTTTCACTCATATTCTCACCTAGCATTCAAGAGAGTTCACAAGAGCATTTGAGCATTCACAAGAGAATTAAAGAGCATTCAAGGGTAGATTATCAAGCATTTTTAGAGCATTCTTCAAGTTCCAATCATCATGTCAAAGATTGCATTCTTTATATTTGTTATTGTGCTAACAATTGTGATGTAGAGTTTATGGTTCAAGCAAGTGTTTCAAGCAAGATCAACATCATTCAAGCAAGAGTTAAGAACAAAATCCATTGTAGCCATTTCAAGCATATTTGTAGAACCTTATTTCTAGGGTTTTGCAAGTTGCAACATTGTTATTTATTCATTCATCATTCTCCATTCATATTTTCTTTCATTTCAAGGCTTAATTACTAACAAGGGGTTTAACCAAGGAAAACCCTTATTCACTAATCCCACAAAAATTTTCCCTCTTCTTGTGTTTGATTTGCAGGGCTAGGTTATGAATTTTTCAAGGAGAAAAGTTGGAGAAGAGTTTTCAAATCCCTAAAGTTGTCATCAAGACTTTGAGAAGCTTGGAGAAGGTCTAGAGGTGGCAATTTGCAGTTTTGGGTCCAAAAACTAGTAAAAAATAGTGCGTACTGAGAGGAACAAAATTAAGTTTCAAACTTTTGAAAAAGAAAAAGTGGACTAATTCACCACTTGTGGCGAATGAGTCCCACTGTATAGGCCTGATAGATATTTTCACAGATCTGGATACCCTTTTGGTTGAAACTTGTATTTGCACATTTTCCCAAAAGCAAGACAGATTCACCCAACTTGGCGAATGAGTTCCAATTAGCATTGACAATAAATTTTCTAGAATTCTAGATCTCCATTCTACCTTCTTTAGTCTCCCAGGTGCGCACTTTCTATTTAATAACTTTTTGTTACATTTTGTTCATTTTTCTAGGTCATTTAAACTTAGTTTGTATTCAATTTGGGTTTTTTCTTACAACTTGAATTGCATTTTCTTTTCCAAGTCTAAGCTTGGTGGTGAACCCCTCATTAAATTTCATTCAACCTTTAGGATAGTCCCTCTACAAGATTTCAATCTCCTTTGCTTTGAAATCTCAAGGGTTTATTTTGGAGTGAAGAGTGTGAGGATTTCCTCTCTCCTTTTAGGTACAAAACCCTAAAGGTGAAAGAGAGAGAACCCAAAAAATTTCACCTTTTCATTTTGGTGAATTTGCATATAGAACATCATAATTCTAATTTGGAGTGCATTTACATCCTAGGTTTAGCTTGCATTAACATTGCATTAATATTTTCATTGGTTAATTTGCATTCTAGGGTTTCAAATTTTGCATTAGTGAAAAATCATTTACCTTGCATTTTTGCACTTAATTTCATTGAAAATTAATCAAATTCTTCATTTGTATCTCATACATAGCTTAGAAAACAGAAAAAGCATAAAATTCAATTCAAAAATTTTGAAATTTTTTCTAAAAAATCATCATTGGAACTCATTCACCACCTTGGGCGAATCAATCCCTCTACACATTTTGCACTACATTTTCTAGCATTTAAACTTAATTTTCTAAGTTTATGTTTGTTTTTTCCACTTTTTTGTTTTAGTTTCTAGAATTTCAATTATAAGCATTTCATTGTTATTAGCTTACATTGCATTTGCATTCACCCTGCATTTAGTAGCCTTTGCATGAGTATTTGGTGTCCTATTGCTAATACAATGGTGAGGCATAGTTCAAGACTCATTTCATCCCACAATAGGAGAATTGTTGTGGATCTTGGGTTATCTAGCTCTTTCACTCCTGGTATTGACACTAGTACACTAGATATGGACAATACCTTCAACAACTCTTTTCCTTCAAGTAGCATGCGAGTTGAACCAAGCAATGATAGTATCCCACAAGAAAACATAATTCACATTCATGAGGACCTAGCACATCTACAAATTCAAGTGCAAAATGAAAACATTTCAACTACTTCCATTCTGACCATAGATAACCTTCACCACATGCTTGAAAGTGATGATGGCCTTGACCTTGTGAAAACATAGTTCAAATCTTTAGAAAAAATATTCCCTCAACCACTAGTTGTCCTTTTCCCACAAGAAACGTTACAAGTCAAGGAGGAATTGCAATTCCTCCTCCCACAACAATAGCCTCAATACCTACCTATACTAACCCTCAAGTCACAAATACAATGCAACAAGTTAGTAATGTGATTCCTTCCCTGGGTATTCTTGCTAGCATCCCTAGTTCCTATGTGGCATCACAAGTTATATCTCCTACATTACCATCTATAAGCACTCCATTCACTTGTCCTATGAACACATACACTCCATCACCACTTTCACTTCCATCTAATAATACAACTTTTCCAAACTGTTTCATCCCTTCAAAAGAAAATTTCCACCAAACCAAAATGAAAATGGTCCACCTACATATTATGTCAAAAGTAGTCCATTTTCCTTGGAGATATTGTGAACACTGATGCCACAAGGTGTAGAGGTTCCTAGATTTGAGAAATATGGAGGGAAGGGAGATCTTCTAACTATGTCAATGCCTATACTACCCTATGTAGTGACTTTTTCCTTGATGATAAAATGTTGGAAAAACTTTTTCCTAGGTCCTTGAAAGATACCACCTTGGAATGGTTCTCTTCTTTACCGAACAACTCAATTCATTCATTCAATGAACTTGTTGAGGCATTTTTAAACCATTTCCAAGTGCATATGACTCCTAAGATGACCTTAGACGATTTGAGAGATGCAACCAAAAAGAGGAAGAAAATATAATTGATTTTTTCTCACACGATCAATCACTTTATTCCCAAATCAATGTCAAGGTATGCAATCCACACCTTCAAAAGATGTTCATAGAAAATTTGCAAAGTAATATTCAAGACAAGCTTACATTGATGAAATTCCCATCCTTCATGCACCTTTGTACTGCCCTCTATGATTATCAAAATTCGGTTAGTAGTTGAAATACAAATTCCACTTCTAGTCGAATTGAGAGATTTGAGCCCACAAACCAAAACAATTCCCAACCTTTTGGAAAAAAAAAAAAATGGTTCCCTCAATTCAATCCCCCTCAACAAACAACTCAAAATTTCAATAACCAAGTAGTTACTGTCAAATCCATTGTACCCTTTAGTTATGGAGACCCAAAAAAAAAATTCACTCCCTTGCCCAATACCCTTCATAACACAATGTCCCAACTTTTAGAACAACAAATGATTACCTTGCCTCTCGTCAAAATGCTCGACCCTAATAAGCCTTTACCCCCAAGCTTTAAATCAAATACTTATTGCCACTATCACTGAAAAAATGGACATGACATGAAACATTGTAATCATCTTAAACATCTTGTGCAAGACCCCATTGATTTTGGTCATATATCCATTGGAGGTGTTAGCGATCAAGGAAATAAGTTCATTGCCCCTCCTAACCAAAACTTGAAAATTTTAACCAATTCCATGCCAAAACATAATATTTCATTTGTCAAAGCCAGTGAAACTACAAAGAATGATGTGATGAATGTTGATACAGATGATGAAAACAATGATAATGTCAATCCTATAGATGAAATGGTAGGGGTGATAGATGTCATTCATCGTAAGGTTCAAACTAAGAGTCCTCTTGACATTTCTTTCTCCTCTAAAGATATAATTAAACATGCACCTGATGGTCCTCTCTACATAGCTGGCCATATCAATGACAAGACCACTAGTGGGATACTAATAGATCCCGCCTATGGAGAGAATGTGATCACTAAGGAGTTTTTACTTTTGCATGAAGTCTATCAAGATGAATATGATAAACTGAAAGCATTGATCAAGACACACAATGGTTTTACTTGCACTACAATAGGATCAATCACCTTATCATTACAAATAGGATAAAAAACATTAGATGTCACATTCTCCATCATCCTACAGTTAGACCAATTTCGTGTAAAGCTAGGCCACCCATGGCTTCGCTCCATAAAATTTGTACCTTTGATAATGCATAAATTTTTAAAGTTTCCCTTTGAAAATGAAGTATTTACTATTCACCATAGTGGCTTCAACCCTTTGTCATCCAAAGGAAATGTTTCCATAGATTCCTTTTGGCTAGAGCCCATGGAAACTATAAAGCCAAGAGAAGACTTCTTTTTCATATTTTACCAAAAATTAAAAGCAAAGAAAATAGCCGAACTATCTCTCTGAAACATGTCCCCATCCATCTCTGAACCTACCATCCTTGATGAAACCATGCTTGAACCTAAAAAATACCCAAACAACCAAGACCAACCTAAAGGAAAAACTTCACCTACATCCTACAAATGACCAAGAGATAATGAAACCAATCCCATCGCAACTCCTAGAATAAAACAAGTTTACAAAGTCAGAGAGAAAGCAATTGAACAACCTCTCGTGGTTCCATTTGTTCCTTCCCTTAGGGAAGAAAAAAAACCTATGATTGATCATCCGGCTCCTACACAAATGAAACTTGAAAACAAAACCAAAATAAATAGAGGTGCTAGAGAGAGTAGGCATAGATGTCATGCCCTTGCTCACAGGTTACATGAAGAATAAAACAAAGAAAATCAAAATCCAAACTTGATTGAAGCAATGCATGATGACCCTACTCCCACCCTAAAACAAAATAATCGAATACAACAACCTCAAAAATATTCAAACTCTTCCATGGACATTATCCTTTGACGACTTGTTGTGATTAACTTGAACAATGATGACAAGGTTGCTAAAATTGATGAAGAGGTGCATAATGAATTGAACACACTATTTTCCTCTTCCATGAGCTTAAACGAAAAATCTCCTATAAAGAGTGTTGAACCTAGTGCTTCTCCTAGTTTGAAACTTTCTCTTGTGCCTTTGGCTAGTTGTTCACCTTCGATATACATAGAACATGATTGGAAGGAAAATGACTTACTTATAGATTGAATCACATTTTCCTTACTAGCATTTTGCATTATTTCCTTTTCATTTTCTTTGGTGTGATTGCATGTGCATATTGTGATCCCCCATGATGTTTTGTTTTATTTTTTCTCTCTCTTTGTGAAATTCCTCTATTTGTACCTTCATACTTCTCTATGTCATGCATCTCTTTCACTTTTTATCTTTATCTTTTTCATTTGTCTTATGTTTTCCTTTTGGGATGAAGCAATGTGTCGAGACATTCATGTCTCTTCCATGTTGACCCAAAAGGCTTTTCTTTTTGCTTGTCTCTTTCTTTACATATTTTTTATTTGTCTTTTTTTTTCCTTTTGGGATGACACAAGGCGTTGAAACACCCTATGTGTCTTCCATGTTGACCCAAAAGGTTTTTCTTTGGTTTTTCTCTCTTTGTGTCATTCTTTGAGTTCTATGTGTATTTGGGGGATGATGACAGTTCCAATCTTTCTAAATATATTGTAGAAAATAACATACTGACCCCAAATCCATAGATCCCTTATGTGTTTGGTGTTTTCATTTTGGGGGAAACCCCTCCCTTTTCTTTTTCTCTTTCATGATGTAGCTTTACTCGGAAATATATGACTTGGCATAGGGCTTTCCAAGTTGGCTCTCATGTCTTCTTTCTTGTTTTCATTTTCATTTTCTACTTTAAAGTAATTGCTCACAATATGGTGTTTAGTAATTTCTTTAAAGTGGGGGAATACATTGGCATTATTCTTTTGCATTTTCCTTTTTCTTGGTTCTTGGTGCAGTTCTCTTACTTCATAAAATGTGTTTGTCACTTTATGGATGACATTGGGTGTGATTTCCCTCAAGAGTGTGATCTCTCTTGGAATATTATATTCCTCTTGGTGGCTTGATGGGACACACTACATCCTCTAAGTTACGAATCTTCTATTCTTTGATTGGTCCTTTCTTGGACACATTAGGCACAATGTTCCCTAAGTTAAGACCTAATTGAACTAAGCAAGACTCCTTTGAACATTACTCATTTTTAATTTTGTATTAGTAATTATATGGCCACCTTGCATATGCAACTTGCATGCCTTTGGAGCCATTTTTTTTGTTCATGAGCTCCAAGTATATAACAAAGTTCTTCTTGCCTCATGAAGCTCAAAAATAATTTTTGTGTGGTGCCTTATTAAAGTTATCAAGAGTTATAACTTTGGTATGGTTTAAACAGGAAACCCAATTCAAGGCATGAATTTCCCCATAGGAACTTGCATGTGTGTGAGTGCATACCAACCATGAGTGTATGTTTCTCACCTTTTAGGACTTCTCACTCAACGGACAACTAGGAGTTTCGTCGCCTCAGAGTGAGTATATGTTTTTCATAAAAATAGCCTAGATCTAATCCACATCGTGATGGACAAATGGTAGAAGCTTGATATGATTCTTTTATTTCACCTTTTCTCTTCTTCATCTTAGGTAGTGTATGTGTGTGCCTTGTTGTTGTTCGTTATAGATCATTCTCATGTGTGTTCCTTTTTTCTTATGCTAGTTCATCATGGGATCTTGATCCTAGGGGATCGATCACCCCTCCTGATTGTTATTGTCTCATCTTGCTAGAATTGGTACATTTAAACCTCCCTTGATGCGCGATTTTCTACTTTAGTGTGAGTTTGAAGCAAGTTCATCCTATCACTAAAGTGGGGGCTAAATGTAGTGTACTAAAATGTGTCCCTTTGCATTTTCGCACTTGTTTGGGCCTTCCTTATGGATTTTGGCTTAATGTTGCCTTGATTTAGTGTTGTAATGTGGATAACACATTCACATTAGGTCTTGGGCCCTTGTGAACTAATGTAATTTAATGGTGCCTTGCTAAAGTGTTGTGAAGTGTTGTAATACACTTTCACACTTTTCTAGGGTTTTATCAATTGACCAAGCATAATAAACATAATTTTAAATAGAAGCAACCTTAATCTTAACTTATTTGGAGTGTTGTAACTCACTTTCACATTTCTCTAGGCTTTTCATTAATAACTGAGCTTTCTTATGTTATAATTGGCCCTATTTTGCATCTGCAAGCCACATTTATTGCATCTTTTTGAGAATAATCCTAACACCAATCATTGACCAATCATAATTTAGGTTTTCTTGGCTTGTGTGGCCCATATTTAGTGTTTGGGACTCATTTTCCACCTTGGGTGAATGGTTCCCACCTAGATCTTTTGGCCCTTAACCAATTTTTACACATTTCTATGAACTTTTCATTTTTGGTCCCAAACATTAGTCTTTTGGGACTCATTCGCCACCTTGGGTGAATGAGTCCCATGTGGCCCAAATTAAAATTTAATTCAAATTTCTGACAGAATTTTATTTTCCTAGATCTGATGCTGATTTGTAGTGTTGTAATTTTAGGAATTCTTGCATAATTGGGTATAAATATAAGATTCTTTCACTCATATTCTCACCTAGCATTCAAGAGAGTTCACAAGAGCATTCAAGAGAATTCAAGGGAATATTATCAAGCATTTTTGGAGCATTCTTCAAGTGCCAATCATCATGTCAAATATTGCATTCTTTGTGTTTGTTATTGTGTTAACAATTGTGATGTAGAGTTTATGATTCAAGCAAGTGTTTCAAGCAAGATCAACATCATTCAAGCAAGATTCAAGAACCACATCCATTGTAGCCATTTCAAGCATATTTGCAAGACCTTATTGCTAGGATTTGGTGAGTTGCAACATTTTTATTTGTTAATTGATCATTCTCCGTTTATATTTACTTTCATTTCAAGGTTTAATTACCAACAAAAAGGTTTGACCAAGGAAAACCACTATTCAATAACCCCACAAGACTTTTCCCTCTTCTTTTTTGTGATTTGTAGGGCTAGGTTGCATATTTGTCAAGGAGAAAAGTCAGAGAAATTTTTTCAAATCCCTAAAGTTTTCATCAAGACTTGGAGAAGGTCTACAGGTGGCAATTTACAGTTTCAGATCTGGAAGCTAGTGAAAAAGAGTAGAGCAGACTGAAAGGAACAAAATCAAGTCCCAAACTTTCAAAAAATAATAAGTGGACTGGTTTGCCACTTGTGGCGAATGAGTTCCACTGTACAGGCCTGACAAATATTTTCACAAATTTGGATACCGTTTTGGTTGAAACATGTATCTACACATTTTTCGAGAAGCAATAATAATTTTCCCAGCTTGGAAAATGAGTCATAGTCAACATTGACAACATATTTTCTAGAATTCCATATCTCCATTTTTCCTTCTTCAGTCTCCCAAGTGCACACTTTCTATTTCATAACTTTTTGTTGAATTTTGTTCATCTTTCTAGTTTATTTAGAGATAGTTTATATGAAATTTGGGTTTTTTCTTACAACTTACATTGAATTTTATTTTCCAAGTCTAAGCTTGGTGGTGAACCCCTCATTAGATTTCATTCAACCTTTAGGATAATCCCTTTGCAAGATTTCAATCTCCTTTGCATTGAAATCTCAAGGGTTTGTTCTGGAGTGAAGAGTGTGAAGATTTCCTCTCTCCTTTTAGGTCCAAAACCCCAAAGGTGAAAGAGAGAGAACCCAACAATTTTAGCCTTTTCACTAACATCATAGGGTGATCCCAGAATAGTGGTTTACACTTTTTGGCCAAACTTGACATTGAACTAATTTTTTTTAACTAAATCTTCACTCTCAAGAACCTATAGCTACTAAACCACAAAGAATTTGAAGATGATGCAAACTAGTGATTTGTGAAATTTTGTCTGTAAATTCTAAATATATATATTTTAATATTTTTGGAATCAAAATGCATTTCTTTTTTATCTCCTTTGAAAACTAGTTTTTAACACTAAACACCATTTTTAAAGAGTGATGTTCACCATAAACAACATAAATTTTTTTCTATAAGGATAAAATTCTATTTTTTTCAAATTTATATTTGTAAAGTTATTTTATCTAGTACGCTTATTTGGTTTCATACTATTTTATTGAATTTTTTTTCTTAATTAAGTTTTTAAGTCAAACCAATTACAATTTAGACATAGGCGGATTGTATATAACATAACTTTTTTTGTATCTATCAAAATTCAATTTTTTTTGTTGGATCAAGGACATCATTACCTAGCATAGACATATTTTTTATTTTTTTCATAATCTAATTTTTTTCCACATGTACAAAACAAAGAGCTTGATTTTCAATGAAAAACCTATGTTTAATTAAGTTAAAAAAATTACATAATAAAACCTTGAAATTTATTAAAATTACATTTGATGGATAGCTCATTTTGAGGACTATAATCATTCAGTTGGGTCTGTGAAGTTGATGCCATTTTCATCTTCAACTCGAGCTCTAAAAGCCAAAATTTTGCAAAAAAATTCTAGAGGAGGGGGAGAAGGGAAAAAATGGGTTTGAGTAAACCCCTCTTCTAGCAACCCCACTGGACCCCTTAGAGTGAAGGGGGGTTCACTTGAACAGTCCCTTTTTTTGGCCATTTTTCCTTGATTTCATTTATAAAATCCACCAAAAGGGGTTTGAGTGAACTTGGCTTCAAAAATGGGTTTTCTCCAAGGGGGGTGTTTAAGTGAACCCTTTTTTCGGTTTACTTGAACACCCACCTTTGAGCGAACCCCTAAAACCCTAATTTTTTTAAGGAAGCATTTTTGCAATTTTTCTTCATGAAGGGAATTGTAAACCACTATTGTGGGATCACCAAATGGAATTTTTGGTCATGCTCGACACCCTCGATGAAGTATTGGCTTTGGGATTCATGAATGGTGATCCTAGACCTGCACAAACACAACATCAGTCCATTTTGCAAGTTCGAAACAACATTCTCCATAAGATTCATTTGAGATATCAAGAACAAGAAATAAATGAAGAACATGAATAAAAACTATCTAATCTTGCTCAAAATAAACAAACTTTGAATCCCATGGGGGAATTGGTGCCATTTTGTTGTGGAAAATGGCACTTTCCCAATTCCTTGCAAGCTTGATGATCAATGTTGAAGATTTGATGCTCCTTGATGAAATTCCTCTATAACCTAGCTATGACATTATGAAAAATCGATGGAAATGGTTCAAGATTGCTCAAAAGAATGAAAATGATAACTTTGCTCAAGTTGTGGATGATTGTTGATGATTGTGTTTCCAAAATCCAAATGAGAGGCTTCTATTTATAGAAGAGAAAGATAGAGGATAAGGAACACCAACCAATAACACAATACCACTTGTCAACATGTGAATGGACAAAGGTGGAGCACATTTGGATGAATGTGCACATTAATGCAATTAGGTGGAAATTCAAAATTGGAGAAGTGACAAGTTGGAGGGAGATGAAAGATGAAATAAATGACACTTGGCTCAAGAAAAGGACATGTAAGAGGACTTTAATGCCTTGTTGGATGGACAAGTACTTTTGGGGGGAGATTTCAAACATGGAGAATATTCCCACTTTGATGCCTTTTTAAATGAAAATTGAGGTGTTATTAATTAATTAAAATTCTTTTAATGAGAAAGTTACAAAAGCTAGAGGATTTGATGGATTAGGATTAGAATTAATCGGGATTTGATTAATTTAAATGAAGATTAGCTAATTTGACAATTTGATTTAGTTTTTGGGATTTAAATAAATCAAAATGAGAAGAATACTGATTTTAGACTTAATTAAATAAAGTTGAATTTATTTAATCAAAGGGGATGGTGTTAGATTTAAATCAAATAAAGATTAATTTATTTAATTTAAAGGAGATGACTTTAGAGACTAATTAAATAAAATTAGTTTATTTAATTAAAGAGATGACCTTAGAAGCTTAATTAAATAAAATTGATTTATTTAATTAAAGAGGATAATATGATGATTTAATCAAACAAAATGATTTGTTTAATTAAAAGATGAAATGTGATGAATTTAATTAAATAAAGATTATTTAATTAAGTAGTTAGTAAAGAGGATGATTCAAGACAAAGTAGTGTTAGTAATCAGGATTATGTGTATAGGATCAATCAATACACTTTACATGTCTACATTTTTCCCCTCTTTGAAGCAATGTACCTGTTGTACTGGTTCAAAGAATAACCTGTTGAGATCAAAATTCAAAAAAATTCCTATTTTTCAAATGCCCTACTACTGCACCGCTGAAAGAATTATGCTGGTATACTGCCCCCTCAAGAGATTAGATGAAAATTTTGATTTTTTAGGTGCTCTCGCAAAAAAATAGGACAAGCCATCCAACGGGTCCAAAAAGGCTCTAGGATGCCAAAAACATGCAAAAAAATGAAAAGATGATGCAAAACAACCCTTAGCTGGGTGAAAATAGGAACGAGATGTGGGAGTAAATGGTGACTTCCCAACACCCCTAGGAATAGTTGCTAGACCAAAACCACTTCCACAAGAGAGAGAATGGCAAGAAAGCTTGCTTCACAATGCAAGATTGGATATTGGTTGAATATGATTCAATGCAAATGTACAAGAGCTGCCTTGCTTATAAAGGCAAGGTTGAGAGATAGGATTAGACAAGATCATGACAAGTGTCATAATCATATGACATGAGACAACCAACTACCTAGGAATCATGCAATACTAGCTAGATAAGATAAGTTCTAGAAAATCCAACTAAGACTTCTAGAAAGAATCTTATTTCCTAAGTAAACTTAACATGTGAATATGTCCCCTAATTACCTAGTGAATGAATTAGCTAGGTACAAGACATATATTCACACCAACACCCCCCTTAAGTGAAACTTAGGGAGAATATTATTATGCAAACTATGCAAAGATGAAGATGACTATGACTATGGGTCCCGACTACTAGGCCATGTTAGGTAACCATTTACAATGCAAATGAAAACAATCTCTCACAAGCAGAGAAAAGGAGAAAACCTAGTGGGACAAAACTCCTCTTCAAAAGAGAGAAAAAAATTAAAGAAAAACAAACATGATGTATGGAGAACTCAATGATACCCCCCAAGGACTACATCCATCATGTATATAAAATAAATGACCCCCCCATAAGAGGGTAATAGAGAGATAAGATATCCCCCCATAATGTGTGATCACCCGCAAGTATGGTTAATGTCTGAAGACAAAACATAATCCATTGCCTACAAACAATGTTTCTCCCCTTAGGAAGAAGATACACCAAATACAACTGCAAGAATGCTTCCCATTATGGATAGGAAGAGGTAGGAAGAGGAATACATATGTATGAATATTGTGTCTCTAAAATCTGCTCATGTATTTCCAAGTTCTTGGATGATGAAGATGATGCCACAATCCAATCAGGTACATGTCCAATCACAACAAACTATGAAAAACCAGGAACAAGTGTAAATTGATCTTGAACAAGCTCCAAAGACATAGATGAAGTCACAATAGTGGATCCATGACTATCAAAAAATAGGAGAGATAGACCCTCAAATGTGTCCTCCAAATCTGAAATGTGAGACTCCACAAACAAAGTAGTGTCTATCAAATAGGAATCCCAATCAGGAAGACTATCAAATACCTTTTGAAATGAATCATTGGAAGTACTCAATGAATCATCAACATATGATGAAGAATCGAGAACCTCTGAAGCATCTGCAATCTCCTCCAAAGATTCACAAGCATGGGTTATCAACTCTAAAGAATGAAGAAGCACATTGGAGTTGGAAAGAGGATCTTCAAGAGATGGAGAAGAAACATGGTCTCCATAGACCTTTCTAATGTGATTCCAAAGAGCATGAGGACATTTGAAGTGAATAAGTGTCCAAAATTTCATCATTTACATTTTCAAAAATAACTCTAAAGACTCTAGCCCTAAAGCCTTTCCAAATGCAATACTCATCATCTGTGCTAGGATAAGGAACTTTATTAAAAAAATATGACAATATATTCCACTCGCCAAGATGAGTGAGAATTAAATTACTCCATTTCCTATAGTTCCCTTTCTCCAAAATAATTAAGAAACCCATTTTGTATAAGAGATGAGCTCAGAAGCCAAAAATGGAGATCTATCTTCAACCTATAAAATATGGCACAAGACTGCAAAATTTCTACAAAATATTTGCACCACTGAAAATTTGACACTTCCAGCTTTCCAACGATATCTCGTTTCTGAAAAAAGGCCTCCGTTTGCAAAAGTTATGAGAAAATGAAAAAAAGTCCTATGAAAGGCACTAGGGAAAAATCACTGCACAGGAAGACTAAGTAGGAGCAATTTTCTGGCACTCAGGCGCTAGACTTAGGTCACCCATGTGACTGACATCAAAAATATTGAAAAAAATTAAAAATTTCGTGGGCTAAACAAAATACTCATCGGACCTAATACAATAATATAGTTGGCATTAGACAAGCAAAAAAATTTAAACAAAGTTTATATATATAAGAATGCCAATAAACTCGGGCATGCATACCAATTAAGGCTTCATACCCTGAAGAATTGATAGACTTGTAGATCATATGCCGACACAGTAAATAGACCAATCAAATGTACCTTAATGCTATGACCGATACCTCCAATGACTGTCATAGGAAACCATCGATTAAGGAGTGGCAGCGACTGATGCAAGTGGATTTGATAGCCAACAAAGCATTTTTCATACACCGTTTGACAATGAACGAGACAGTGCAATATATTCATGTGATTGTTGATGGAAACTAGCGCTTTGAACTAGATGGGCAACATTAAATGGCACCGAACGGTGATAGACAAATAACCATCCGTTGATTTGTGATTAGTACCGGCGATGTGGATGTGATGACCGGTGGACATGCCGATGAAAAAGGACATCGATAAACCAAGGGGAAAGAGAAATATGCTGACATAGATCATGTACATCGTAGATTTGACTGCCAATGATCAGACAGTACCCTTGATCTAAAGGACGAATGAACTGTTGTGATTGACGTATGGATACCCTACAAAAAACTCGGCAGAGTGATAACACAAATGACAAGGTATATGTCGCAGATATTCTAGCTGACCAAAAATAATAAACCCCAAAATATTTTGCATGAAACTATATGAAAATCATAGTCTAATATAAATTTGGGCCAATTTTTTCTATGATACCATAGAAATATTTTTAGAAAAATATTTTTTGCAAAAATTGGAAAATCGTATTGCTTGGGATGCTGTCCCAGCAAAAAAAAATTTCTTCAAAAACAACATTACCCAAAATGGATAAATTTATAGTCAAAATTCATCTACGGAACCTTCTGATCTCAACCGTGAGGTCCTTGAAACCCCAATTTTTACCCAATAAAAAAATTCAACCCAACACAATACCCTCAAATCTGGGAAGGAATTTGCAACACCTAGAGAGCTCTGATACCATGTGAGAGTAAATGGTGACTCCCCAACACCCCTAGGAATAGTTGCTAGACCAAAAACACTTCCACAAGAGAGAGAATGGCAAGAAATCTTGCTTCACAATGCAAGATTGGATATTGGTTGAATATGATTCAATGCAAATGTACAAGAGATGCCTTGCTTATAAAGGAAAGGTTGAGAGATAGGATTAGACAAGATCATGACAAGTGTCGTAATCCTATGACATGAGACAACCAACTACCTAGGAATCATGCAATACTAGCCAGATAAGATAAGTTCTAGAAAATCCAACTAAGACTTCTAGAAATAATCTTATATCCTAAGTAAACTCAACATGTGAATATGTCCCCTAATTACTGAGTGAATGAATTAGCTAGGTACAAGACATATATTCACACCAACAGGGGGTCCAAAACCCTAGTTGGATGACTAAACAAGGTAAAAAACCCCTAGTTTTCATGCTTAATTATCCCTCGAGGGGCCACTTCCAATTCATTTGCACAGTTAGCCTTAAGAGAGTTGAACATTTTGAGCTCTGACCCTTGTTTGAGATGGCGCAACGTGTGCTTCCACAACACATTTCGAAGTGAGTGCGAGTGTATCAATGACTTCCAAGCGCAAGAACACCAGTATATGACCCTACCCCAACTTTTTTTTTATCTTTGCACGCATTTATTAGGGTCAAAATTCAAACTTAGTCAAGTATTGTTGTTTGGCACTACTAAAAGAGTTAAATCAGCATCGCACAACCTTAAAGTGCACCACTTTTGACTTTTGTGACATGACATCGTAGTTGAGAAATTAGTGTTTAGCCTTGAAAGTGTGTTGCATATGCAAATGGTGTCGTGGTGAGCCAGTTAGGAATTTAGGGTTTAGGGTCAAATAAGAGCGTGGTCAAACTGTGATGCTACGGTGGAGTTTGGAATTTAGAGGGCTTCAACGGTGCAATTTGGAGCTTTCAAATAGTGATGCATTTGTTGTTTCAGTCATGAAAACTTCAAACAGGATCCTAAGTTTTATAAAACTTGACATTTTAACTTTACTAGTGTAGAAGGACACAGCCAATAAACTCACGAGAGAACAACTCCTCAATTTTGAGCAAACTGACTAGATTGAACGAGTTGCTTGAGGAGCACCTTGGGTCACTAGGATTATGGTACATCGCATACGCACCATCTATTAGGACTTATCTAGGTATGATGACAGTACTAGAAGAGTGATGGCATAGTGAGATGTCATTGTTTCACTTCCCTACAGGTGAGGCAACCATCACTTTAGAGGATGTTTGGTGCATTATTTGATTGTCGATCAACCAAGAGCCGGTCATTTATGATGTGGATGCTGGGACAGATGCGTGTTATGAGGCTATGGGTCTAGATGAGATCATCTCCACTGAGGGACAAATTGAGCTGGAGTGATATAGGAGCTTGGTGTCACCATTCTGATTGATCATGGCAACGATTATTTTAGCGCTTGTGGCACCAGATCAGAATGACTGATAATTCAGTCTAGGATGGGGTCTAGCTTGGGAGTGGATGCTCCACCAGAGAGTGTGTTTTGTGTGGGGACCAGTGATGTTGACCTCACTCTATCATGATTTGCATGAGTTCACCTACTGCAACAGTAGGGCCATTAGAGCTAGAGTTACTCTTATACACATTTGGGCCTAGGAGCACATTGTTGTGCTTCACCCATGGGTTACACTGGTTGAAATGGAGCCAGATGACCCAGTAGTTTGGCAATACATAGTTGGTTTGACTTTCACCCACATGGAAGCAACAAAGATCCCTCATTGGAGGAGGGTGATTGACGAGATGATAGTATTAAATACTTAGAGGCCTTGGCTTGGTATGATGACATGTAGTAGCTCTTCTTTGTGAGGAAGGACCGAATTATGCAAGGTAGAGAGCACACTATGATCGAGCATTATTTTCTTGATCGGGTGGCTAGGCAATTCAAATATGCTCAAAATAAACCCAATGACTAGTATGTGGCCATATTTTCTCATACTACAAGGGAGACCACATGGGGTCGGATGATCCCTCTAGAGGGGTTAGTTGATAGTTTTTGACAGCTAGTGGCCAAGCCATGGCCATATGATTATGGTTAGGAAAACCTAGGGACCACATAGGCATACTAAGATTTGTTTTGTCCTCCCATCAAATTGATAGTGCCTAGCACATTGTTACCATGACGGAGACCCTGAGGCTAGTCAGCAGGGTGGGGGCAGGGGCGAGGAGGTCGAGGAGACAGGGATGGAGATGGAGAAGATGATGGAGGTAGAGGAGGAGGTGGACCACCTCTAGATCAGTGGGGCCAGAGGGATTAGTGGAACAAGCAGTAGAAAAGAGATGGGGACTAGCAGAGAGATGTCCCGAGGGACCCACAACAACCTCTGAGAGACCAACAACAACAACCACCACCACTGCCACTATCGCCTCAGCCAGACTAGAGTGATGCACTAATCCAATAGCTCCAGGCATAGGTTGCTACCTTGAGAACTGAGATAGATCAGGCTTGTATAGAGCGGGATCAGGCCATACACAAAGATAGGCCATCGAGCTACAACTGGCACAAGAGACCGACTGACACCAACAACTCAAGAGCACACAAGGCAGGAAAGTCCTGGCATGCATGTACTAAGACATAGTCAGAGACGCAAAGTATTAATGGGTTCGTTACCATTAGGTAGTGCCTCTAGCAGCCCAGGCACCATACTGCTCATAGTAGACAGGGCAGAGGTAGGATCAGCCTGAGAGACAACCGGGTGAGGGGAGCAGTCATTAGGGCTAGCTCATTTTTTATCAGAGACACCATTCATTTTTAGATCCATGGGCTCCATTTTTTTTATAACTCCATGGGTATTTTTATTATATTGATTGATACACACATTTGATCCTGATTCTTTGTACCATGACAGTTGTATTATTGATGATATATATATGATATGGTTGATTCGATGATGTGTCCTATTATATTTATGCATGATGGATGGATGCATTTAATTTTCTATATGCAATGCTCTATATGTGATGCGATGATATGATATGACTTTATTTTAAATGCAATGTATGATTCTGTATTATGTGATGGTAATACAGTGATTATGTAGATGTTTATGGATGGATGCATGCATTTTCTTTTTAGTATCTTTTCATGTAATTTTTATGATGATGTATGGATGCAAATGTTATGATATGAAAATGATTTAAAATGCTTAGACTAACAGATCTATATTATGCACCTAATGGATGATGATGATGATATATGCTATGATCATGAGATGTATGAGATGCTCTTTTTCTTTTCTTCATACTTTTTCCAATATGTATGGATGAAATAATGAGCTGCATGTAATATAATGTGATGATGCAAATGAATGATATGATGATGTATATGTGATTATGCAATGGATGTTTTGATGATGCATATGATATGATTTAATAATGCATATGTGATGATACTTTTATGTTTATACAAATGTATGGCTTATGCGATGCTTAGAATAACCAATCTATATTATGCAATGATGAAATGTAATGCATGTGAGATGAACAATGTTTCGTATATGATATGACATGATATGTATTATGCTGACAATTTTGTGGATGCAGGATGGATGCACTAGTGATTTTTTTGATTAATTGTCATGGTATGATGTTAGCACAGAGAGAAGCAAGAAGAAATAAGAGAATCCAACAAGTGAACTTATTAGAGATGATAATGACCATGATGGTGATGATTTTCTTATCAAGAATTGGGACTTTAAAAGGGATATTTACCTTATGTTTGATAACACACGTAGGCACGATGCGTCAAGGTATAAAGAAACAAGATGGCATTGCACCTAGTGTGATGGAATTTGACTTGACAATCAGATAGGAGTACTCCTATCCACACCTAACATAAGAAATCTTATTCAAACTGTAGTTCAGATATTCCAAACATCTCAGACCAAAACATAAAAAGGTAGGCCTTCTTATGTGGTCAACAAGACACCTAAAACACCCTCCCTACACCCAAACAAAGCATGCATGACCAAGGTTATATTACAAGAATATCCAACAAGCACAACAAATAAAAAGATAATGATCATTGCCTCATTCCTTTTTCTCTAAATCCCTTTGTTTCGACATCATCAAGAGGTCATTGGAATAAATACAGTAAGATAATCCAAAAGACAAAGATAAAGTGAACAAACAAGCTAATGTTCTTCATACCACTAGCCAATACTAAACTAGGGTGATGCCTGATGTCCATTGTAGGAAGGATGCATCCTAGGACATGATGTTATTAGATGATTTTGGGATTGATTGGAGGATGAGCTATTAGTACCAATATTTGACCAACTTTTTTACTTACTGACCTAGACTTGACACTTTGACGTTTGAGTTTTCACTTTTGAACTGCTAGACTTGTTTCCCACTGTTTCACCAAAGGTTGAGGATGATGATGATTTATTGTGAGTGATGTTTATTGTGGGTGAAAGCGAGATGCAGATGGATAGATTTTTTTCAAATATTTTTTTATTTTTATTTTTTTGAAATGTTTTGAGGTTATTTTTGGTATTTTTAAGGTGTTTTACGAATGTTTTAATTTTTGAATTTTCTAATGTTTTGGTGTTTTCAGAGATTTTGACCAAGAGTCTAACCTAACAACCTATCCTAGGGGCCTTGGGGGCTGATAAAATATTA
The DNA here is from genome assembly GCA_007258455.2 of Sequoia sempervirens. NCBI lineage: Eukaryota > Viridiplantae > Streptophyta > Pinopsida > Cupressales > Cupressaceae > Sequoia > Sequoia sempervirens. The sequence goes on along the minus strand of VDFB02271358.1, from coordinate 440,891,066 downwards.
GCCTTTCCTACATTATACACACAAAGACCATGTAGTTCGAATGACACAGACTCGTTTATTTGATGCGATACGAACAAATGGATTGTCAGTTTATTATGACGGACTCCTAAAGGACTGACATAAGTGTCTCAGGGGATGATCAATGATAAACCTTGCCTACCTTTAGAGATCAAAGACCCGTAGTTTGACAAGATGACTATTTTTTGAATGACTTTTTGACCTTTTTTTGGATTTTTATATGTTTTGAATTTTTTTGGAATTTTTTGATTTTCTAAATATTTTGGGATTTTCTTATTTTTTGAAGACTTTAGAATATACACAAATCTAGTCTGATGTAGGTATAGGAACATTCCCCCAGCGTGATGCAATAGACTACTCCGATATAGGTAGGACAAACTAACCTTGAGAATGGGTTGAGTAGTACTAGGAGGGATCATGATACAAACATAGGACCAAGCTATGATGCAGACATAGATGAGTTATGGAGGAAGATATGGAATGCAATGGAGGCATGATGGATGGATGATGCAGAACAAGTCGTGGAGATCCTGGTGGATGGAAAGTGCTTATTTACACAAGACACCTATTTTCCAGGTTTTCACCAAGGTACTTTCCCAAAGTGCCACCGAACTAGTTTTCACTAGAGGATGCTTTTTCTCTTTACTATTTTCAATCCTTTTTAAAAAAAAATTGTATTTTTTTTATTTTTTATTTTCTTGTAATTTTGGTTTTACAATTGAAATATTAGGCATGAATTTTTTTGAGATTAGAGCTATTCATGGGCTCCTATAGAGGTTCTTCTTCAGGTGTTGACAACTAATATGCCCCTCACTTATAGCTCGTTGTGATGACGAAGCATCCCAACCAATTGGGTTCAAACTTTCCCTTGCTATATGGATTTGGAATTTTTTTCTTATTCTCCTTTGAAGCACAAGCTCTTCTACTTGGAAAGTCTGACTCTTGATCTTCTTGTTATAACTTCACTTGAGACAGTTCTAATAGACTTGCAAATGGTTTAAGGCATCCATGTACCACTCATTCAATAGTTCCATCTTGTTTAATCTTGACACTCAATCTTCTTCATTTGTGATGAGATTCTGAAATGATATTCTCAGTGATGGGTGCTCAATATTGATAGGGAGAATGGCTTTTGATTCATAGACCAGGGAGAAGGGGGTGGCACTTGTTGGTGTGCGGATACTTGTTTGGTAGGCCCACAAGGTGAGATTCAATTGGAGATGCCAATCACAACCAACTTCATTGACCATCTTCTTGAGGATCTTTAAGATGGTCTTATTTGTAGCCTCACCTTGGTCGTTTCCTTGGGGGTAGTATGGAGTGGAAAAGTGATGTTGGATTTTTAAATTTTGGCATAGCTTATGAACATATTGGTTTTTGAAATGTGTCATGTTATTTGAGATAATGGCTTGAGGGACATCGTAGTGGAAAATTAGATAGTTCAGGATGAACTTTGATATCTACTTTCCTATGATATAGGTCATGGGAATGGCTTCCACCCACTTCGTGAAATACTCTGTGGCAATGATGATGAACTTATACCCGCTAGATGAGGTGGGGGTAATTTTTCCAATGAGATTGAGCCCCCATTGTGAAAAGGGCCAAGATGTAACAATTGGGTGGAGCTCTTGAGCTGGTGCATGGATGAGATCCCCATGATGTTGACACTGCAAACACCTCCTGATATAATCATCTGCTTCTCTTTCCACTATAGGCCAATAGTACCCTTTCTTGAGCAATTTCTTGGCCAAGGTCATACCACTCAAATGTGAACCACAAATTCCATTGTGCACCACGGTTAAGGTAGTCAAAGCTTCCTTAGTGTTTAGGAAACGTAACAGAGTTCCTTCAATGCTTATACGGTAAAGGGTATCTCCTAGGATGAAAAAATGGGATTAATTTTTGACAAAGGCTCTTTTGAGGTTCGAGGTTATGTTAGCAGGGGGGAATCCTATTCTCAAGTAAGTGTATTTATCATGGTACCAAGGATCATCAAGACCAACAATTTGGCACACAAATTCAAACTCTGGTACCTCAAATGTGGGTACGAGAAGCTACTCTACAAGGAATTATTTCTTTTCAACACTGCATGGGACATCTAAGAGTGATTTGATTGTAGCCATTACATCAGTTGCTCTAGATTGTTTGCTCTTTGTAGTTGCTTGAATGTGATCTCAATGGAGGACTCCTTGAGGCTCTCCACCAATTTCTTGTTTGATACTCATTATTGACCTGGTTGCTTATGAGCTATGAATCCCCATAGACCTTAAGTTCCATGATCTACCATTGAACTACAATTCTCAGCCCTATGACAAGAGCTTCATATTCTACAATATTATTTGTGCAAGGGAATGATATCTTGTATGATTTGGTTATGAAATCCCCTTATGGAGTGAAGAAGATTCCTGCTCCTGACCCACATTGTGTGTAGGATCTATCAAAGTACATTTTCTAGTGATCTGCTACACTTAGGTTGAAGATTGATTCATCAAGGGACTCTAATACAAGCAGGTTCTCTAAATATATCGGTGCCTCTACCAGTTGATTTGGAATTGCTTGTCCTTTAATGGCCTTGCATTCCGCATACTCAATTTCATGCTCTGTCAGGATCATAACCCATTTAGTTGTCCTCCCTGTAAACATTGATTTAGACAACAGGTACTTGAGGGGGTCTATCTTTGTGATGAGCTTTATCTGATGGGCTAGCATGTAATGTCTTAATTTTTTTTCTTCAAATACATCTGCTAGACAAGCTTTCTCAATGTATGTATAGTTCAATTCATGGCCCACCATAGTTATTTTGATATAATAGATAGATCTCTCTTTCCCATTTTTATCATTCTATGCTAAAAGAGCTCTGAGAGCTACCACTATTTATGATATGTACAAGATCAAGGGTTTGCCTAGAATTGGTAGCATCAGAACTGGCAGCATGAGTAAGTACTCCTTGATTTGTTGAAGGCTTGGTCACATTTCTCATCCCACTTTTATGCTACCCCCTTGTGGAGTAGATGTGAATATGGGATAGCCTTGTCTCCTAGTTTTCCTATGAATCAGAAGATGGACTGGAGTCTTCCTTGTAGGCCTCTTAGCTATTTCAATGTTTTTGGTGCCTCCATTTTGAGGATTTCCTTGACCTTAGTGGGAACTATCTCAATCCCTCTCATATACATGCTATACCTAAGGAGATTTCCTAGCTGTACTTTGAAGACACACTTCTTTGGATTGAGTCTGAGTTTGCATTCCTCCAACCTATCAAAGATGGAGCCCAATGCTGCTATGCGATCTTGTCTTTTCTTGGATTTAGCCAATATATCATCCACGTAATCTTCCATAGTCTTGTGGATCATGTCATGAAATATTAGTGTCATGGTCGTCTAATAGGTGGCTCCTACATTCTTCAACCCAAATGACATCATACTCTAGCAATATGTCCCCCATGGGCAAGTGAAGGCCATTTTATGTTGGTCATATTTTTCTATCATGATCTAGTTGTAACCTAAGAATATTTCCATCAATGATAGCATCTCATTTCTTGTCATCATATCCATAATCATGTCAATTTTTTGAAGTGGAAAGTCATCCTTGGGACATGCTTTGTTAAGATCTCTGAATTTCATGCAGATGTTGATGCCTCCAGTGGGCTTTGAAATAGGTACAAGGTTTGAGACCCATTTTTGATAATCGATCAGTTGTATGAACCCTACATTTAGGAGCTTTTGTAATTCCATTTTGACCAACAATGCTATCTAGGGATGCATCTTCCTTAGCTTTTGTCTTACTAGCTTTGCTTTGGGATATATAGCTAGGTGATGAACCACAACCTATGGATCAAGCCCAGGTATGTCGGCATAGGTCCATGCAAAGCTTTTCTTTCTTTCTTTTAGGAATGCAGCTAGAAGTTCATGTTCTTTTGTGAGAAGTGACTTGACATAGAATGTTATGTGTGGTATTTCCTCTGTTCCTAGGTTGACTGGATTGCATTTCTCTACTAGAACTTCTAACTTCTCCTGATTAATTTCACTAAGAGGAATATTGAATCCTTCATCTTTCGACACCTTAGAGAGGTTTTCACCATTGGATGCATCCTTTATTTTTACTATTTTCGGGTCAAAGAGTGCCACAGTGTGGTTTTTTCTCAAAGACCTAGAGATTATTCTCATATTTTCTCTTTTGTGACTGAAGGATTCAATTGTTTCCCCATAATGGGTGTGTGTTTCCAATATAATGTTGAACCAGGCCTTGTGATCTCCATATAGTATAGTATCCTGCAATCCCATGAATTCTGAGAGCATCTCATCGTTTTCGAATGTATCCAAAATTGGTGGTCCTCGTTGGTTGTAGTCGATGAGTTGGGGATATAATAGGTTTATTTCATGGGTTTGATGGTCTGACTCAAAGGACAGAGTGCTAATCATGATTAGGGAGAAATATTCAAAGAGCATAGGTAAGTTAGTTATGGGATCCTCAGCACTACTACACACATTAGCTACGTCAAAGGTAAAATTATCTAGGACTCGGCTTGTGGATACTAGTAATTGAAGGGTGGATTTTGATTGATTAGGGGGGTTTTTGACCTTTATAACTAAGGAACCCTTTCCAAGTATGGTTACCTTTGGAGGGGTACATCCAAGGCCAAGATTTCTTAGACGCTTCTCAGCGATAAGGGGTTCAAACAAGCCATTGTCATTCTTCCCAAGTTTCTTATTCTTGTTATAACCCATGCTAAGCATCATTTGTAGACCTTTGCTACTCTCATCCATTAGAAGGTTAGGCATGAGCCTTTCATCTTGATATAGGAGATTGGATACGTTCCTTTCATCTACTATTTATCGACTTAGATCTCCCCAAGATCTAAATCTAGAAGAGTCTACCTTGAAGGTATGGGATGATGTTTCAACTGGTTGGGGTTGCCCGTGAGTCTTAGGAGATTGAGGTAACTCCCCTATGACAAAATTTTTTTTCTTCATTTTGTAATCCCCACACCCATTTTCTTGGATAATGACCTTGATTTCAGATATATCAGGAATGGTAGGTGTTTTTGTCTCAGAAGTGGAGGATAATGTAGTTGGGTTTACATATAGAGTTGTAGGGCCTTCATCATTCTTCAGGACTTGGGGGATTTTATAGTATTTTTCTTCCAGGTTCTTGTAGTAGGCAAAGGGCTCGAGATCACCGTGGATTGTGACCTCTTGATTTTGATATGGGAATTTGACACACTGATGGAAATTTGATGCAAAATATTGCATCTCATGGATCCACAAATTCCCTAGGAGAATGTTATAAGGTAAATAAAGGTCAAGGACCTAGCATGTGGTTTCCATAATGATTGGCCCTACTTGAATAGGGAGTTGGATAGCGCCTTGAGACACTCTTTCCTGATCGTCATATGCTTTGATTGTGATGTGCTTACCCTTTTCAATGGCATCCTCTAAGAATCCCAGATTCTTTATTAATTTGAGGGAACAGATGTTTAGACCTACACCTCCATCCACCAAGATCCTTTTGATTTTTTTTTATGAACTAGGACTCAAGGTGGAGTGCATGATTGTGAGATGATTGGGTGGGGAAGTCCTGATCAGAAAATGTTAGGAGAATTGAGGTGGTGATATTTCTAACCATAGCTTGGAACTGGTTAGTATCAAGATCCGCGGAGATGGTGGATGAATCCAATGCTTCCTCTAGGATTTTTCTATGTGCGGGTGATATCTTCAGCAACTCCATGATGGAGATCTGAGTGGGGGTTCTTTTCAACTATTCTAAGACATTGTAGCCATTAGGAATGGATTTTGGATTGGAGGTTGATGCCCTAGGTGGTTGTGATGGTCCAACAATGGTGACCTTGCCACCACGTGTGGTGACTCCACAATCAACTTTGGATCCATTGATATTAATAATAGTGACCATTTCATAAATGGATGTGACAACATGATCATACACATGGTTCACATTGGCATACTTGGTCTTTCCACGGTTGTTCCCTTGGTTATGATCTAACATCATATTTGTGTATATTTTTAGGTCTTGATTTCCAACCAGTTGCTCAACATTTATGATTTTTTCTTTGATGAGGTCTTGGATCAGATTTTTTAACCTCATGTAGTTGGCTATTATGTTCCCCTTGATTTTTTGAAAATCACAAAGGTGGTTTTCATTGTACCATGGTGGTTTCACTTAGGGTTCTTGATAGTTCTCATAGATGGGGATTTTGATGAGATTCTCATTTACCAGTTTCTTCATGACTGATTCAATAGGTTCCCCAAGATTAGTGTATTTTTACTTGGGGGGATATTTGTTTCACAAGGGTGGGACCCCTTGATTATTCAGGTTGTTGATTTGATTGTTGGGTGGTTGTTGTGATACTGTGTTAGCTTGCATGTTATTTCAATTGTTTCCTTGTAGTTTTTGGTATGTTTAGGTGTTTTGTTTTGGAGCATTGATCATGACCTTGGCATCCACCACACCATCATTAGTGACGTTTCTATTCTTCACCCACATGTGAGGTTTTTTGTTATAGCTGGTGGATGGGTGGTTGTCTTAATTCTCTAGATATGTGGGTGTCCCTCCTTGTGCAATAAGGGGTCATTTGATATTGAGCACCTTGGGGATCAAATGGTCATATGTGGTGATACATTACATCTTAAGATGGAATTTAGAGGTTTTTTAAGGTTGGCAATGATGGTGCAAACTTGTTCTTCTGGCATGGCCCATTTTCTCCTATTGTCCTTGGATCGCCATCGTTGTAGGAATGAAGTGAATGATTCCCCCTTAGCTTGTTTAAGAGTAGATAGTTCCTCTAGAATAACATCCATACCTATATTGAATGCATAATTTTTTATGAATGCATCTATAATCTCTTGGAAATTTTTGATTCTAGGAGGAAGGTGAGAAAACCATTCCATGGCAGGGCCAACCAAACTTTGAGAGAATAGTTGCATCAAATATGTATTGTCATATGCGAATTACATGTAATGTACTTTGAATCCTCTGATATGATCTTCAGGGTTTCCCGTCCCACGATATTTTTCAAATTTAGGAATTTCAAATCCCTTTGGGAATGGTACCATTGCAAGGCTCCTATCAAACGGATAGGGACACAAGTTGCTTGGTGTCTTTGTTGTTTTCCTTGTTTGGAGATCAAAAACTTGCTATGAGAGCAATTTGATTTGTGTTGTCACATTGTCTTACAGATTGAGAGGTGGAGTGAATGTGTTTTGAATTTGTTGAGCTATTTGAGTGATGGATGGAGTGTTGGGTATGTTTGTGGCATTTTTTTGCAAGTTCTACTATGCAATCAAGGCTTGTTGATATGTCTGCATTTGTTGCTGTGCCAACAACACTTGTTGTTGTTCTTGGGTATGTGCAGGATCATCATAGAAAAAAAGGTCCCTTAAGTGGAAAAAAATTCAGAAAAATCAGAGTTAGGTAACTTGATGTAAAAATTTGAATAAATTATATATATTATTTCAAAAATATGTAAGAATAGAATCTATAGAAAATTGAATATAGTTTCTAAACTACTAGGTTTATTTTTTTTAAAAATCTATTTGGTGAAAATTTGAAATTTCAATGCAATAGTACTTAAATTTTAGGGAAAAAATAAGAAGTAGGCGTCTGTCTGACCACCCTAACCAAATTAAAATGATAATATATTTTTTATAATATTTTAGACATAAGTAGAGGACTCATGACCGGATGTGATGCATATTTTTTGTAATTTTTTTCCAAGTAAATATTTAATTATGATTTTCTTATTACAACTTTTAAAAAATATAAAAACTTGTATGTCTGACCACCTTAACTTGGTCAAAACTTAATGAACTTCTATTTTTCTTTTTTTAATCCTTTAGTATGCGAAGCATATAATGTCATGCATATTTTGGATTGAAAAAAAATGATGTCATTTGAAAGCTATAGATGTTTTTGAATCATCCTATCATTCAAGACTTTAGTCGTAATTCAAATAGAAAATGAATAAAAATTATTTATTAAATTCAAAGTAAAGCATAATTTATATTGCTGGAAATATGAGAATCTCCTTTAAAAACCCTTTTCATTTCATCAATTTTGGGTAAAAAAAAAGTTGTCAGCCACATACCCTAGAAATACCCATCATATATGCCAATTTTTGGCCCATCATTATCCTGCACATACCCTCTTATTGCTATTGTGCCAACAATGTTTATTGTTGGGCTAGTAATTTGGCTGCTTCTTGTTGTGCTTGCTAGTGTTGCAGGGCTTGTTGATATGCTTTCTGTTGAGCTACTTGCAGTTGTGCCTGGTATTGAACTTGCGCTTGTTGAACAACTTGTGTAGCCTGAGCAGCCTTTGTAGCTTGAGCTACTTGAGCTGCTTACACAGCTTGGGAAAATTGGGTGGCTTGTTATTGTTGCAACAAAGCTTGAGCTTGGGAAGCCTATTGTGCCTGTTGTGCTTGTTATGCTTGTTGTGTGGTTTGAGATGCTTGAGTGACTTATGCTTGTTGAGAAACTTGCTATGCAACTTGCATTTTTTGTGCTTGTTGCACTTGGAATTGATGAAGTTCCTTTTGGTAGGCTTGTTGAGCTTCTTTCAACATGATGCTATATTGATTAACCACATTTGGTCTTGGTGGTGGTGGTGGTGGAAAATTTGGAATGGTGTTTGTCATTGTGATGAGGGGTGATGTTGTATTGATGATGGGGATTTGTGTAGTGGTTGGTGTGGTTGATATGCTTGGTCCTTGAGAGACTATGTTTATGGATGGTGTTGCGATTGCTTGGGTTGCTTGGATGGTTGCAACTTGTTGTTATGATATCAATGGAAAGATCAAAGGATTCAGTATGATGTTTTGATTTATGATTGGGGGGTTGTTTTGAGTTTATTGATTGAGTGGTGGTAAAGGAGGTAGCCCTAAATTGAGGAGTGTGTGGATGTTAATGGTAAAGGTGGAAATGGTGGAAAAATGGGTGGTGTGTTCCCTTGAGGAAATGATGATGGTGAGGGGTCAAAGATGCCCCCTATTCCAAATAGCCCCCCTTCTCCTTGTGAAGTCATAGGGAGAGAGGTTTGTGTGTTGAGAGGATATGTCGATGTTATGTGAAAAGAGGATGGATCATTGGGGTCATGGAAGGTGAGTGGAATGTATGGGTGTAGCATATTCAATGGGACAGATTGACCCAAGATGGTGTTCGCATCCAAATCTTGGTTGTTCACTATGGGGTGTGTTTGTAATGCATGAAGCAATGAGCTCTCCTTGTTGACAATTGGTTGAGTTAGAGCAATGGATGATGTGATTTGTGGGATGCTTTGAGTGATGCTTTGAGTGATGCTTTGAAATGGAGGTGTTGATGAGATTGGGGGAGTGATCCCAAGAGGCTTATCCACAATAGTGCTTAAATCATAGTCGGAAGGGAGTTTAGCTCCTTCTTTGGCCAATTCTAGCATGTATTGTGAGGGATTGAGTTTCATCATGGAATTGAGAATTTTGTGAGTCTTGGGATTTTGGACCATTTCAATAATCTCATCTTGAGTCATCCCTAAAACATTTTTGGTGATGTCTTCCACTTGGCCCCCTTCCTCTTAATGATCTTGTGGAAGTGGAGGGAAATTGAGAGTGCATGATTGCTAGATCCAATGGGATTCATTTCAGGAGCAATTTGACTCAAGTTACTCGAAGTGGATGTTTCTTTTTTTGTTTCCATGTTCTTCCTTTGTTGAGATCTAGTTTGGACCATAAAATGAGGATGGATTTTTAGGAATGGAAGGTGAACCATTAATTCCTTGGATTGATCTAAACTTTAGGTATAAAAAAGAAAGTCTAAGATATTTAAGGATCAAAAGGATCGTGATGGTGACAATGAAAGATGGGTGATTGGTGAATGATTGGAACTCTTAGGGAACCTTGACGAGGATGCTAAACTTTAGGACTTTGGTTTTGATTTTTGATTTGATTTTGGATTGATTTGATTTGATTTTTATTTTGATTGGATTTGGTTTGGATAATGAACTTATAAACTCTAAGAGGTTGGATGTTTTCCTAGAATGAACTTGTCCACAAGATGATAATTTGAGTAAGAGTGTAAAGAAGGATTCATCTACACACACCTATTAAAACAAGATGATTTTGGATTTGTTTTGATTTTTGGTTTCAAGAGGATTTTTCCAAAGTTTAGCATGAAGGATTTTTTCAAGATTTCCAAGAGTTGTTTGTGAGATGGATTTTGACTTTGGAGTTTGAGGGATGGATGAAAGTGTTTTGATTTTGATCCTAAGAGACTTACAGAGACTTTGTTTACTAGACCAAGGTGTTGAAGAACATCATATTACTTCCTATGTGAGATACTCAAACCTTTGAAAGAGACTTGGATTTTGACAATAGTAAAATGAATACAAATTTGGATTGTTCCTTGATGCACGTTTGTAAAAGTTGAAGGTCGATCTTTCTCTAAATTTTAAAGCATGGACAAACGTTTCTTATGAGCTTTTTGACTAAGACCTTTGGATTTGGGTTTTTCGTATTTTGATCTTTCGGGAAATAATTTGGAAGAGCACATGTGTGGGGTCCAATTGTTTCTTATCTTTTATTAATGAGTTATTTTTACCACAAACACTTCTTGATTAGGTTTTCAAACTAAATGTCTAATGTCCCAATTTCTTCTCATCCCACCAATTTCATTATGTGGAAATCAAAGAAAATAAGGAAAAATTTCTCTATTGTTGACTTTAGTGAGAGAAAATTAGGATGTAAATTCAAATTCCTAGAAGCCTCTAAGGATAGAATCCCTAGGGAAAGCAATAGCACTTGGATTTTGTTAAAGGTGTTTTCTTCCTCTAAAAGGTTTGAAATTTGATGATCATGGTTGAATGTTTGTTTTCCAATGTTTAATATCCAAGAAAAGTGTTTTGATTCCAAGATAATGCACAACCCTATGGATAGTCAAGAGGCAATATTTGTTGAGTCCCCACTTGGATAAATCTAGTTGCGCTTATTCTTGGTGGATGATTAAAAGCTTGAACACATTGGCTCCCCTCCATGACACTCACTTCTATGGGTCAACCAAGGTTTAGTACCCATGAAACTCCCATGGCATACTTCTCATCTCTATCAAGAACCACAAAAATGTGGGGTGGCTTTAGAATGACCGTTCTTACACCAACAAATAGATAAGGATTTGGGCTTCTAAAAAAAAGGTTCTAGTATAGGCATTTTGTTCACAGGGGATCATCCATACAAGAAGAGACCATTGCTACCCTTCTTGTTGGAACAATCATCATGATACTTGAACTTTCCTAAAGTACCCACACTTATATACCAGGTGGAAGCCGCTTGGCTTTAGCGTGTTCCCAGTTGGGTCATTCCCTAGGGTGATTACTTTTTCCCACTAGGCAGGCCCTCTAAGGGTAAACAAAAGCAAGTAAGCACGCTAGCAAGATTTTGTTCAATTTTAAGAATCCAAATTGAAATGTGGAGGCAATCACTTATAAAATTTAATATCACTAAAATAATTTTGATTCTCAAGATCGCTATGAGGTGCAAGAGAAGCACATACGTCTTGTAAATGATATTACTTTGGATAAGATACTACAAGAAACAAAAAACACATGTTCATTTTAACCTTTGAAGAAAGAATGGATTCTTTTTAAGCACCAAAAGGAAAAGTGAAATTTTTTTGGTTCTATTTTAAACCTCAAAAAAAACTTTAGTAAGTTCCTAAGTTCTTTTTAATCCCTTTGTTTTGTTCTTTTTAAGCCCAAATGAAAATTATCAAGTCCTAAAAAGCTTGAAAGTGACAAAGTCTGTAGAAATGGGATTATAATTGCTCTCCAAAGTGTTTAAAAACACTTTCAATACAATAAAAAGATGATTTCATAAGAAATATTTCTTTTGTCTCCTCCTTCCCCTCTTGATCACTCAACCTACAAAATTGGTTAAAAACTACAAAATAGAGTAAAAAACTAGTTAGAAGTTCAAATGGATCAATATGAAAACAAAGCATATAAAAAAACTTGAAAACTTCCTTTTACCCCACCCCAACGACACAGTCTGTAAAGGCGACGTAGTTTGAGAAAGGTCAACGGAAGATTGGTGAGATCAACGACTCTATTTGAGAAAAAAGTGAGTGTGATTGCACACGTTGTTTTGCAAAGCGATGTAGTTTGAATTTTAAGTTGTCTGGACTAGGTGGAAAATGACTCGACTCGCATAGTTTGTAGTTAGACAGTGTCACCAAATAGTGCCGCTGGACTGATAGCAGCAGAGTTTGACCTATCAGTGGTGTAGTTTCCTATATACATACAAAATTCAAAAAAAACAACAGAATTTGGTGAAAAAATGTGTTAATTTCTTCAAATTTTCCCTCCTAGCGCCAAAATGTGAATAGTGATCCTAGACTTGCACAAACAAAAAGAACAAACACAACATTAGTCCATTATGTCTTTCATTGACCAAGAAAATGCAAAAAGAACATGTTGACTTTTTGTAGGCTTGGGTGTCACCATACCAAACACCAAAGCTACTTTTACACATCGGATATCCGATCCAAATCGGACATCTGATTTGAATCGGATATCCGATTTGTAAAAAGTATATATTGAACACTTATGTCTCTTTTTTGAACTCATTCGACTGAGAAGAACCCGCGGGTGCACTGTTCATCCATTGTTCACGTAACGGATATCCGATATAAGCTAAATTCGATTTGGAAAGGTAAGTTTATTTATTTTCATTTGATTTGATTCAATTTTGATTTAGATTTGAATAATTTCATATGGTTTTTGTTGATTTTTTTTTAAAATAGGGTTTTTGATTGAGTTTTTGTGAAAAAATTGAGTTTAGAATAGATTTTGATAAAAAAAATGAATGTTTTTGTGGATTTTTTTGCACAATAGGGTTTTTGATTGAATTTTTATGAAAAAATTGAATTGAGAATGGATTTTGATAAAAAAATGAATGTTTTTTGTGGATTTTGAAAAAATAGGGTTTTTGATTGAATTTTTATGAAACAATTGAGTTCAAAATAGATTTTGATAAAAAAAGAAAGTTTTAATGGATTTTGATTTAAAAATAGTGTTTCATTTATATTGTCTAATTTTAGATTAATTAGTTTTTAACTTTAATTAGGCATTATGGCTGCCGAGAATGAAAATGCACAAATTCCACCAGTTGAAAATGAAAATCCACCAGCTGAGAATCAAAATGTAGAAATTCCAAATGCTCCACCACCTCCACAGCCATCAATTGAATAGTTAATTCAAGAAAAATTGGAGCAATTGAGGGGCATTTGTGATGTTTATAGGAAAATCCCTCGATTATCCCATATGTCAACCACATTGACATGAATAATTACAAATGTAGAAACCCTCTCCACCCAACATAATGCATTTCATTTGTGGCAAAAAACCACGAGGCAATATTATGCATGTGGAATGTCTTATGATGATGTGAAAGATATCCAAATAACAAAAGCCCAAATAGCCTTTTTATTTATTAACCCCAACAATGGTTTGCCAATTAATGTTAACAACCCAAAACTTTCTATAAAATGGTGCACACATAGGGGCATAGTAGATAACTTTTGGGATTGTTGGTGTATGGTTTTTGATAAACCACCCAACAATAATCTTGATGTACCTTTTAACTTTATTAAAAAATTATATGCTGAGTTTTTGTTAGGGCATCATGTCAATTACTTTGACATTAAACCCTTCCAGGGCGTTGGTAGAGGTATGCCTCAGGATAGGCCAGGGGCAGCTAGAGTAGTTAGGCGCCCACATGTTCCCCATCCTCCCCTTCCTCTGCCACATCTAGTACAACATCCAGATATTATGGAGGATGCAGCCACACAAACTATCCAGGCCATTCACTCTTTGAGTGGTCTTTTGGTTTCCCATGCTTCTTCAGTAGCTTAGCCATAGTCTGGTGATCTTGGTGATGGATCCAGTGCTGCTGCATCATCCTCCTCGGGTCCACATATTTGTGTGCCACATATTTGCAATACGTGCCAGCAAATATGTTTGGGTCCTATTGTATAGCCCCCTGAGCATCCATTAGACACTTCTGATTATGACATCCAGGATGTGGAGATTATAGCAGATCACATGCAGGGGAGTGGAGCACACCCTACAGAGTCCTCTCCTGCTAGAGAGGCGGACATTGGAGTAGTTACACATGTAACATTTAAGGTGTAAATTCATAAGTTGCATTTTTTTAAAAATGAATATTAATAAGAGATAGTATCAAGTACTAATCTTTATTTACATGGTCTATTTAACAGTTAATTTCTGAGGAGGAGCTCACACAGGTGACAGATAGCACCCTTAGGGCCATTTCATTTGGCCTCAACATGCACACAGTATGTATTTTCTCACTCACTCATTTACATTTTTTTAATGTATATTTGCTTGTCATTTGAATTGTCAATAATGAAATTATATATTAACTTATATTTTTATCTTACTCTCTGCTTGTAGCAAACACCTAGTGCGAGTGAGGTGCGACGATCTCCAGACTATGGAGGCATAGTGTTGGATAAGGGAAAGGTAATTGAACTCAAATTTGATTGAATTAAAATTTATAAGATCTTTTATTGATTATGCATACATTGACATAGATTCATATGTACTTGTCATTTTTATGTACAGGCGGTTGTGAGCTATACATCACTGTTGATAAGTTCCACAACACTCGAAGGAGTAGGTATTCGAATGCCTAAAGGAGGAGGTGTTGAAACACCTCAAGGAGGAGTTGTTGAAACACCTAAAGGAGATACAGAAAAAGATCAACCTAAAGAGGTATGTGTTTATTTTATTTTGTGCTTGGTAAATATGTTCTTATTATTGACAATTCTATGCTAACTTGGATCAATTTCATGTTTTTGTTCACATATATAGATTGACGTTACAAAAGTTGGTTTGGTTAGTTCTTTGAGAGGGGTATATTCTAGGACTCCTGACCCTTGAAAGAGACGTATATTTCAGGTAATCAAGATTTCAATTTTAGAGTTCAATTATAATTCAATGTGTATTGATTTTTATGTTAATTATTCAATTTTAAATTATATAGTTTATCTAATCTCAATTGTGGTTTGAATTTTTCTTGTGCAACTACCTTTAGAGCCAATGAGTGCTTCAAAGAGGCTCCATTTTGATGATCCACCAGTAGTTTAGGATGAGATAGACATTTTGGCATGTAAATTTTGAATAGATACTGAGATGGCATATGCCACATATTGTAAAACTTTGTTTGAGTTGGCGTTGATGCCATTTTTGTATATGGACATACACTTGATTATTGGATAATTTGATATATATAGAAGTTGACAATCGAAATTTAGTTTCCTCCTCATGTGCATGATTAAACTCTTTGAAGCAATGGTTAAATATCAATGTACAATAGCATAAAAAGAATGGTTAAATATTATGTAGTTTATATTCATATTGCTGATTACATTGCATTGCACATCTTTCAAACTCAAAGCATTATTTTGCATTGCATAAGCAACAACTAGATACTCATATGATTAACCCTACAAATTTCATACATTTCAAATAATTCAATGATCCTTAACTAAATTATTCATACAAATTTCTTAGATTTGGAATAATTCAATGAAAATCAACCAAAACATTTCAACAAGATATTTAGATCTAAAACATTCACATATGATAAATATATCTACACATATAAGTTGGTTGGAATAGAGTATTTAATTCAAATAACTCACTTGATGATTACAATTTCTTGCTTCAATTGTTTGCTCATAACCAAGATTACAATGATCAAATTTTTTTTAGAAAAATATTGGGATGCTAAAATCCACTATGCTTGGCGTATAGATGCAACCTTTCTATGTAATTTCCCTCACAAATCCAAACAAGTTTCATCCTCCAAACTGGTGCAGGAGCACCTTAAGATGTTTTGGAAGATCTTAGTGATTTTTGGCTTGTAGGTGGTTCTAGCCAACCACCAAGGGAATAAGGACTATGATGTAAAGTCCCTAGGTTGTTTTTAAGAGTGTGTTAGGGTAGGTTTGGCTTAGAGTCTTGAACTTTATGAGTTCCTAGACAAATCTTGGCAATTTGAGCATTTTGGCAATGTTGCCTTGGCAATTTGGCCTAAAAGTTGAAAAATAGCATTAATGTTGTTCTAAGTCCGACCCAAGGGTCCTAACACGTGGGAGAAAGGTATATAAGGTCATCCAAACCCTAATACCTAGGTTGGAAGTTTATTTTCATGAATTGAGACTTGGAGAGTATTTTTGTGTGATTGGAATTCAACAACTTTTGAGTGCATTTTTGTGTTTGAGCCTTCATCCAGTCAAGAATGGATTGAAAGGACTAACCTGATGCTTTGAGTGTTTCATTTGTTTCATTTACTTACTGTACCTAGCATTAGATTAGTCATTTAGACCAACTGGTTAAGGTTGTGCAAGTTTTTGGGTTTTTGGACTCACTATCAGTTTGGGCCAGTTTTGTGAATAATGAGTTCCACTTGAGTTCCCGTGGCTTTCTGATAGGGAGGGGTCAAAGGAATCAATCACAGATTCCTGCTCTAAGGTCTTGCTTGCAAGACCTCCTTGGTGTTTTTCTTCACCACCTTAACCTATAGGTCCCTTCTCATGTTTAGGTACCCCTGGTTCTCCTGGCCAACCCCACTACCATCACCATTCAACCAACCAAGTCAATCTTGGTACCATAGCTCTAACTCTTCCTTAGCCTTTAATCTACCCTAAAGACTAACAATACCTCCAAAGAATGAACTTTGATTTGCAGGGGTGTGGAGGTGTTTCAATTCATTGCAATCCATCCAATTTTGGTTCTTGAGTATCCTCCTAGCTCCATTTATTGGTCACTTTCAACAAACCCTTGTTTAGGTCTTAAAAAGGCTACTAGCCTAAAAGCCCCAATTAGGTCTCCTTCTCCAAGAAAACTGGTTGACTCTCTCAATTTCTCCAAAGAACCCCCAATCTTTCTTTGAGGTTCTTGCTTCAAATGGACACCTCTCAAGGATTTTCGAGGTCTTGGGTCTTAACTTCCCCTACAACGCCTCCACTTAAAAATGGGCAAAAACTAGGGTTTTTAAGCCTTTTCTGGCTGCTTTCAATCTGCTAAGTGTTTCTCACACCAGATGGACTGATGGAGTTTCCTCTTGAAAACCAAGTCTTGGCAAGACTCACATCTACCTTCACAAAAAGGAAATTCAACAAAATTCAATCACCCCTGCAAGTTATGTGCTCTGCACTCGTCTTCCCTAGCCGGACTCTTCCTGGCTCGCCTAGGGCAAGACTTTTCCAACAGCTCCTATGCTCACAAAAATCCTAAAACCTACCATATGTACACACATGGAGTCTAGTCACTATTCCCAAAGGGCCGTACAATTTGTATAGTGGGAAAGTGAACTAACACCCCATTTCTACAAAACTGTTTGGTTCAGACCAGCAACAGGGTTAAAGCAAACTATTTAGAAACAATGATTGAAATCAAATAAAAAAGACTAAAATATGGCACACTAAGCTTGAGAAAACACTAAACTACATCCTCCACATAACACAGTAACAATTTCAATCCATTAAAGCTCTACTTTGAAGCAAAAATCAGTAATAACACAGAAAAACACTATTTTTCTTTCAATTCACAAAAATTTCCCACAATACCAATACTTCCAACCCTGCTCTCAAGTCGAGGCACACCTTATATAGGGTTCCTCAATCAGTTATGCTCCCTTGGTCGAACATGTAAGTTATCATGTGGCAAAGTTGCAAAGTGCACCATTTTGCATCTTTTGCCAATTTTCTTGAAAACTAAGTAAAATGAGTTTTTAAACCCATTCACCCTTCCTCAACTTCTATCCTAAAGATCAACCACATCCCTAAACTATCTTCTCTACTCAATGGTCAACATGACCTTCATGAGAAACATCAAAAACAAAAGAAATGCATCCTAGACTTCCTAAATGCCTAATGTTTCATAGGTGCTCTTGCACCACTTTCCTCTCATGGCCACTTGGAATAAAGTTGGGGATTGTGTAAATAATGTACATAGAGGTTTAGGAGTCTTTGTTTGCAGGGGAAGTGAAGAAACTATCAAGCACTAGGCGATTGCAAGTGGATTCTGGCTAGTGGCTTGGAGAGGATAGCAATAAAGAAAGCTACTAAATGGATTGTTTTGTGCCAATCAAGAGCACGAGAGTGTGGAAACATGTATTCCAAACATGTGTGTGCAAGGAGGAGAGTTGAGGAGGTCATTGAAGCCCTCAAAATTGGAGAAAGGAGTTAAAACCCTTGAAACCCTTGAAATTAGGGAGGTATGAGGACAGTCATATGAACGGCCACTTGGGAGACCTTACACCTGGTAAATATTGAAGCCTAGGGTACCAATAGAAATAATATCAAAAAATATTTTGGGGTTGTTAAGACCGTTTTTGAGAAAAGCCAAGAAAACAGGTTCTAAGAGGCCTAGTTGGGGCAAAAAGCTATAAGGCCTAAAATGGAGTTTTTCAAGAAAGCGATGGGAGAATGGTGAAAGAATCCAATGAGATGGATTAGTGAGGTGTCAAATCAACAAAGGGACAGTAGAATAACCTTTCCTAGCCCCTAGAGTGGTTAGGACACTTTGGGTCAGTTTGGAGCCCAGGGAAGCCTAGTGGCGAATTTAGAGTAATGGAGAAGAATTTGAAATTGGTGGAGAGTCTTATGAGGTGAGAGGGGTTTAGGAGAGATCCCTGAATAGGGTAGAGAGGAATACCCTAGGAAGACTAGAGAATAGGTCTTGGGAAGAGCAAGAGTGCTCTTGAAAGGTAAGTCTCCCCATCAAATTGGTAAAGGAAGAGGTAGAGACTCTAGAGGTGGACAACTCAGAGAAAGGAAAACAACTCATGTTAAGAAGGATTTTGATCAAAGCACCTACCAAGGATGAACAAAAACAAAGGAGAGCTCTTTTTAGAGTCAAGTGCAAGATACAAGGTAAGATTTGCAAGGTCATCATAGACTCAGGATCAACTGATAATGTCATCTCAGAGGAGGCAGTAAAAAAGTTGAAACTCATCAAGATACCCCATTCTTAGTTGGCCTACTCCAAAGACAGGGACATAAGTTAGGAGTTTCCATGGATTAGCTCAGTTCTAAAGGAAATTTGTGAGAAGGTTTAGTGAAATTTGTGCACTGGTTCTCGACACCATCAAAGGAGGACTGAAAACAAAGTTTGTGTGGAGCAAAGAAGCCAATGAAGGATTTGAAAGGTTGAAGAGGGAGATAGCTACCCAACCTATCTTAGTTTTACCAAGTTTTGACAAACCATTCATAGTAGAATGTGATGCAAGTAACATAGCAGTAGGAGTTGTCCTAAGCCAAGAAAGTTAAGATGATGCAAGTAACATAGCAGTTGAACAATTTTAGAAAAAAGAAAGTTGTGTCACGGTCCGCATTCAATCCAACAAGCAAAAATCAAAGCTCAGCCTCTTCGAATGAAAATGCTTGTTTGCAAAACAAATGAATAAGAATGAGGTAGTTAAGGTGTTTGAAGTTATTTAGAGGTCACTTTTAGGGTGGAAGGCTTAAAACTCCATTTTAAATGCACAAAAAAGAATGAAATTACTTCAAACCAAGTTTGTGAAGAAGTTAACTATGTTGCCCACTAGTTTCCCTTAAGAGTCCAAAGTGCTAAAAGACAACAATATTTGAAGGTCTATTTCTCGGAGACCGTGATGCTTGTAGACTCTCGTCTGAGGCTATGGGATTGTGTTGCGACTATCTACAAAAACCTCTCTCGGTTTTTACTATCTCGAGGCGTTTTCTTGTGGTGATGACTTTTCAGTGGAGGGAAAAGTTGCCAGATGCAAGCAGTGTAAAGTTGCAAAGTGCTGCAACTTTCACTCCGTAGCTCGTACGACCAAACAGACTATTCCAACATGTCCGGATGGGTACGTTTACACTAGGGATGGTCCTCTCTTGCACCCAAATGCGAATCACTTTCGAGCTACATTGGACGACGTTTCCCTTAAAAGTCCAAAAGTGCTAAAAGGCAGCAATCTTTGAAGGTCTATTTCTTGGGGGCGGTGATGTATTGGGGAATCTGCAATGCGAGGATATGGGATCATGTTGGGACCATCTACAAAAGCCTCTCTCGGTTTTTGCTATCTCGAAGGTGTTTTCCTGTGGTGATGACTTTTCAGTGGAGGGAAAAGTTGCCAGATGCAAGCAGTGTAAAGTTGCAAAGTGGTGCAACTTTCATTCCGCAACTCGTACGACCAAATGGACTGTTCCAACACATACGGATGGGTACATTTACACTAGGGATGGTCCTCTCTTGCACCGATACGCAGTCACTTTCGAGCTACATTGGACCGGTGATTTCCTTAAAGAGTCCAAAGTGCTAAAGGCAGCAATCTTTGAAGGTCTATTTCTCGAGAGACCATGATGCTTCTGAACTCTCCGTCACGAGGCTATGGGATAGATGTTGGGACCATCTACAAAACGGCTCTCGGTTTTGCTATCAAAGCGTTTTCTATGGTGATGACTTTTGGAGTGGAGGAAAAGTTGTGGGATGCAAGCGATTAATAAAGTTGCAAAATTAGTTGCAACTTTCACTCCGCGCTTCGTCTGTTGTTCCAACATGTGGTATGGAGTGCGTTCGCTAGGATGGTCCTCTCTTGCACCCATCTTGCCCGAATCACTCGAGCTACATTGGACGACGATTTCCTTAAGAGTCTAAAGTGCTAAAAGAGCAATCTTTGAAGGTCTGATTTCTCGAGAGACCATTGATGCTCTGGACTCTCGATGCGAGGGCTATGGGATCGTGTTGGGACCATCTACAAAACCTCTCTCAGTTTTTTTCTATCTTTCGAGGCGTTTTCCTATGGTGATGACTTTTTAGTGGAGGGAAAAGTTGCCAGATGCAAGTAGTGTAAAGTTGCAAAGTGGTGCAACTTTCACTCCGCAGCTCGTACAAAGCCAGTTCAAAACCCAGTTCTCCACGACTTCCACTCTTGAAATAACGTCAAGACATGTAATAACGTTTCTACATAAAGTTTTTATACAAAGCAATGGGAAGATAAAACCATGTAAGTGGTTTCCCCAAACTAATTGCCACCAAAACCATTCTTGATAGTTTAAAATCACGAACCACCCCAACGTGTAATTATGATAGCACTCAATATAGCCCTCCACCATGAACATATCAACTAAGTAGGAACCCATAACATTATGGAAAGATGATCCACTTCTCCCAATGTAACTCCCAAGCATTACATGTGAGAGATGGTCAATTTCATTGATGGCAACGGTTGTGTGACTCCCATTGATGACCTTCTTTATTCAATGCCATTACAACAATATCCAAAGCATTCCAAAGAATACTAATGAAAATAATATTTCCCTCAACATGTCATGATCATTCAAGTACTCATTCTAACAATACAAGAGATTTACACTTCAAATTGCAAGTGAATATAATTTACTATATCTTAACATAAAAAATGCAAAACCGAATAGAAAAATGTATCAATGAGGTACAAGGATGTATAAAATCCAATCAATCAACACACAATCAACCTAACATAATTATGGGTTGATAGGGGTATAGGATAATTAAGGGTTGATAAGGGTATGAATGTTTATCTTTGCATCTACTCTTGAATATCTAGGGACTTGGTCGTATTTAGAAATTTGTTACTCATTTTTTATTACATTGAATCAAAATGTCTCACTATTAATTGCTCCAATGCTATAAGATAAATGAATTTTTTCATGATTATAATGAATATATTGTATGTTATTAATGCTAGCATATATCATCAAATTATGCCAAACATGTGTTTAGTCAACTCAAAGTGGGTGAATGACACCACTTAGCAAAAATTTTGAATTTTGAATTTTAAAATGAAAGGGAATAGGTTTGTGACTATGAGGTCACCCTTGTGAATTAAAGAATTGGGTTTGAGGAGAAAAAGTTGCAAGCCACTATAATTTATTATATATAAATGGGAAATATTACAAAACCTGGTTCAAATGAGCATACCGACAGGAAAGAACTAGGAAGAAAACCTTCGGTTGTAGCTTGATTAAGTACAAAAATAGACCCCTTTACAAAAACGTATGAGTTTCCAAAATACAGGCCCGTTTACATTTTAAACATACCCTTTATACAATGCCAGACATTTGACCCATATTTCAAAAAACATCACTAGGTTTCCAATTTGAGAATTCAAATTTTACAAAATTTTCCTATTAGAGGCATTCAGGGCACAGTCTTCAACAACAGTAGTATGTTCATGTTCTGCACTAACAAGCACCTGTACAAACCATCAAGGTAGCTTAGAATAACCAATCTATATTATTCTAAATGACACAAAATATGATGAGATGGTAATGCAAACTATAAAAGATGCTTAGAATAACCAATCTATATTGTTGTAATCTGTTGCATACCTCTTTGAAAGGATCAAAGCTGGCTATTGTTGCAGCAAGTCCATGATCAATCATGCTAGGAATATCACAAAAGTGGGAAAATGAGAAATCTATATTGTCACAATAGAAAAGATGTTAGACTAACATATCTATATTAATCTAAACAACTTTAATGATGATGAGTTGGTGATGCAAACTATAAAAGACGCATACCTCTTCGAAAGGATTAGAGCTGGCTATTGTTGTAGCAGGTCCATGATCAATCGTGCCAGGAATATCACAAAAGTGGGAAAATGAGAAATCTATATTGTCACAATAGAAAATATGCTTAGAATAACGTATCTATGGGTAAAAGCACAAACCTGTGTCACACTTTATAAAGGAATCGGCCAACAACAAAAAAAATTCTTAACTTCGACCACATAAAAGTGGTCTTTATGTTTTGAATTTCAAAATGGTGTAAACTAATAAAATGTAGAAATTTTGGTGTAGTTTATTCCTATAATTTTTAAAATTTTAAAAAAAATTGTTTTTATTATGTTTTTATCAATTTAAGGACAATTTTGGAATGCTGAAAATTTCATAAAAGAGTGACTTCACGAGCCGTCAAAAAATAAAATGAAAAAAACTTCATTTCTCCCTATTTTTTTTTTCCAAATAGGTAATTTCAATATCCTGTGCATGGAAAAAAAAAATCACATTTTGATGTATATTTTTCTCGTAATAACGTTTTAAAGTCAAACATGTCAGAATTTGACAGTTTTGACGGGCCGTCAACTAATTTCAATTTTTTCAATCATTTTCAAAAAACAAAATATACCCTTTTGAAGTAGACTCTCTCCTCTTGTGCCTCATATAATATTTAAAACATTCTAATAAATTTTCCTATCATTTTTTTAATATCAAATCAGCCTCTTTTCTAATTTTTAAAACCTACTTGCATTATTTTAAAAATAAAAGATATCAAAACTAATCAAAATATTATAGAAATTCTATATTTGGATTCTACACTTCAAGCTCTACAAAAGGGTATTTTTATTTTTTGCAAAAAAATCAATCTGACTAGAGAAATACTCTGCCAAAAATGAATGTTTCAGAAAATTTTGAAAAATGATGAGTAAGCTGCCATGTAGGATGCCAACTAGATACTTTCGGCCGGTAGGGTTTCGGCCGACCAGGTTTCGGCCGAAACACTATCGGCCGGTAACGAATCGGCCGAAAGTGAATCGCTCGGAAATGTATCGGCCGATAACGACTCGGCCGAAAATGAATGATATAAAAAAAAGTTTTTTTTTTTCCAAATTTATCAAATTAAAAAAATTAGAAAATAACAAATATTTCGATTAAAGAAGATTTATTTCAACATTTTGGAAGGTTTATCATTTCTGAAATTTACAAGACGTATTTCGACGAAAAAAAAGGCATTTGGAGAAGAGGAGAAATATTTTTAAGGTGTATTGATCTTTAATTTATTTAATTGATTATATTTTTTTATTGAAAATGCATTTGAAGTTTGTTTTCACTTTTTTTTATTAAAATATTAACATCAAAGAAATATGTGTAGAAATATATTCATTATTCAATTAAAAATATTTTATGTTTTGCATGTTTATGTTTATTAAAAACTTTTGTTTAAATATTTTATGTTTATGTTTTGCATCTAGTTACAAGTTTTTTAAAATATTTATGCTATATTACATGTACATGTTTCATGGAAAGCTTATGTGTGTACAAATTTCTATGTAGGCAATCATTCAAATTTGAGTGTAATTTGTGATGGCAAATCAAAGGACTAGATCGAGGAAGTATGAACGAACACGAGTAAGACAAAGAAAGAGAAAAGCGGATGAAGGAACATCTACTGAACAACAACCCATGGAAAATATTGATGATCAAGGTGACGTACAGGTACAAGAACAAACTGAACCTAGTACTAATATAAATGTTTTGGACTATGGTATGGAAAATTTGATGGAGATGGATGAAGATTCTCTTTTCAATAATATTTCATCTGAAGATATGTTATCTGAAAGCACATTAAAATTACACTCTAAAAAAATATGGGATGAATTTTTTGAAGAGAAATCTTTAATTGGAAGAGCACAGTTAATTGCAAAGTTATTTAGACGAAAAGAAATGACCCCTGTTTTGGAGTTGTTAGGGGTTGATAATAGGAAAAAGTCATCAGATTTAAAACAAACAATTGTTGAAAACCTACAAGAAGCATTAAAATGTATTGAAAAGAAGAGTCGGTCTAGTGATTTAAGTGCTGCACGTAGAGCGTTGATGACTGTAATTTCTAGTAAGAAATTATCATATAGAAGACAAGTTCAAGCAATTTCTGAATTACTAAATGTTTCTAGGAGAACTGTTCAAAGATATATTGAAAAGAGAGATGAAATAGATGGAAAAATTGAGAAAAATTGGGTAAATATTTGTAGGGTTCCTCGAAAAGATAGAATTTCAGAAGATGTAAAGAAACAAGTTGTTGAATATTGGACCACCCACTCTCGTGTTTCTTCCAATAGAAGGGATACTATACAAATAATAGGTGATGATGGTACAAAAATTTCTCATCCAAAACATTTTATAGATACAACACAAAGTGAACTTTTTGAAGCATTTAAACAAGAATTTTTAAATGTGAAGATTTGTCAAAGGATGTTTGAAACACTACGACCATCATTTGTATGTATAAATAAAGTACGTGAAACTTGTTGTTGTCGAAATCATGTTGAATTTGATCTACACCTACAATCATATAGAAAAGTTATGTCAACAATTGATCGAAATTTAGCCATCCCTGGAAGCACAACACAATTTGTGAAGTCTCTTCTATGTGAAAAATCAGAAAATTCAGATGAATTCAACGTTCAGTGTATAAAAAATGTATGTAATGATTGTGGAGATTTGAAGAATCTTTTACATGTTGACAATAATGAAATGCAAGTTACTTGGAAGAGATTTGAATATGAGACATACTTAACGAAGTCAGGAGTTGAGGCCAAAAAAATTGTTCTCAAAGAGAGTGGATTGCCTTACAATGAATTCATGAGTAAATTTCGCAATATCATATATCCATATATCCAACATTGTCATGGTGCAAGATGGCAATCTAAGCAATTTTGTTATTCAAAGAATTGTTTTCCACCAGGTTGTATTCTCTCTATTGTAGATTTCTCTGAGAACTATACATTTAGTCCTCAAACTGAGATTCAAAGTCAATATTATCATTCAGAGCAAGTTGCAATCTTCGTGCAAGTTTGCTACAGGCATGCAGAGTTAGCGGTCGATGGAATACAAAGTAGCAAAGATGATAGAATTATCATCAAAGAGGTTCACTTTTATATCAGTGATGATACGAATCATGATAGAAGTTATGTAGCTCATTGTTTCAAAATGTTTTTTGAAGACCTAAGACGACGTGGCATAAATCAAGAACAACAATGGATATGGTCTGATGGATGTGCTGGTAAGTACATTGGTTTTTAAATTATTTTTAATTAATTTATATTTACTTTTAAAACTTTGAGACTTAAATTGTTTTTTGAAGATAATTCAAGGTTTTCAAGTGTTTAATTATTTGTAACTTCACAGGACAATTTAAGTCTGCAAAAGCCTTTGTTTGGTTATGTAGTCAACATGCTAGACGCAACACCAAATTTTTGTGGAATTTTTATGAGAGTGGACATGGAAAAGGAGAGCACGATGGAGCAGGAGCATGTGTGAAGCGTGCACTTCGTCAACATGAACTTGCTGGTATGTCCAATTTAGCTTCATACTTTTTAAAAGATTAGATATGTATATATATATTTAATTTAACTAAATTAAATTTTCTTTTAAGTTCTTTGAAAGTAATAGGTGACAAATTGTGCCAACTTGTCTGTAACTTGTAGGTAATGCCATACGGAATGCAAACGAAATTGTTGAATGGTGCAAAAGTCATTTTTCTGCTCGCGACTCAACATACAACACACGGTATTTTTGGGAAGTTACAGGTATGTATGTCTAGTCAAAATTTGTTTTAAAAATTTGAATTTCAAAGTTCAAGTATATACATGATTTCAAATTGAATTTTCAAGTTTGAATTTAAACAGATATTGATCGATCAAATCCTTATAATTGTCAAGCAATTCATGGTATTAGAAATCTACATCAAATCATGACAACGGGGAGTAGTAGGCCTTATGCAATGAATGTGAGAGAAAAATCATGTTTTTGTATTGATTGCATTGAGGACAATGCAAATATTGATCAATGTGAGAATATTAGAGATGGGTATGTTTCACAATGGGAAATGAAACAATTAATATCAATGCCTCCTTTTGTTGAAGATGACAATGTTGATGTCTATGATCCACTATATTCAGCTGATTACGAACGTGTATCTGATTTAGTTGTTATAGGTATGTCCAAATTGATTAATTTAGTTAAAATCAAGATTTAAATATATATATATATATATATTCTATGTTTAAGTAAGTTTCAAATATAAAATATAAATTTTTACAACTTTTAAATGTATAATTTACTTAAATATGTAAATATGTGGTGTGTGTACAGGAGATATTTTCGTTGTAGTTGCAGATCCTGAAAATGCGGAAGGTGTAGATTACTATCTACTAAGATGTACACAACCAAAAAGCAAATTGTTCGAATCGATGACAGATGGTGATGGACAAGAGTATCCCATTGGATCAGTCGTTATTGAAGGCACATATTATCAGCAAATAAAGATAGATAAAAATGGTATTATATTTGTTGATTATAGGCTAGGACAAAAGGTTCTACATTACAGTCACTTAGTTTTGGCAACAAAAATAAATTTAGAAACTTTACCTAAAAGAGGACGTGCCAAACAAAAGTGGAGGTTGCCTATTGAAGATCATGAGAAGATTTTAGAGATAATTAAAGATAGAGAGGATCCAGATTTTATGTACCAGGAGCTTTAAGTTGTTTTTTGGATACATGTGTACACATTTATGACTCCAAATCTAGATAATTTATATATTTGTATTGATTGGACATGTGACATGATTTAGAATGGTTTTTTTTTTAGAATGTGACATGTATGTTAGATCATATATATGCTTGATCTACAAAACCCAGTGACTTTAAAAATGTTTTAATTTACATTTTGCCTAAATTCCTTTAAATCATCTAAATTTCCAATTGCATTTTTACATGTTGGACATGGTTCATTCTTTTAAACCTTCACTCTTGAGAATCTCTCTAGAAATTCCTTTATATCATCTCTCTAGATTCCTTGATTGTAAATTTTTATGTTTGACACATGGAATTGTTAAACTTTCACTTTCAAATCTTTGAATTTAAATATTTGTTCAACTCCACCTATATACATGAGCTAGATTGTTCATATATATATATACGTGCAACAATATGTACAAAACCTAGTCTATGTTCCAATTTTGCATTTAAATTTATTTATGTTCCGTGGAATTCTTAAGTTCACATTCAAATCTTTCATTTCATTTGAACATTCAACTCCACAAACTTGTATAAAATTATCTAGTTGATTTGGTGTTTTCAAGTGGTGAAGAATCTAGAGATAAATGTTGTCTCTAGTTTTCTTTATTTTTTATACATTACTAATGCACGACATTCAATAATTTTAAATGATCATTTGGATTTTCATGTATCCTAATTAGATCACATCCTAATTTTATTAAATTTTCATCAGGTAAGCATCCCTCATCCTAGAATCATTTAAAAATTATCCATCTAGATCCATCTCAACCGTACATCCATTCTCCATCCTTAATAATAAAAAAGCATCACTTAAACATCAAATTTTGGTTACTTGGTCTCAATCTAGTCCATACATCATATTGTCCTTTCGTCATCACCCAAAGTTTTCAACATCTAGGGACCTTATTCTTAATCTAGACTATCATCCATTTCAAATCCAATCTCCTAATAAAAAATCACTTGACCTTATAATTTGGTTTCATCTTTAAAATCCAAATTTACTTAAGAATATTAGCTCCTATCTTTTAAGTATAGAACTAAATTATTTATCCATTTTGTTAATGTTAGATTGTATCCAGGTTGTCTTGGTTTGGCCTTTCTTGTTCACCTTAAGGTGCATTGGAATATATGAACATTGTAGTGAATCATAGTGATGGTGTTTGGGGTGTTTGTTTACCATGTATAGCTTGAGACCATGAGCTACCTACATCTTCCAAGTCATATCTAATTCCCAAATGTTGAAATTCCATATCCTATTATCATCAACAACAAGTTCTAATTGTTTTAGAGGTGGATCTAGAAGAAGTTTATCTCTCTAGGAGACATGCCACCATCTATAACACCAAAAATACTATTTGAAGCTTCATTATATTATAGCTTATTTATTTATTTTTAAAATATTTCAATCAATCACTAGAAAATTATAAATTTATTAAGATGAGTAACCTTGTGTTGTCATTTATTGATTAAAAGATGAATCTTTGTTTTGTTCTAATATACATGAACTTTTCTTTCTTTGATAAAATGGATTTTATTTAGTAAATATTTTTATAAAATCCTTAAATATCCCAACACAATACACTCATTTAAATATTTATTTTTAATTCAAAACTCATATATGAGAGATTATATATATTTCCTTCTCCAAGACCAAGATGCTAATACACTAGTAACATCTACAATTTAAATATAAGGTTTCTATAGTAGAACCCAATTTGAATTATCAAGCTATTTATAGCTTTTTTTTGTGATTTCATAGTCCAACCTTAAAAAATAAGGATGTAATCTCTATTCCTCTCATCTTTAGTACTTTATTTATATATAAAATATTTTTATGCCTATAAAATGTAACTTTTAGTATATTTCTCTAGGAATGAACATAACTTCATTAGTCTTGTAATTTGGTCCATCTTTCCAGTACAATTAAATATGGATTGATCAATTTTTAATTTATATATAGAATTGTCATCCAAGAGATCTACTTGATCAATTTTTAATTTATATAGAATTGTCATCAATTTTTATTTAATATTAAATGTGCATGTCTTTCAAGATTTAAATATATATATCAATTTCTAATTACATATATATAAATGTTCCACATGGAATTCTTAAACTTTCAAAACTAGAAATTTGATTTCATTTACATTCAACTCCACTAATAGCTTGCATGCTTTATTTGAATTATATGGTTCATTCTTAAGTGAACACTTTCAAACATATATATATATATGATTTCATTTACATTCAACTTGACACAAGTATAGCTCATCATCTAGTTCAAGAATTCTTTGCATGCACATTCAAATGGACATGTGTATTAGATTATATGGAATTAGAAATTAGGTTAATGTAGAGCGTGATATATGCACAATTTAAATGTATAAATAACTTTTACTGACTTTAAAAATGAACATTTAGAGCTTTAAATAATTCAATCTAACTATCATCTATTTTCGATTGCATTTTTATGTTCTACTTTAAAACATGTATAGCATTAATCTCAAGCATATATGCATTCAATTTTTTCTATTTCTTGATCTATTTATTAAAGACAAATTCATTTGAACTATTTATTTAAATTAATTACATGTACATGTCCATCTTTTTAAATTTACAAATAGCAAGTTCCATTAGATAGTGGAGTGGACAACATTTTGATTTCACAATGTATTTAGTTATCTATATATGTACAAGAAGTGCATTTGAACAAGTTAGGTCATAATTTAAATTTAAATAAAGGTACTTATAGATGTACAATGTAAGTGAGTTCATCAAACCATAATAATGCACGTATATAACAAACCTCTAAGATTCAAACCATAAAACATAACTGTATGAATATGACATGAAAAGTATAACAAGTATATATATGTGTACCATAAAACATAAGTATGTAACACGTCCAAATGTTCAATACATAAATCATAAAAAGTGTCCCCAACGTATAATAAAATGATCTCAGACATGTAATACTATAAAACAAATCTCAAAGAGAGGGATGTCTGGTATGAATAGAATCATCAGATCTATGGCTCGATCTCTCCCTCGACCTCTCCCTCGATACATGGCTCGATCTCTCCCTCGACCTCTCCCTCGATCCATGGACCGATCGCTCTGCTGATCCAAGATGTGTGGATCCATGTCCCGATCCAATATCTCCTGATCTGTGTCTTGAGCCTCATCCCAACTCCTGCATGTGTTCAAGTACACATATATATGTAAAATTATCTAAAAATTTTACAATGTACTTGAGTTCAATGTGTTCAAACTTAAACATCAAGTAATTATTTTTTTTAAATTAAATTTAAATGTACCTCATCTGCATACTGCATGGGATCGCCATCATGCTCCAAATTTCCAAAGTATGGGAATTCACCATACTGCTTAAAATTTTCAAGTACACAATTTTAATCCCGAGGAGTTAAACCTCAAGAGTTTTAAAATGCATGTTACATAGATTTTTTGAACATAATTTTAAAATATACATATGTGTTTGAAATTATTTAAATTAGAAACTACTGTTATTTTAGCAAGCTCTACCAAGTATCACTAAGATCAAGAATGTAAGGAGGAGAACATCATAGAGAGCTCTGTAGCATGCTCTGATGTCGATGTAAAAAGTTGACTATATAATCCCATGGGCGGAATCGGGTGTCATGATAGCCTCAACATGACTGACACAGCAACATCCACGATGACCACCTGGGCAAGCTAAAGGATCAATAGAAACATGATGTGCACAGGATTCTGTAGGCTGATGTGGAATATCCTAAGCTGCATTTGCCACACTGTGGCTCATATGTGTATGAGGATATCGTTGTCTAATAAATTCTGGTACCCTGTCAAGAGCAATCCCATGGTCCTCACTGATAACCTGATATGCTACTAGTAAATCCAAAATTGAGAGTCTACACGTATTACGCAGAGTCGTGTGGGTCATATGCTCGACATCTGCAAGAGTAGGTAGATCGGCACTAATAAATGGATCATACGATGCAGATGTAGCCTCAGTGGGAGGAAGGTTGATCCGTGGGCGTAATAAATATCTACCAACTCGATCAGATGAAATCTGATCAATCTGCGTCGTAATAGAGGCAATGTTTTCAAAAATCTGACTCTGAGTGGACCCTGTTGCTGCCTCCCCTGCTGCTGCCAATTCCAAACATTTTGGTAAAACCAAAAGGTTTGGGCCAACTAATGCCCTCTTGTCCACAGGCGGTGGAAAATTTGAAGGTCTAAACTGTGGTTTGTGAGGAAAAAGCGGCCTTTACCTTGTAGCGGCATGCTTTCGGGATAAGATGTATGAGTCCACCTCTATGTATGTAAATAAGAAGTGCATATAAGCTGTTTGACAAATGCAATATGAGCTCATCATTGTAAGGGCCATCTATGATGTCTTTGCCAACCATCCCTAAATTATATGAATACAAACAACAAGAGGATACTTCACCTAAACCACATATCATAATTTTGTTTCCTCTTAAAAATGGGAACATGGATAACACATTTTTCCCACGAAACTAATTTGGCAACTTCTCTATGTTTCACTGTGCCAGCAACACTCCTGGCAAGAGAAAAATAAAACTGTTCAATGCTGATTTTATCATAAGGATTGTATGATCGAATTGTCTCAATCATCTTAATAATCTCTTGTCTAATAGTGACTAATCTATCTCGATTAGCCAAATTGGGGGAGTTGTGAATTGTTTGCTCTAAACATTTTAGAGCATTGCCCAATCTAGCAATACTATCCTGAAATATATTTGATCTAGTTTGAGCTTCTCGCTCAGAACGAGGGGAATGATGAGATCCCTCATCGGCCATGATATATATAAATAGATAGAGATCTGCATATCATTAAAACAAAATTACATAATGAACTAAACAAATTTGAATTGAATTTTTTTCAAAACTAAAAAAATATATATTTAAATTAAAGGTAAAATTTTCAAGTTTCAAAACTAGAAAACATTTTTGAATTTAAATGTATCTAATGAGATCTAGTTCAAACTTTATATCTATTGAGCTATGTGAACCTATTAAATCATAGACATGCATGTAATATTCAACCAAGAGTAAATATGGAAAAAAAAAATTATCCTTTCAACCACTCTATACTAAAATTTTGATCAAAATAAAAAAAATACTCTTCATTACAATTGGTCATATATGATCTAGCCTTTCTTTGTAATCAATTATGTTTTAAATCAAACACTAGATTTAAATTATAAAAAGGTTAAAACATTTCCTTAATTTTTTGATCTAACTTAAAACATATTAAAGTAATAAAGTTAAAATTCTTTGAAATAAATTCCTTAGGAATAAAATATATAAACATATAGATACATGTGCATATATCTGTATGTACACATGTATGTATGTGTACGTGCATGTATATATATATGTGTGTGTGTGTGTATGTACATGCATATATATATATGTATATGTGTGTATGTGTGTATGTATGTATATGTATGTGTGTATGTATGTATGTATGTACATGCACATGATATATGTGTATGTGTGTATGTATGTACATGTATTATATATGTATGTGTATGTGTGCATGTACATGCATATATATGTGTATGTGTGTATGTGCACATGTATATACTCAAGTACATACATACATACACACATACACATATATATACATGCATGCACATACATACATGTACATACACATATATATGCATATACATACATACATATATACATACATGTACATACACATATATATGCACATACATACATGTACATACACATATATATGCATATACATACATACATACATACACATATATGTATATATAATACATGTACATGCATAAGCACATACACATATATGTACATATATATAATACATGTACATACATACACACATACACATATACATGTGCATGTACATATGTATATGCATATACATATATACATGCATATACATACATACATACATACATATATATATGCATATACATACATACATACACACATGTACACACATGCATACATACATGTACACACATATACACACATACACACATACACATATATACATGCATGTACATACATATGTATACATACACACATGTACACATATGTACATATATAATACATCTACATGCATACGCACATACACATATATGTACATGTATGTATATGTACATGCATATATATGTGTATGTGCGTATGCATGTAGATCTGTATTATATATACATATGTATACATACACACATGTACACATATGTATATATAATATATCTACATGCATACGCACATACACATATATGTACATGTATGTATATGTACATGCACATATATGTGTATGTGCGTATGCATGTAGATCTATATTATTTTTGTGTAGCGACAAAGGAATAATATTCTACATTAAATAGAAAATTCTACATTATTAAATTGTGTAGCGACAAAGGAATAATAACATTAAATTGGAAAAGTGCCATTAGAGAGAAACAATCATTAAAACTATTACTTAAGTAGAGGAGACAAGCAGTTGAAAGGAAAAAGTGGATGTCTATCTTGGCAGTAGGGAGAATTTCTTTGGTTTTGGGTAATGAAGGGAAGGAGCCCTAATTCATATCTATTCACTATAGTATCCAGGATTACCACTTCCTATGATTTGATTGTCCATTGAAATGGTTCATTACCCATAAAGACACCTGTGAGCTATAGTTGTTGAAAGTGTGGCTGATCATGTGAGTGGAGAGATTCAACTCTCTATAATTCTCACCAGTTGCTCATCTTTAGCCATGGGTTTAAGGGATATCTCCCCATATGAATTGACCAGTGTAAAACAACTAGCATATCATTAGGATAATTCTTCGACAAAGATAAGTATATAGGGCCACCATAGGTATGGGTCTACGAATGACCCTAGCCATAGTAGCTTAGCACTTTAAAGTGTAAACATATAAGTGTGGTGATGATTTCATCTCCATTGTGAAAGAACTAAGGAAATAAACACTTCTAAGTTAGTTTGAAGATCCTTGATTAGTTAAGTTGGTAGTTGTTGTGAATTGTTTAAAAAAAATGAAATGCCCAAGGGGCTGATTTAATAGTGTGAACATGGGTGTCATAAATCCTAGTGAGATAATGTAATACTATTATACATTTGTTGATTGAGTAGAAGGTTACTCTTCTTAGAGTTTGATTCCTATTATAGGATTTCTCTAGATGCATCTTGTGTTGCAAATGTGCATTTCTAGATAACTATTTATTTTTCATATTTGAATAGTGTTCATGTAAATATCTACATGTAAGCATATGTTATTTCTTTTATGTTCATTTGTGATAAATAGTAGAGTACTACTTAATTATATTTAATTATTATTGGGGTCATCAAAGATAGTATATGGAAGATTAAAAGGCATGACATTTTTAGGATCTTGCCAACTTTTTCAAAATTAGAATCTAGAGTAATAGACATTTTTTTTTTTAATTATTAGTGACCGAAATAGACAGCATAGAAGCATTTGACAACAAATCTCTTGAATTTTTTGCATCTAAGAAAATTATTGAGCAATTCTACAAAATTTGTATTGACGGTCAGCTAGTGTTTATGTTCTGTGTATTAGCTTTATTTATAGCATATAACTGTTTGACAAAATACAATGGCAGCTCATCATTGTGAGGCCATCTATGATGTGCTGCCAACCATCTAGGGTATATGAATGGCGCAACAAGAGGATCTTCACACCTCGTAACCACATATCCTCTAATTTTATTTTTTCCTCTATAAAATGGGAACATGGATAACACATTTTCACCTGAAACTAATTTGGCAACTTCTCTATGTTTCACTGTGCCAGTAACACTGCTAGCAAGAGAAAAATAAAACTGTTCAATGCTGATTTCATCATAAGGATTTTATGATTGAATTGTCTCAATCATCTTAATAATATCTTGTCTAATATAGTGACTAATCTATCTCGATTAGCCAAATTGGGGGAGTTGTGAATTGTTTGCTCTAAACATTTTAGAGCATTGTCCAATCTAACAATACTATCCTGAAATATATTTGATCTAGTTTGAGCTTCTTGCTCAGAACGAGGGGAATGATGAGATCCCTCATCGGCCATGATATATATAAATAGATAGAGATCTACATATCATTAAAACAAAATTACATAATGAACTACACAAATTTAAATTGAATTTTTTTCAAAACTAGAAAACATTTTTGAATTTAAATGTATCTAATGAGATCTAGTTCAAACTTTATATCTATCAAGCTATGTGAACCTATTAAATCATAGGCATGCATGTAATATTCAACCAAGAGTAAATATGGAAAAAAAATATTTATCCTTTCAACCACTCTATACTAAAATTTTGATCAAAATAAAAAAATACTCTTCATTACAATTGGTCATATATGCTCTAGCCTTTCTTTGTAATCAATTATTTTTTAAATCAAACACTAGAAATTATAAAAAGGTTAACATTTCCTTAATTTTTTGATCTAACTTAAAACATATTAAAGTAATAAAGTTAAAATTCTTTGAAATAAATTCCTTAGGAATAAAACATATAGATACATGTGCATATATCTGTATGTACACAT
>VDFB02271358.1:440703751-440854993 GCA_007258455.2 Sequoia sempervirens | reverse complement strand
TAATTTTTTCAACGACTTCATCCACCTTTTGCTAGTATATTGTGATGTTTTGATATTCATACATTCATAGGGTTTCAAACATGATCTTCAAATTTTTCATCTTAGCTTGTTGGTCCTTATCATCTCCTTCATAAATGCTTTCTTACTTTACCCAAATTCCTCTAGTAGTTTTTAGATTCATAAATTTCACTAATTGAGAATTAGCAAGACGAATTCAGAGAGCATACCTTTATTTACCATTATTTTCATAGGGATTGATCTCATCATCAATGCCTAGAACATTTTTAGGAATAGTATATCCTGTCTCAACATACTTCTAGATTTCAAATCCAAGAGAAACCAAAAAACCTTCCATCCTTGTCTTCCAAAATGCATAATATAATCCATCAAAGAAAGGAACATCCTTCTTGTTCACCATCCCAAATCTACCTCAAGTGGTTAAGCTTTCTTTCAAAAAACCTTACTTTGATACCAATTTTTGAATGCACAAGAGAATTGAGACTGGGGGTGAATCAATTGTATGTTAAAATTTCAAAACCCTCACAAAAAATTAGATCAGAATATTAATCATGAAAGAAGATAAAAAAATATAGAATAAAATAAACACCATACACAAAGAAACACCATATTTACATGGAAAACCCGAGATGGGAAAAACCACGGTGAGGATTAGCTCATAATATAAAGTAATATCAACACTGATTACAAAGGGATCACTATCAGAGGGCTCATTGCCAAAGGATCACTACTAGAATAGAAAATAAGATTGAGAAGAGTGTTACAATGATAAATAAATCTCAATGCAATAGAAAGATCCACCACAACATCACCAACACCTTCGCAGTCTTACTAAAGAGCTGTAAACACCTTCTGCTCACTACATCAAGTAATATAACACATGAAATATTGCACTGCTCTCCATAAATCCACACCTCATAACTCTTTAATTCACATCATTCACATCACACACTTCTATCTTTGTATCCCTCAAAAACTCAACAAATATTTATAGCATCTTCAAACTTGAAAATATTCTCAAACGTCAACTATGCACCTCAACCATGCAAATTCAAATAAGGTCAGCACCAAAACATTCTTGCAATAGAAAATAATTAAGGTGGACCACAACACACCTTAGCTAGTACCTAAATGCACTCATACACACCACACCATGCTTCCAAAAACATCAAAGTAACTTCACAATTAGTGTAAACACCCAAGGTCGACCAAACCTATGTTAACACCATTAACATTTAAGTACACACTACCTTAAATCAAAAATATTATTCTAAAACACCACATAACACCTAAACACAATCTATAATATTACAAAAACACCCTAAAATCCAACAAATACCTTCACAACAACTTTCACCTGAAGAATGTACACACCTAGTACACTCAAACAACTCTAGCATACACTATAAGTCAAGAAACTAACTTCTGAAGTACCAAACCTCAAAAAATTCAATTGAAGAAATATAAAAACACTATCAACACCCTTCTAGATCCACAAGACTTGAAACCATTCTATGAAGAAATGTAGAGAAAAAAAATTTCTCCCAGAAACCTCTACAATACATATTTCACGCACTAGTGAACACACCTTCCTCTGCACAATAGTCCAACACACCAAATTATGAATGTAACACCTCTAAAAACCTTTGATAAAAATATCAAAATCACAAAATAATATCAACATAGAAGAAATTTGTATCCACACTAGAACACAACTCTGCAACACAAAACACAACTACTCATGTAGGCGCTCCATTATAGTTGACAATCCTGTGTCAATCAAAAGATTTTTAATTTTGTTGAGAATTTTTCAATTTTGGAGTGAGTTAATTTTGGTTTAAAATTCTTGTTGATAGGTGATAAATAAATTATCTTTGATTAATTAAACTTGTCAAATAATTTCCTTTACACATTGACAAGTTGACATAGTGGGTGAAAAGAAAAAAAGCAACTTTAAATCATTTAATTACAAAATACTTGAAAAGCTATATGAGGTGTTTGGATTTGAAAATATGAAGTTTTAAACACTCCACCATGATTCCTAAAAATTAGGTACTAACGACATGGGAACCTTAGGCCTGCTTTATTTTCTTTCTTTTTTATGAGTCAAAAGGAGGAAAGAAAATTGAAACTCCTATCTTTAGTGGGGCTGCTAGAAATGGATATTTAATGGTTTTAATTGATTTTTGAGGGGCTTAATATGAAGCTATAGGAAGATGCGTACCATATTTTGGAGGCCAAATAAAGAATATGAAATAAAGATTAGGATAGGAGGAGTTAAGCAACAATTTTCATTGATGAAAGTTTGAAGAGGAATTGAATGAACAAAAAAAGCAAGGGCATAGCATTCTCTGGGAAAGAATTATTGGATTTTTGTTTTAGGTTGGGACTGATTTACAATAGTCCTTTAAGATTTTAGATCAATATATTGAAGCTATAGGAGTTACAAGTGGAGTTGAGGTATTGGAAAGTGAATAAGTTTGCAAAATCTCACATAGTTAAGCATAGTTTTTGTTTGAATATTATTCATTTGCATATAAGATGTTTGTGTGGATTTTATTTTTTGTTCATCAGTCTTGTTAGAACTGTAAAATTTTGAAATTTTTATAGTCTATTGCACCCAAAAGTTCTACCATTGAGTCCTCATCATAATCATAAAATTCCCTCTTTGTATTGTCTTGCTTATTTTTGTCATGTGATCCATTTGAATCCATCTAGTTCTTCATATTTCATTAAAAGACCCGAATCGGCAAGACATAGTAAAAGTCTTCCCAACCTGATTTTTCACTAATGTATGTTTGTTGCAAACTATAGGTAGGACAATTTTCTTGTTTTGGTGACAAAAGGAGTCATTTCGGTAAAGGGAATCATTGTCGGAGTGAAGTCATAGCGAATACATTGTGTTTTTCCGACCGGTGCATGTGGAAGTATATCGGTCAAGCTAAAAGTATTTGGGAGGAAGTCATAGCGAAGTGTTTTTTCTTGCTGACAGGCATATAGAAAAATATATATTGGCATGTGCTGGGGCGTCATTGTAATGTCAGGGTGAATATAATATGTCATACCAACTAATGCACAAAGGGGTTGTTTTGGCCAGACTGATTGTTATCGGCATGAACTCATAACGAAATCATTTTTGTCTTACCGATTGACTTGCAAACAAATGTCTCAGTAAGATTTATGTGCATCAGGGAAGGTTTTAGCGAAGGGGCCATTGTTTAGTCGAGCCAAGTTCAAGGGGATTCAAAAGTTATCGATGATAAGCTATAGAGTCTTGCCGAGTAAGAACTTATGCTGATAGAGATGTGCATCGCCAGAAAAGGAAGTTTTCAATATGAGCTTCACTAAGGTTTGAAAGATATAACAATAGAATATTTCAGGGTGAGTCTTGGCAAATGGAGTAATATGGAGGAATGATTTCAGTAAGATGCAAAGATATTTACATAGCATTTCCCCGACTTTGAAAGTCACAGTGAAGTGGGTGAAATGAATATTGCATCGACAAGAGTACAAATTTGTCTTAGCAACCCAAGCTAAATGAAGACTTTCAGAGAAACAGGATGAAGTCTGCAAGAGATCTCCCTAACATTTCCAGGTTACGGTGAAGAGCATAAAGATAAAGGATTTCGGCTGGTGTGAGAATATTAATGTCTCAACGACTAATTTTTTTTTTGAAGAATACATATCGGTATGGCAGGATGAAGTCTATGTGACATCTCCTTGACTTGGAATTGTCATAGTGACATGAAAGACAGGAGCAATAGTCATCAAGTTGATTCCAGGTGTTGGTAAGACCATAGTGTGTCTCAGTGAATGGTGAAATAAACATTGAAAAGGGATTTCACCCCAGATTTGAAATTTTCTCATCGATAGGACATTTGATGCAACAGTGCCAATTTCAAAGGAGGTTTCATTCGTACTTCAATAATGGCACAATGGGATAAAACAGTAATGTTTTAATTAATTCCTCATTTCCAAATTGATTGCTGGTGAATTGGCATGCTGAATAGAGAACTGAGACAATTTTTTAGTCTGAGGAGCTCGAGTAGAATATTGTGAGTAATTTCTTTTTTTTGTTTTTCATATTTTGATTCTGTAAGCTTGAAAATGGAGTCTTCTGGTTTTGGAAA
Organism: Sequoia sempervirens; assembly: GCA_007258455.2. Classification (NCBI taxonomy): domain Eukaryota; kingdom Viridiplantae; phylum Streptophyta; class Pinopsida; order Cupressales; family Cupressaceae; genus Sequoia; species Sequoia sempervirens. The sequence continues at coordinate 440,850,845 of VDFB02271358.1, read as the reverse complement.
GGGTAAGGGTAGAAAACTTGGTGAGAGTAGTCAGTTGAGGGGAAAGAAAAAAAAGGACTAATATAGAGCATGAAGGCATTGAACAAAAGTTAAACCAAGATCTTATTGATCAATTACCTAGTTCGGGGCCTAAAGCTAGAAGGTCCCCATAGCTTAGGGTAGAAGTTGATAATCTGGATGATAAATACAAGTTCATAGGTGATTTCTGGACCACTATGAGAGGGTATGAGCTTTTCAATTTCCACTACCATAGGAGAAACTATTTTGAGCCAGTTTGTAATCCATGGAAGTTGAATGTAGGGAAATTGGTGTGCCCTAATGTATTTGTAAATGTAGAATTGGTAAAATTGCTTGCTGATCATTATGATCCAAAACATAAAGCAATATGTGATCCTTCTATAAAATCACAGATACATGTGTCAAAAGATGCAATTGGTGAGGTTTTCAAATTGGAAGGGTTTTGCAATGAGGAAATTAATTGTGAGGAGTTGCTGAAGGAATTTTCAAGAATGGATACAAGTTACAAGGGTTGGAGGTTACCAATTCACAAGGTTAAATGGGGTAACAAGCCAGAACCTCTAGAAGATAGTGAAGGGCCTCCCTATCATGTAGATTTGTTTGAACCCTATATGACATACACATATTTTTCAGTGTGTCAGGTGTTGGGGATGGATGCCCCTGAATTCATGTCAATGGTGCCAATGGTTATCACAACAGATATTCAATATCACAATTCCAGGCCATTTGATTATGCTTCATATATTTCTAAGGAGCTTGACTCAGGGTTGATGGCTATAAAGGGTGGAGCTTCTATTATTCATCTTAGAAATTATTCATTGTTGATGCATTTAGTGCTATATTTTGGATAGGAGTTAGGGGTATGGCCCCCAAAAATGAGAGTTTCTCAAATTGGCAAGGAGGGTTAAGCATTGCCTATTTAGTTGTGGACTGCTATTTGGGATAGCAGGTTTGCTGGTTCTAGTTTCATTCATTTTGAAGAATATTTTGTAAAGACATTGTATAAATTGTATCATTATCCTTGTAACTATTCATTGACTGATGAGATCAAAAGATTCCTTCAGCCTAAGGACTCCAATGGGCCTATTGATCATAACTGGGGAGACTGGTATTGTTTGGAGGGAGCTACAGTAATCAAAGTATATGGATTTGAAGATGCTCCTCTTATTTTGCCAAGGACGGTTCCAAATAGGGTTACATATTTGGAAATTGTCAGACAGATGGATTACTGTAGTGTGATGCATTTCAGTTCTTTGGGAAGATGACTTTTATGCCTAGTACTTTATGTTTTGGTGATTTCACTGTATTGGCTAAAGAGGGATATAATTCAATCCTTGATAGATTGCTGCATTATAATATGAAAAGAGGACCAACCAGGAAAAACTTTGACCCTGAAGGATATATCAATTCAGCCAAAGAAAGGATTAACTTTGGAGGGTATCGGCATGTACCCTATCCTTTTGATGATATGATTAGGAATCTGGATGAAGATGAAGTAGAAATGGTAGTTGAAAGGTATAACCAAGGGTTGTAGGATATTGAGCTATTTTCTTTTGGAGATGAAGAAGCACCAAGAGTTAATGTGCCACAGGGTAAAACAGAGAAGGTATCCCGGATGAGGACTCAACAATATGTCTGTCCAGTCAGAGAACAGAGTGTTGAAAGTGGTGATGTTGATACAAGGCACATGGAATATAGATCATTTTTTTTCTGATAATGAGTTTATACATTCCCCAGAGTTCAAGGAATTCTTGTACAAGCAGAAGGGGAAGGAAATAAGGGAGAATGTTGATGATGTTACTTCAGGAAATGAGGAACAATTGCTAGCTCAATTGAGAAGATGTGTGGATGATGAAATGACAAATATGACTCCTGAAAAGGGGAGGAAAATGTTAGAGAGTGCTAGTGTCATGATCTTTCCTGGCCTTGATTTGAATTATGCATTGGTTTTTGATAGTTTCTTAAGGGGCGGTAATGCTACTCACAAGCTTGATAAGGAAAAGGTGATAAAGTGTATGTGGGCTCCAAATATAATGCTGATGAGGGATCAATGTTGATATGGGATTTGTACCCACCCCACAGGAAATTAGTGGTACTTGATACAGAGAAGGCATTTGGCCATGTTATGACTCTAAAAGCTGGAGAAGCTAATCTTGTTGCTACTATAGATATTGGGGTAAATATTGCAAGGTTAAATAAAGCACAAATTTAGCTGTTGATAAAAGAAAGGGAAATGTATAAAACAAATAATGAAAATTTGCTGAGAGAAAATGATAGACTCAAAGACTTGGTTGGTGTTTCAATGGGAACAACCAAAATGATTACTCAAGGAGAAGGCTCTTAGGCAAAAGACAACTAGGTAGGGTCAAGTGCTTATTCTCAAGGAAAGTATGATGCTATTGCTGCAATTGTAAAGAAGAGGCAAGATCGTTTGACATCTTGGTTGAATAAATTGTGGGGAAAATATTCTCATACTCTTGCTGCATTGAAGGAGCACACAAGGATGGATGGATGAATCATGGAGAAATTTCATGAGTTGGCTCGAAGTAATGAGGCTAGCTGTTCTGCACTGGAAGCTGCAAATCATATAATTAATTGTCATCAAAATTTCTATGATGAATTGCAAGGGGATGAACAGGGGTTAATTGCAGCTGCCAAGAAAATTGTGATCACATTTTTTGATGACAAAGGTGAATTGAAGGAAGACACCAAGTGGAAAAATGAATGTAAGTCAATGCTGAATGAAATCATGAAGATAGCTTCTGCAGAGGATACAGTATTGGAAGAAGTGAGCGAGCAAAATGAGGAAATGGTCAAGATGGAAATCATGATCCAGAATGTTGTTGGGGATGCAGACACATATGAGCGTCAGGATTATTTGGACCACCTCAATAAGACTCACTTATGCCTAAATACAGGCTAATTATTCTCTATCTTTTGTTTTGTATTTTGTATTTTCTATTTCTGAAAGGATGTTTCCTTTCGTATTCTCAATGTATAAATGTCCATTTTGAAAACAATCTGCAGATATAGATAGAATAGGATAGAGAATAGAGAATACAGTGGAACGCCATGTTTCACAGGGTTGAGACTTTGATGTATGTTTTGAAGTTATGGAGATATCAATGAAAATCATCTGATTTGCTGGCGTATTCTAGAGTCAATTGTTGTGTTGTACCTATTGAAAGAATTATTTAAGTTGTCTCTAAGATTGATGTTGCTTGGTTATTTAGATCAACATAACATGTTTATGTTTGGTTTATCAGTACGTATTTACCATATCTGTGTGATTGGTTGATAGGTTCTTTCAAGGAAGGATTAAATCCTTTTGATTAATCATAGTAATCAGGGAATTTCATTTAGATCAGTCAGAAGAACTTAATAATCACAATCTTGTATGTTTATACTAGTTATAAAAAAAATATGCCAAAAAATTTGAATAGCCTCCATAAAGAAGTCAGTTGTTTAAGGTTTCATTTGACTCTGTATATTATATAAAGCACTGGTCTCACCATTTTCATCATTTTATTTCATTCATACCTTTTTACATCTGTTAACTGAGCATATTAGGGTTTAGTTTTGAATACTGGTATACAATATATACCAGATTTGTTTTATTTTGTCCATTCTAATTTTCCATCGTGGAAAAATTCATGGCATGAAGATAAGATCAATAGTCAAGTCTACTTCATTTGTTATAGGTACACCCGCCTAGGTCTAGCAGCACCTGGAGAGTAGAAGGTTTAATTTTTTCAAACTTTGTTTTGTTACCCTAAAATGTTGTAAAAGCTTGGCAACCTTTCATGGTTCAAACCTACATTTTTGAGAGCTAACAAGTCCATTTATGACTGAAAATAATTTGTAATTAGATTCTTTTAATAGAGTAATTTAGTGGTTTCTTGTGCAAACAATTTATTGAGTTTACTTTTTATCTCTTTATTTTGTTTAACCTATTGTTGTGTGGATTTTAGAGAGGGTTTAGAGTGTATCAAGCTCTCTCTACATTAGTGGTATTAGAGCTAGAAGATTATGAGTGTGTGAACAAACTATTGAAGAGAGGCAGTTTTCACTAGGATTGAACTTGTAGTTGTGTAGAAAAATTGTATGCAAGAGGATTCCATCTTGGTAGAGGTAGAGGAGGAGGAAGAATAGACAACTTTGTCCATGATGATGATTTCAAAGCTTTAAGAAGACAAGTGGAAACTCTTCAAGAAGAAATAAGAAGAGGATTTTCATAGTGAAGGGAACCAGAGAGTGATGAGGAAGAAGAAGAAGCTTAAGAGAATGCTAGCCTAACAAGTGAGAAGAGAGATGCAACTACAATAGTTTCCAATGATCCATTGTTGAGAGCCCTATCAAAAATGGAAAAAATACCAAATATTGATGTTCCTACATTTAATTGAAATTTGAATCTATAAGAACTCATAGATTAGATAAATGATATTGAGGTGTACTTCAAATTTTAAGTTGGAGACCCAAACAAACTAATATTTTCCAATAAAATATTGAAGGGACATGCATCAATATGGTGGAGAGAAATTTAGTTGGAAAGACGAAGAAAAGGAAAGGAGAAAAAAACAAGGTGGGAAAAAATGGTAGAGAAAATGAAAAGAAAATTCATTCAAGTTGATTATGAGTTGGATTTTCTCAAGAAAATGTAAGGATTAAAGCAAGGAACAAATATAGTGAAGGAGTACACAGAGTAATTTCATAGGATTCTTATTTGAACAAGGCATTTAGAAGCCACCAAAGAGAAGGTTGCAAGGTATATCAATGGTCTAAAACAAATCATTTAGGAGGAAATGACATTAGTGAGGGTTCTAACCATGGAGGATGCATACCAAGTTGCCTTAAAATTTGAAGAAAGAATGAATAGAAGATTTGATAATAAGAAAAGATAAAAGGGTAAAACTAATGTGCAGAAAGTTGAGGAAAAAAATCAGATTGGAGATACTAAGGGCAGCAAGGATGAAATATGTGAGAGTTCGAATTAGTCCCATGATCAAAATTTTAGAGGAAGAGGAAGATTGGGTAGAGGATTTGGAAGAGGAAATTATAAAATAACTTGTTTTAGATGTGGATAAGGACACATATCTTATGAATGCATAGAACTAGAGACGATGCATAAAAGGGTTGAAAATAATGCAAGGGTAGAAAATTTGAATGAGGAAGATGCCAAGACTTCACACTCAAAACAAGTAGAGGATGGAGAAGTACTTGTTTCAAGAAGAGTCCTGATGAATGAAGGAAAAGAACTAGATCAAAGGAAGAGCTTGTTCAAACAAGATGTAATTGTGAAGGTAAAGTTTGTAATGTTATTATTGATGGTGGTAGTGCTGAATTTTTTTTTTTTTGAGGAAATGGTAAATAAGTTACAATTAAAAAGAAGAAGACACCTGCATCCATACATGATTGCTTGGTTGCAAGAGGATCGTAAAGTTTTGGTAAATAAAAAATATCTAGTAAAATTTAAGATATGTGATTATCACGATGAAGTTTTATGTGATATAATGTGTATGGATGTTTTTCACTTGTTATTGGGAAGGCCTTGGCATTTTGATAGGTGTGTAGTGCATGATGGGTATGCCAATAAATACTCCTTAATGAAAGATGGAATCAAACATAAGTTGATTCCCTTGAGTAAGGAAAAAGGAAAGGTATGTAATAAAATTGGAAATTGTTTGATTAATGGAGTTAAATAGTTAGTAGAAGAAGATGAGGATGAATATTTTTATTTTCTAATGCATGTTGCAGTAGTATGGATTGCACTCAAGACAAGTAAAGTGAAGGTTTTAGTGGAAAAATAGGAGGTAAAATCTGATTTTTGGCAGAATGTAGCTGAATATGATTTACTTGAGCATGATAAGATTGATGTAGAAGAATATATTGCAGCAATGAGTATATTTGTAGATGAAGGTACTGGTGGAACCCTAAAAAATTTTCATGTTCCACTGGTCTAAAAAAAGCTTTTTCCTAGGTGTTTGTTTGGTCCTGGCTATGACTAGGGTTTAGGGTTTTATATGAGGAGTTGTTTTACATTGAAGGATTTTATCCATTATCTTAAACCCTTATCCTTTTGGTTTATTTATCTATTGACTTGCTGCCACCTGCTCCCAGTCATGTTAAAAAAAACCTAATTCATTTAGTTACATGTTATGATTGGCCTCTTGTGGTTAGGATCTCATGTTACCCATTGTTAAATCTTTTCATATTCCTAGGTTCTTGAAATTACTTTATAAGGTTGATCTTTCGACCTTTTTTGGCCTTTACATCCTTTGTTGAAAATGTTATTAAGCCTTTTGAGACTTATCATAGATTTTCCTAGGAGATCCCCTCTTTTAAAACATCTTAGTGCATGTGCAAATTTCAAGTACTTAAGTGATCACTCATTGCTGAAGTTATTTTGTCATCGGGTTCATTACCATGATGAGCGATGGTCCTAATAGTTCTATTTTGCATCATGTGTCACTAAAAGTTGATGCACTTCATGATTGATTACCATGATGAGTGATATGGTTGTGGGCCTTTTGTATTTCCCATCACTAAAATGTTTCAGCTTCTCATTTCCTTTTCAACGATGTCTGATGGACATTATCTTTTCTTTATGTCATGTCATCATCGAAGCATTTCATGTCCTTCTTTAGTTTTTGCGATGAGCAATGGGAATGTATTAAATGGAGTGGTGTGATATTTCCACTTGTCAAAGTTTGGTTCTATCACTAGTTTTTTCCCATCGTCAAAAGAAATCTCAACTCCAAGTCAGTTACAGTGATATGAGATGGCTTGTAGTTATGTTGTGGAATCATTAGAAAGTCCTTGTCAAAATACAAATGCAACCTTGACACATTTCTGCGACACGTGATGAGGGTTATGCCAAGAAGTATTCTCTCCCACGAGGTGTCATCACTTATCACGAAGTTTGGTCAAAACTTCAAGGCATTACTGTGATGAGCGATGGAGTCTGAAATATACTATGAGTTAGTGGATGGCTACATGGCAATTGCTTAGGGAACCATTGCTATTTTAAGGCACAGTTGTTAAAGCATGAAGCAATGGTTGAGGAGAGACATTGATTATATTTTAAATCCAAGATATTGACAACTAGGGTTTAAAATGGAATGACTACTTGTCAATTCACTCGCATGAGCAATCTATCAATCATTAATGGTGAATGCACTCCAATTCTAAGTCATAAACAGGGTTGTTGAGTGTTTTTATTGTACAATTGCAGTCATCATGAGTAGAGGAACTAGCCAAGTGAAGAAGAAAAGAAAGAAAAGCTCATGGTAAGGTGAATTCCAAAGAACAATCGACTAATTTTCCCAGGTAAGTTAATTTCTTTGCCTCTGTGGGTAATTTTTGCATCAAGTAGTTTAGAAATTGGGGTAAGCTACTAGGGTTGGTGATCAAAATTATCATTCTCATGGTTCAAAGGGGAATTGGAATTATTGTTTGTAGGGTTTCAGGGTAGAGAGGTTAAAATTTATTGTTTTTCAATTTAAACCCTGTGAATTAAGTAATTGTGGCTACAATTCCCCATTTCTCAAAACCCTAGTTTTATTGTGTAGTTAATATGAGTGAACCCAATGAGTCTTCTGCTAAACCTGAAAGAAATCCTACTCAAAAAAGGGTTAAAAAATCCAAACCCCAAGATGACCAACCTAAACGTGAAGTAGTGGAGAGGCCTAAAAAGCAAATAACTGTAAAGAAGGATCATCCTAGGTTTATGGAAGATCCCCCTAAGGACCCAACTATAGAAATTAAGAAGGTGGGGAAAAGAAAAACTGGTGAAGGGGCCTTGAAGTTGCACTTTGAGGACTCTGCATCTAGGATTGGTGATGTTGCATTACCATGGAGTGGTTGGTATTTGTTTCACTATGCTTTCAAAAGGAGAAATGCTAATCATCCCACTTGCAACTTATGGACTTGCGACATAATCAAGTTGGTTTTCCCTAATATATTGTGGAGGTAGATTTAATGCTTGAATTGGCTCAATGTTATGATCCACTAGATAGAACAATCAAGAGATTTCTGAACTTTGTTCCTCTGATGGAAATCTCAGTGATCCAAATAATGGAGGCTTTTCAATTGAATCCATCTGCCTCTGAGTCCATCAATTTCCGCAAGCTATATAATGAATATAAGTAGAATAATTTTGAGTATAGGAAGGGTTTCTTGCCTATACATAGGAGGCATTACTTGAAAAAGAATGGTGTGTCTTTTAGCCCCCTTGAGATGAAACCATTTGATTGTGTTGATTTTGAAGATTATTTCAAAAATACCAATTATGCATTATGTTAAGTCTTGCATAAGAAGTATGACATTAAGATGAATATTTCCCTGATGACCCTAGCAATTCATATTTAGCATAAGTATTAGAACAGGGTTTGGAATTATTCTTCCTACATTGCTGAGCATTTGTATGAGGACTTGATGAAATTGAAAGATGTGACTCCTCCATTGTCTTGTAGACACTACTCTCTATTGATGCACTTGCTGCTATGGAAGAGAAAAAAGGTGATGAGAAATCATATAAAATTAAGAGAAAGAGATAACATGGACAATGAGTTTCCTATGCAGATGTGGACACATATTTTGGATGTGCATTATCCACATTCTAAATACACTATGTTTTCCAAGTTATTGGTGCTAGAACAGTTTGGTTTGAAGCCCATGTATAGAATTTCACAGGGATTCAAGGAAATTTTGAGGCCCATGGAGTATGAGGAGGACACTAAACAAAAATTAAATTGGGGAGATTGGTATATTCATACCAATTACACAACAATCATAGCTTATGGAACCCCAGTGCCACCTCACAAGTTGCCAATATATGTGTCAAATAGACAAGCGTTTATGGAAATAATGTGGCAATTGGATGCCATGGTGATGCAGAGTAGGAAGGAAATGAATCACTAATCACAATTCCAATTGATTTTAACCATCCTTCTGAACCAAATATTTTTGGGGGCTATGTACTTCTCTTGCACTCTTAGGGTTTTTCACTTAAAAAGGAGAGAGATAGGCCAAAAACTTAGGTGGTTCACTCAAACTAGTGTATGTATGATGAAATTATGACTAAATGGAATGATCTAGACACAATAAACTAGTAAAATATATTGATTATTAAGTGAAAACAATTGAATTGCAAGTTGTTGGAAAACACATTGTGATTTGCAGAAATGCACTAGAAATGAATACAAATTGCAGCAAAAATGAATGAAACTAAAAGTGTGCACTCGAGATATTGATGAAGACTAAAAATGATTTATGGAATGTTGTTGATCTTGATTTTTAGGCCTGGTGGGACTCATTTTCCATTCTAGGAAAATTAGTCCCAAATCTGTGAAATTCTTCCAGAGCCCATTCTAGACAAATGGGTATCCAAAAATGCAGAAAACCAAAATCGACCCTCGAAGTGGCACTCATTCGCCACCCATGGAGAATGAATCCTTTTTTGAAATTTTCAAGATTTTGTTGGAACCATAATTTTCATATAAAAATTATAAGGATTTCATCAATTAAAATACAAAATTCATACTATCATTTTCATAAAAAGTCATATTTTTGCCATCCATAAGGTCAATTTTTCCCTTTATCGCTATATCGCTACTACATTGGATACCTCACATAGCCCTTACATTATACCTCTCTACCATAACCCATTACAAAGTAGCTCATAGTATGATGGTAAAAGGAGCTAACACTATACTTTGTCACCTTCACCCTTTACTGCTATACCTTGGGGGGTCAAAACATAGCCCATGGTAAAGAGGTATGCTAAGGAGAAGTAATAGGAAGACACCACACTACCGTAGGAAGGAAAAAGGTGGCCCATGGTAGAGTGGTATATTAATATATGTATTGAGGATACACTGTGGTACCACAAGAGAGACAAAGGTAATATGCAGTAGAGAGGTACACTGATGAGGGATAATGAAAACACACCGTGGTACTACAGGGGAGTGAAAAGTAACACAAGGTAGTGTGGTAAATTAGTCATTGGGTCATTTAAAGCATACCAATCACATCAATCAACATCAAAATATGAAATTATGCTCGATACAAAGATTTGAATTGTGTAAATTTATGAATCGAGAGTTAATGCATCTTGGTGTTAAGAAGCATGAAGTAGGTTGAGATTTTCCAGTCATAATAGTTGAGACCAAGTACAAAAAAGCTCAAAGTACGGGAGCAAAAGGAATTCTTTAAGGTGAATTATATCATTGGGTAAGCTCTACTCATCACTCTCTAAATTTTATAGAAATGGCACCAAAGAAGGCTGAAGTAGGGATTAAAAAAGATGAAGTCAAAACCAGTAAACCATCCTTATAGTCCCCATTACTTTTTCTATTACCTACTTTAGTTGACAAGGGACCCAAGAAGGTTTTAAGAGATTTAGCTCAAGGGTGTAGAGACCCCATTTTTCCTCAGTCGGGTTGGAACCTCTACTAGTATTTCTATTGAAACAAGAATGATAAGGTTCCGACATCAAACCCATGGACCCTTGATTTAGCTAAACTGATTGTTCCAAATATTTTCATTGATATTGAGTTGATTAAAGCCCTGGCCCATAGCTACCATGCCCCAACCAAATTTTTCAGCCTTCCAAATGGTGGGTGCTTAGTTGATGTCTCAAGAGAGGCTATTATCAAGTGCTTTAACCTGAATAAGCAAGCTCTAACAAAGGTAAATTTAGTAAAACTGGAGCAGGAGTACAAGAGGATGAGAAGAACATATAGAAGTGATGAACTCCCCCTACATATGAAGAGGGGTGATAATAACAAAATACTCCCTATCCCTTCCTCAAAAATAGAGCCTTTCCTAGTTTCAAATTTTTCAGGTTTATTTAAAAAGCACTTATCATGCATTGTGTCAAGTATTAGGGATAGATGTAGAAGAAAACATGTTAGTGGGATTAATGCAGATGGCCATGATTATTCAACACCCTGAGTCAAATTTAGAGTTCAATTTTGCATTTGTAATTGAAGAGAAAATACATGAGGGTTTATTGGAGGTTAGAGAGGCTAAATCTCCCATTACCTTTAGAAAATATTATTTTTTCTGTCATTTAATCTTATATCAAAATGAAATGAAATGGACTAAAATGATGAAGTTGTGTACACAAGAGAATGGATTAAGACTCCTTGTACATAATTGGTGCTATATATGGGATAACAGATGTGCAAAATGTGATTTTTTTTTGTTTCAAGATGACTTTGTAGTTAGATTGATAGTTTCCCATGGCTACCCAACACCAAGGTTACCTAAATCATTGATGAATATAATTAGGCATGTACAGTATAAGCTAGACCTTGGTTGTACTCATAACTATGTTGATTGGTTCTTTATGCCACAACACACTATTATCAGAGTATACGGCAACAATCACACACCACATATCCTACCCAAATTTTTACTTACAAGGGTGTGTTTTCTAGAATTCATGTGGTAGATGCTCTGGATGGAGCATTATTTGATGAGGAATCAGAGAAAAGGAACTTTTTTGCTTGGTTTATTGTTATTTGTGGAATTAGCTATTGGATATGATATGCTAGAAGAATTGCAGAGGTTAATGAGGGTTAATTATCCCCTCAATTATAGAAAGGAGAGAGTGTGTGACCCAGAGGGTCATATTAATATGATCAAAAGGACCTTACTGACAAAGAGGGCCATATCTCATGAATTTGACCTTCAGGAGGATGTCATAAGGAATTTGGTATATTTTGTTGATGTACTGTAGAGAAGGAAAATATGGATACTAATGATGAAGTGGGAAAATTAGAAGAAAGAGAAGGATAGAAGCTTCAAATGATTTTTTTCTTATGAACCTAACCCCCTGAAGAGAAAGCAAATGATTCTTGATAAGTTTGATGAGTTATACAAAATGGCTCAAGATGAGGGGTTGATTCCACTTCCCACACCTCGCCAACCATCCCATGAAGCATCCACATCATGAACACCACCTCCATCACCTACACATACATCCTCTCCATCTCCTACACATGAACCCCAGGCCAAGAGACAAAAGACTAAGTCATTGGTTGTTTATAGCTCAAGTGATGGAAAAGAATAAGAAGCAGTCATCGCTCTAAGTAAAATGAAGGAGTTAGTAGAGCAACAAAAAGGTCAATAGCCTCATGATCCTAAGATCAGACTTTCAAATGAGGGGGCTGATGAAATTCAGGAGGATGAGATGGTAGTATCCTATCTAAGGTTTATGGAAGATGGTGGTTTTATCCATACCAATGAATTTAAGGATTTTTGGATTAAGATGAAGATGAAACAATTTGATGAAAGATTGAAAATAAATCTTATAGGAGTTGATGAAGAAAAGGAGGATAAAATCTAGGCTCAAACATTTGTTGAATTAAATGTTGATAGCATCAATGTCACCCCCCAGGAGGGAAGAGAACTACTAATGAAAAGTGATATACTGATTATACCAAGGATGGAGCTATCCAAAGTGTTTCTTTTAGATCAGATTAGAGCACATGATGATCCAATATTAGTAGCAGAGTTTGATTTAGAGGAAGGTGTTTTAGGAATAGGGTACAACCCTACTACCTAAACTCTTGCTTTGTGGACAAAACAGAAGAACACAAGGAAGCCTCAACTATTGGATGTAGAGTAGGAAATGAGGGGGTCGGCTATGGTGAGAAAATGAAGGACACAATTCCTAGAGAGGCTACAACTATAACCATGCATTCTACAATGTTCACTAAAGATGTGGTAGAAAATATGGAAGAGAACATTAATGAATATGAGAAGAAATTAAAATTGTCAAATGATGAAGTGAACAAATTGTTTATTGAGAATGTGAACCTAAAACATCAATTGCATCATGCCACCATAGTAAAAGGGGATGAGTTAATTATCTATTACCCACCTGTCTAGGTAGAGGATCCAAAAATACAATAATTGAAAGATGAAATTGATAAACTGAAGAAACATATCATGGAGGATGTCAAGTATCATATAATGGAGATTCTAAGGAAGATATTGGAGAATAGAATCGGGTTATTTAAGGAGAAGATAGGTGGATTACATGAAAGCTTTAGTAATTTGATTAAATATTTGGATCAGATAAATGCTAACTCCCCTATCCTTGAAGAGCTCCAGAAGAGATGGCAACCAACCTATCACATACTGACTACTCTGTGTAAAGCCACACAAAGGGATCCATATGCCCCAACAAGACTCAAACCTATACAAGAAATGTTTAAGGGTGTAATTGATGAATATAAGTATTTGGTGGATATAAGGAAGAAAGTGAAAATTAGGAGGAATGCATTTGACTCTATTAAATGCCTCTTTATCCCATCAATATTCAAAGATAACAATCAGATAAAGGGTATCGATGAGTGGAGAGAATATTTTGATGAGATAATTCCAAAAGGCTTGACACATGTACAGGATAATGGGGAGATCAATCTTGAAAAACTCCATACTTTACTTGATGGGATTATCATGTTGGACAATGGATACACAAAGTTTGTGGTGGATGTTAGAAACCTCCTCGATAATAGATGGAAAATTCATCTCACAAATTTTGTATCTACACAAGAATTCAAATGGCCAAGTGATCTGACAATAAATAAGTGGTAGGAGAAATATTTGGGCTCTGATGAAGATTGATTACCATCATCATGAGGAGAGATTATCATACAGTAAAAGCTTTAAACAGGTCTTAGATGACCACAAGCTTTTATTCGAAGAGAAAAAGATTAACACACATGTTTATTATTAAGTTGTTTTAGTTATTTTTAATTTCATAATTATGTTTTGTTATCAAAAGACATGTCCTTTTGGTTTGAAGCTTGTTGCCTCTCGTATAAAAAGAGATACCAAGACCAAAAGAAATCATTAGATTAGAAATAGGAGAAAGTAATAGGTGAATAAAGATAGATATAATGATTACATTTCAAAAGACCATGTTGCATGTATAAATTTTGAAGAAGTGAATGGAAGATATCTTATTTTGTGGCCCAATCTTGGTATCAACTATTTGTTGGAACTATTCAATTATTTGGTTGTCTCCACTTTAATGCTTATTTATTATTTAAATTGATATATCAAGTATATATTCAATTTATCAGTGCACATTTGTTGTATCTATGTGATGTGATTAATTGGTTTCCCTAGAGGAATTAAACATCCTTCTAATAAATCACAATAATTTGGAAGTGTTAATTGGATCAATAAGAAAAGCCACATAGTTAGGATTTTCAATCTATCTCCAATCTGGTGTTATCTATATTCTTGCATAATTTACTCAATTGGTTCTTTAAATTAAATATTAAATCCTCTTGATAAATTATAAGTACCTAGTTGTGTTAGTTGGATTTATAAGTTGAGTTTTTCAATCATTTACCTGCACGTTTATACAAGTTATAAACCAATATTAGTGTGCCAAAAAATTTGAGTTATTTCCATTACAAGTCACATATTATAGAACTTCATTGGACTTCATCCACCCAACAAGGCATTGGTCCTATCCATCTCATCATTTAGTCTTCGTGAATTTATTTTCAAAACTTTACATCTGTTAACTGAACACATTCAAAAATCCACCTTGATATTGCTTATATAATTTATACCAAATAGGTCTACATCTCTCCACTTATGATTTCCATTGTGGATAGATTTATCAAGTAGGAAACACACAATTTAAGTCTACTCCATTTGCACAGGTACACTTGCCTAGGTCTGGCAGAGCCTGAAGAGAAGAAGGTTCAAATTCATCATTTGGCCTTGTATGTTAGCCAAAAACATACAAAGAGCTTGGAAACCTCATGTGGTTCCTCAACCAGCATTTTTGAGAACTAACAGTTTGGTGACTCTATTGGGGAGTCAACTCAGAGTCAGGGCCTTTGTGATAGAGTCAAAAATCTTACACAAGACTCCACTGGGAATAAGAAGTTATAAAATATTTTCTCACTTCCACATAAGTGAGTGGTGACTCTGATAAAATAAAATACACATTAGATTATCACAATAGTTCACAACATGAATGGCAAAAGGTTCCTATATAAAGGAGGTCCTACTGACAATAGTAAATGGACACATAAGAATGATAAAGGTAAGGTGTCTGATGAGATGTGCATGAAAAGTAAGTATAAAACATCAAAACCACACTTTGAGACATACAATCACTATGATACATTGAAAAATGAAAATAGCTTAGCTAGAGAACCTCACACTCCTGAAGAGAAAAGGAATCCTTCCTATTAGCTAGATCCTCAGAATGAAGAAGAATTCAGGGATAGACTTGAGGCTTAAAGAATTAGGAGACAACATGAATATGATCATCGAATGAAAGGGAATCAAAATGAGCCTGTTGATAATGTAGCCCCCGAAGAAAATTATGAATTCATGACTAAGGAAGAATTAAATGCACAATTGGAGTATGAAAGACAAGAAATGGAAAGATCAAAAGTAGAATATGAAAAAAGGCTCCAAGTGATAAAAGAACTCCAGGATTTGAAGTTGTGGAAAGCCCAATTTGATGCCTAGATAGCTAACCTCCATAAATATATACCACCTCATAGGAAAGGGAATAATAATGCAGGACCTTCAAATCCACCTCAAAATCCATTTGGTAATCAATACAAATCATCAAACCCTCCACCTAGAAATCCATCACAACACCTGAATGCTTAGCCACCCCCTGGCCAACAATATGTACCACCACCCCAAGTATAGTATAATAATCCATTATATCAATTTTAACATCCTCAAAACCCACCTCCTTAGCAATACACAACTATGATCGGACAATTTGACTTAGCAAGATTCCAAATATATCCTTACCCTATGGATAGTAGCTGGAGAGGTCTTGTCCCAAAATTTATAGGAAGTAGTGAGGTCACCACTGAGGAATACCTAAGGATTTTTAATGATTTCATTCAAGATCTAGATATGCAGTATGAAGATGTATAGATGAGGCTATTTATGATGTCATTAACAAAGGAAGCTAGAGATTGGTTTAATAGTCTACCAACAACTTATATTGATTCCATTCAGGAGTTTCATGATCAGTTTCTTGAACAATATGGGAACTAGTGTGCACCAAAGTTTTCCTTGCATGAATTGATAAGTATCTAGAAACATCAGAATGAGTCAGTTTATGACTTTACCTAGAATTTATCCAAATTTCATAATAAAATACCTCTTGGATCCAAATTGGCAGACCCTGTAGCATTAAATATTTATCTAAAATAATTTGATGCAAAGATAGGATATAAGCTTAGAAATAGGTGCCCCAAAAATTTAGTTGAAGCTCAAAAAATAGCATTGACTATTGAAAACAATAGAAAGGCTATTGGGATGATTAGTAAGAGAGATAATCCTAGGGTTCCCCAAAATATTAATAGCCCTCTGAATAGGCAAGAAAATACATACAAAAATGAAAGGGCAAGGTTGCATCATATGCCTTATAATACGAACTAGAAGGATGGAAAGCCTATGATGGATAATCCTAAAAGTAAGGAGACCCATCATCCTTTAAAGAAGAGAGGAGCATACATGGTAAACAATAATCCTTGGCATCAAGTTTGTAACTTGCCACATTCCCCTGACCATTGTATTGTAGCTCAATCAATACAAGAAGAGGAAATTCCAGTAGATAATAATGAAGAGGATCATACAATCTATTTAACTTCTCACACCCTTCATCCCATTGAGCAGGGATATTCATCTTCGGAAGAAGGAGGCTATGAGTATGATGTTGATAACCAAAGGTACAGTGTCCATATGGAAGAACAACAAGTCTTTTATGATCATGAAGAAAGCAATGATGAACAATTTTCTCTTAGTGCACCATCTTAGTTAGGTAAGTGCAATATAAGAAGACCAACTAAGGAAGAGGTTAAGAAATTAACCATCACTGCAGTAGAACTCACAAAAAAAAAAATTGATTGAGAAACATAATAGTAAATTAAAGTGAGGGTGTTCCAAGAGGAATATTTATGAAATATAAGAGAGCACCATATGGAGCTTCAAAAATGATAGAAAATAAGCAGCCTGATAAGAATGAACAAAAGTATGAGGAAAAAAAAGAATAAAATAAGGACAAGAAAAAGTTTGATCAAACAAGCAAGAAAAAAAGGAGAGCAAAGGAGAGTCATTAGAGCAAAAGAAGATGATTAAAATAGAAGGTGCCTCTTTTTATTTCACACAAGCTTTATCCTAGGTAAAAAAATTTGTCCCATTACTTGAAATGATGAAAATTAAAGAGTATAGGGATAGTGATATGCAATTAATATCTAATGGGAATGATCAAAACACAAACTCTGAGAACAAGGGGACCACTAAGATCAGTAATAAGTAAGAAAAGGTAAATGTTCTAGAGGTTTTCATAGGAGATGCATTGATAAATCCTCCACAAGTGGATCCATCATTTACTACATTACTCATAAATAACAAGCCGGTGAGAAATTGTATGATAGATTAAGGTGTTGCTATCAACATCATGCCAGTAGGGGTTATGAAACAACATGGCATGTGGGTAGACACTACTGGTGGAAAATTCTATGCTATGGATAGTAGGCATGTCCCAGTGATAGGAATTATGAAAGATGTAGAGGAGAAATTGGCTTCTTATCCACAAGTGACCTATAACATTGACATAACTATGATTGATACACCTCATTTTGGAATGCTCTTGTCAAGGCAATGAACTATAGCAGTTGGAGGAAATGTATAGTTTGACTTGTCATATGCCACAATACCAGTCAATGGTGAAGAGGTCGAGTTATATAGAGAACCAAGGATGAATCAAATTTTGGATTATGTTCCTCAAGATCAGTTAAATTGATTTTTTGATGTAGATTTAGGAAGTTTCAGAATAGAGCCTTCCCAGCCTGAACTAGTGAATACTAATCCAATTGACAAACATGTTTCCAAAAATCAGCATGGTGTTTGGAAGATGTATTTCGATGGAGCATGTAGCTAGGAAGGCATTGGAGTAGGAATAGTATTTATTTCACCTAAAGGTATTGCATTCAAGTATTCATTCTTGCTAACATTTGAATGTAAAAACAATGTACTAGAGTATGAAGCCTTGCTAATTGGTTTGAATATGGCTATCAAACATAAGATCAAATTTCTAACTATCTTGGGAGATTCTAAATTGATTATTTCACAAGTGAGCTCAAAATATGCTGCAAAAAATAAGAGGTTAAAACAATATAGGAATGTTGTGTGGGATAAAATTAAATTATTTGATTCTTTTTCCATTGAATGGATAGACAGGTCCAAAAACTTGATGGCAGATTTTCTAGCCAATGTAGCCCTAAAAAGAGATGATATCACCTTGGTCGGAGTATCTCAGGTTGAATTCAAAACAAGGCCTATTGTCCCTGATAATATCTATAGTTGGAAAGTTTTCAATTATGACACTAATCTCATAAATTTTCTCCATTGTATAGACCAGTATGAAGCTTAGGAGATTGAATTTAATGCATTTGTTGAGGAAGTAGATGGAAAACAGACTGTATTTGGAAAAGTAGTTTTGTAGCTTAAAACCAACAAACTTCCCAAAGGACTTGTGGAACTAGAAAGGATATATGATGGAAATGATTGTTCTCTCATGAAGCAGACACCAGTTAAGACAAAAGATATTGAAGAAATCAATCTAGGGACTAAATTAGCACCCAAAAAGGTATATATTACAAAGAAAATAAGTCCAACAATTAGAAAAATTCTAATTGCACTGTTAATAAAGTACAAGCATGTTTTTCCATGGTCTTATGAGGATATCAAAGCATATAGAGAAGATTTTTTCCAACATGAGATTCCATTAAAGCCATATACAAAACCATTTAGGAAAAAGCAAAGACCCATCAACCCAAATTTGGAGCCTAAAATGCAAGAGGAGTTGGCAAAACTCAGAGATGGAGGTATTATCAAGCCCATTAGACATTCAACATGGGTCCCAAACTTGGTCCCAATAAGAAAGAAAAATGGAGATATTAGATTGTGTGTAGACTTCAAAAATTTAAATGTTGCCTCCATTAAAGATAATTACCCTCTCTGAAATATGGAAGCCATATTGCATAGAGTGACAGGATGTGAGTTGTTGTCAATGATGGATGGATTTTCTAGGTATAATCAGGTCAAAGTTAAAGATTCTTAGAAATACAAGACAAATTTTACTACACCATGGGGGATGTATGTTTATGTGAGAATTCCATTCGATCTCACAAATGCAGGATAAACTTTCCAAAGGGCCATGGATGTGGCATTTGTAGATTTGATTAATGCTATAATGGTAGTGTACTAAGACGACCTCACTGCTTATTCCAAAAGGGCAGAAGACCATATAGAACACCTAGAGAAAATATTCATTAGGGCTTTGGAATATAGTATCAATCTCAATCCTAAGAAATGTCACTTTGTTGTCACAGAGAGTAAGATTTTGGGGCATAATGTATCAAAAGAAGGGATTAGAATAGACCCTTAAATAATAGAATCCATAGACAAAATCCCCATTCCCAAAACTGTCAAAGCCATTCAATCATTTTTTCAAAAAATTAACTTTGTTAGGAGATTTGTATCAATTTTTTTTGAGATTATTAACCCATATCCAAAATGTTGAAGAAGGGAGAAAAAATAGATTGGACTGCAGAAGCCCTAGAAGCTTTTATATCCATCAAGAAAGCTATCAAAGAAGCCTCCATTCTAAAATCCCCTAATTTTTCCAAACTTTCCAAATATTTTCATTTGCCTCATTCCACACTATAGCAATTGTTATGTTACAAAAGAATGATGAAGGTTATGAGCAACCTGTATCCTTCTTTAGCAAATCACTGCAAGGGTCAGAGTTAAAGAATGATATCATGGAGAAACAAGCCTATGCATTGGTCAAGGAAAAAAATTCTTTTAGACCATATTTAGTTGGAGCCAAAGTAATTTCCTATGTACCACATGCAACTATGAAGGACATATTGGTACAGACAGAGGTGACAGGGAAGAGATGTAGATGGATCAATAAGATCCAATAATTTAATATGGAAATTCAGATTACCATGCTAGTAAGGGGATAGGGCCTATCCAAACTAATGGAAGAAGCAAGCATTGAAGCTAACCAAATTTTCAATGTAAAAAATGAGTAGGGTGCAGTTGCAAGCATTGAAAATACTCCTTGGTACACAAACATAGTGTATTAGCTTAGGGACATGAAGTTCCCTAAAGGATTGAATGATAATCAAAGAAGAAATCTAAAGCTGGAGGCATCCAAGTATGTATTCATAGAAAGGGATTTGTTTTGGAAAAATAGGGGTGGAGTACTATTATTATGTCTAGATGAATCATAGGAAGAACATTTCTTGAGGGAGATGCATGAAGGAGTGTGTGGAGGTCATTATTCTGCTAAAGCGATTGCACATAAGATTCTTAGGGTAGGCTATTACTGGCCTAAGGTTTTCAATGATTATTTTTCATATGTAAGGAGGTGTGAAGCTTGCCAGAAATTCTTAGGAAAGATGAAATATCAAGGATCCCTACCGCTTAGACCTTTGCAAGTAGAAGCCCCTTTCCACCAATTGGGAATTGATTTTATTGAGGAAATACAAGAAAAGTGAAGTGGAGGACATAATTAGATATTAGTAGCAACTGATTATTTCACTAAATGGGTGGAGGAAATCCCAACTAAACAAGGAGCAAGCAAGGTTGTAATAAATTTCCTGATGGAGAATATCATAACCAGATTTGGTACACCAATAAGGTTGATCATAGATAATGGGATGTGTTTTAGGTCTAATGAATTTAAAAATTTCTGCAACATGTATGGTATTACTGTTTCTTATGCTTCCCCTTACCACCCACAATCAAACAGTCAGGAAGAATCCAGTAATAAAAGTCTTTTTAAAATCATAAGAAGGATACTAGACGGAAATAAGAAGGCATTGGATTCAAAGTTGAGAATGGCTATGTGGGAGGATAGAATTATTGTAAAGAAGAAAATTGTAAAGTCTCCATTTGAACTGGT
This sequence comes from Sequoia sempervirens, assembly GCA_007258455.2. NCBI lineage: Eukaryota > Viridiplantae > Streptophyta > Pinopsida > Cupressales > Cupressaceae > Sequoia > Sequoia sempervirens. Next base: position 440,829,835 of record VDFB02271358.1, on the reverse strand, counting down.
GTATGGGACACAAGCCACAATGCCATTGTAAGACCTTTTTCCAGTTTATAATTTCATCCTTCAGGAAGATTTAGATGTTCTAGAACCAATGGAGGAAGGATGGAGCAGCTTGTAGAATTTGATGAAATAAGGAGAATGACTCAAAAGAAAAATGTGAAGTTACAATCATAGAGGAAATACCTTTTTGATAAGAAATACAAAGATAGAAAATTTGAGGTGGATGATTTGGTACTAATGCAGAATGCTATATGTTAGGAGAAGGGAAAGCATGGAAAATTTGAAGCCTTGTGGTTAGCTCCCTTTGTTATCATTGGAAAAGGAGGGGGGGACTTTTATTATTTGTAAAACATGTCAGGCAAAGAACAAGAATTTCCAGTACATGGGAAATTTCTAAAGCACTTATTTTCTTGAAGAATACAAGAGGATTAAGGATTTCCAGTGCATGGAAAATTCTTAACAAACCTCTTAAAACAATCTCTTTCCATGCATAGTAGTTCAAGAAATTAAAAAGGGATTAGGACTTGCTAGTACATGGACAATCCTAGAACTCCCTCATAAAAAAAGTATTTTTCCATGTACAATAGTGTAGGATCATTTCCATCTCCATCATTATCACCTCCATATTTGTTTACATTCCATCCTCACCACATTTTTTATTTTCATCCTATGAAAAGTTTTTCTGCACCTAGAGATATTCTGGATTCTTGTAGTGATTGGTAAATCACTCATCCCCAATTGGAGCCGTTGTTGGAACCAAAAAATTCATTAAAAAATTCTAAGGATTTCATCAATTAAAATCCAAAATTCATACAATCATTTTCATAAAAAGTCACATTTTCGCCATCCATAAGGTCAATTTTTCCCTTTACCACTATTCCGCTACCACATTGGATACCTCACATAGCCCTTACATCATACCTCTCTACCACAAATCAATACAAAGTAGCTTGCAGTATGATGGTAAAAGTAGCTAACACTATACTCTATCACCTTCACCCTTTACGGCTATACCTCGGGGGGTCAAAACATAGCTAGCGGTAAAGCGGTATGCTAAGGACAAGTAATAGGAAGACACCATGCTACCACAAAAAGGAAAAAGGTGACCCATGGTAGAGCGGTATATTAATATATGTATTGAGGATATACTACAGTACCAAAAGAGAGCCAAAGGTAATGTGCGGTAGAGTGGTACACTGAAGAGTGATAATGAAAACACATTGTGGTACCATAGGGGAGTGAAAAGTAACACAAGGTAGTGTAGTAAATCAATTGTTGGGTCATTTAAATCATACCAATCACATTAGTCAGCATCAAAATATGAAATTGAGCTCGATACAAAGATTTGAATTGTGTGAATTTATGAGTCGAGAGTTAATGCATCTTGGTGTTAAGAAGCATGAAGTAGGTTGAGATTTTCTAGTCATAACAGTCGAGACCAAGTATGGATGAGCTCAAAGCATGGGAGAAAAATGTATTCTTCAACGTGAATTATATCATCGGGTAAGCTCTTCTCATCACTCTCTGAATTTTATAGAAATGGCACCAAATAAGGCTGAAGTAGGGATTAAAAAAGATGAAGTCAAAACCAATAAACCCTCCTTATAGTCCCCATTACTTTCTCTATTACCTGGTTCAATTGACAAGGGACCCAAGAAGGTTTTTAGAGATTTAGCTCAAGGGTGTAGAGACCCCATTATTACTCAGTTGGGTTGGAACCTCTACTGGTATTTCTATCGAAGTAGGAATGATAAGGTTTTGGCATCAAACCCATGGACCCTTGATTTAGCTAAACTGATTGTTCCAAATATTTTCATTGATATTGAGTTGATTAAAGTCCTGGTCCACAGCTACCATGCCATAACCAAAAATTTTAGGCTTCCAAATGGTGGGTGCTTAGTTGTTGTCTCAAGAGAGGCTATTATCAAGTGTTTTAACATGAATAAGCAAGCTATAATAGAGGTAAATTTAGTAAAAATGGAGCAGGAGTATAAGAGGTTGAGAAGAACATATAGAAGTGATGAGCTCCCCCTACATATGTGAAGGGGTGATAATAACATAATACTCCCCATCCCTTCCTAAAAAATGGAGCCTTTCCTAGTTTCAAATTTTCAAGTTTATTTTTAAAACACTTATCATGCATTGTGTCAAGTATTGGGGATAGATGTAGAAGAAAATATGTTAGTGGGATTAATGAGGATGGCCATGATTATTCAACACCCTGAGTAAAATGTATAATTCAATTTTTCATTTGTAATTGAAGAGAAAATACATGAGGGTTTGTTGCAGGTTAGAGAGGCTAAGGCTCCCATTGCCTTTAAAAAATATTATTTTTTGTGTCATTTAATATTATATCAAAATGAAATGAAATGGACTACAAGGATGAAGTTTTGTACACAAGGGAATGGAGTAAGACTCCCTCTACAGAATTGGTGTTATATATGGGATAGAAGATGTATAGAATGTAATTTTTGTAAGGGAAAATCGGGGCAGAGAATTAGAGATCTGGGGCATCTCATAGAAAACTCCATAATGGTAGTGCCTTCGATAAATTTCATTTTGATTAGGTTGCCTCAAAGACACATACAACTATGTCCTAAAGTGGAAATAGACACATTTTATTTCCCACATTGATCCTTATGAGAAAAACACATGTGAATTCAATAGCAAGCAATGATAGATTCGAGAAACAGAATCAACACAAATGAAAGATAAGACATAAATCAGAACACAAAGATTTACATGGGTAAAATCCTCTCAGATAAAAAACCCCACACTCCAAAGATTGAGCCATTGTATTATTCAACAACAGAATGGTTACAATACAAATTCAGGCTCTTAGCCTTTTCAGAGATTACATCTTGTTCATCTGGATACAACTGGTAGCAAACTATCCCTAAGAGATCAGGAGAGATTCCAGCATAACACCGCCTCTCTCTTCCTCTACTTCGACCTCATGGCCTCGACCTTTTAGCCAGCCACTTAGTCCTCTCTATCTTTCTTTGTGTCTACCTCTTGTTCTCTCTGGCTCTTTCTGTACACCCACTTCAAAACGTCCAATCCATACATGTATGCATTCATTCTCAACAGCCTCTATGAATTAGTTTGCTTCCAACTATCAAATCACAACTATTGAATCATCCAACTTAGCATTGTAGATTTTTCCACTCCTGTGTAGATTTTTCCATGCATACAGTTAAGCTCCAACGTCACAACTGTTGAAAAAATCCAACTGCCAACTAGTTGAATTTCACTTCCTCTAATTCGTCCATGAGACACCACATAGGATAGTCATCAAACAATCAAGGGTGATCAACCTATGTTGGCATGTCAGTGAGACACTAACCATGTCTTCCCAATGCCAACTCAGCTAGAATTTGATATCACCAAGAGTCATCCCTATTGGCAAGAGGTTACATCGAGTCCATAGAGCTATCTCTAAGACTTCGCCATGTCACCAAGACCTCACACTAAAGATCACAAGGTATTCCGAAGATTTCATCAGTCAGCAAGACTATCGCTCTTTGCCCAGACATTACACCAAAGTCTTCAAGCCACATCGACCTTAGCATTCTCATTAGTGAGACAATTTCCATTCAATGAGACATCATATGGAAGTTCAAAGGTCATATCGATGTTATCTTTTCCATTGGCAAGATAACCGCAGCTCGCCAAGACTTCATACCAAAGTCTTCAAGTCATGCTAGTGTGAGTATTCCATTCGGTGAGACAATCATCTTTTGCCAAGAAATTACACCAAGCTCTTCATCTTATACCGAAACATCTAATAGTCGGCAAGACATTCGTCTTTCGCCAAGACATTCCACTAAGCTCAACATGTCATCTTGAAGAGTTCTGTCAGCCATACATTCCACATTCATTGAGACTTCATACCAAAGCCTTTGTGTTTCTCTGATGACTCCATTCACTAGGAGTCTCACCAAAAACACCCGATCACATGTTGCTTTGTCGGCCAAACATACCGTTGTCACCAAGAGGTTACACCGAGCCTCTTATGTTACACCAAAGTCACATAGCCATTGGTGAGACCAACACCTATCACCAAGACTTCACGCTGAATTCTCCAAGTTACCCCAAGCCCACCTTTCACTAGGAGTCATGCCGAACACATCCCACACCGTCAGTGAGACAAACTCCCATCACCAAGACTTCATAGCGTTGCCTCTGTGTTACCCCGAAGACTTTAAGTGAAAGCTCATCAATGTGACTTCTCCCTATCGCTAATAGTTCATAATAAACCCTTATGTCACTCTGAAGACTCCTAGTGTATAACCGTCGGTGATACCAACCCACTCAATAGAGGGTTACACCGAACACACTAGGTCACACCAAAAGTAAACCCAACAGATTATCTAGTCGGCTAGACATCTCCTAGTCGCCAAGACTTTATAACGATAGGAGCAAGCCATACCGATTACCACATCGGCCAAACAGACCAAAGGTCATGCTGATATCAACAAGACTTCCTATCATCACTGAGACATCATTCCAATAGTCTAGGTTACACCGAAGGTTTTAGATGCCGATCGCTAAGACACTTAGGAGGTCACAGTGATAGTCAGGATCAACTAGCAGATTGGCCAGACAACACGACTATCACAGTAACCAGGCTTTCTCAGAGGTTTCATCCTGTGAGATTGAGGCAACAATTCCAACAATCTCCCACTTGACGAAGATCACACAAGCACCTCCAAAGCAACCAAAAACTAGGATCACACTAGCTCCATCAGTTTAGACCCCACAGCACTCAAGACACCTGACCAACAAGCTTCCATGGATAACAGTCCACCATACAATCTGCAACAAAGACTACGCATCCAACTGCAACTCACTGTCCAAAAAATCAACCAAAATGCAACCAATCATAGCCTTTCATGGCACCCCATAGATCTCAAACATGCTCTCATGCTCCATCTAGAAATATGCACCGACATCCAAGATGTCCACCATTCAGGCAAAAAACCCTATCATCTTCCAACATGCCACTTGTGGAAGAAAGATTCAAGCCAAGGTGAATAAGCACCATTCCAATGAACAAAAGCAAAAGATCCCAATGATATCAACAATGAGATACTGCTACCACTTCATTGTGCTCAAAACACTATACAAAAGCAATATCAACTTCAAAGCTTCAAACAGAGCACAACAGTGAAGTTATTCTCTAGAAACAAGATAAAAAACATTGGTTAGAACAACAATTATACTAACTACTTCCATCCAACTGATAAACCCATGTGACTAAAAATAGCACTCACAACTCGTGCTATTCCATCCAATCACACATACCTCAAAGGTATCAACATTAGTAAACTCATGCCAAACCATAACCAACTCATCAACAGCAAATGCAAGCTCCAAGTGTCAACCAATCTAAGAAAACAAGACACATACAGGAACTCCCACTACCTGAGTACTCCAGGTCTTAAGATCAAAGGCATCGCAAGTCTACCAATAACAACACATAGAAAATGCAACCATGTAGTACCAAGGAAATATCCACAATGATATGTACAACCTACAACACAATGCTACAAGGAACATTTCTCTCACCACAAACCTTCATGGCCACAGAGAGAACCTCTGCACATCATCTTCCTATAGAACATCCTCCTACATGCACTTCTAACATCCAGCTATGTCAAGAATGATCTCCTTCACAACCCAAAAGGAAAACCTTAACAACATCCATCCATTCAATCACCAAGATTAAACTATCTTTAAAAAACATGGATGTTAGCCTCTCAAAGAAGATCAAACTAGTTCATTTCCCATTTTAGGAAATCAACCCATACATCATCTCCTACCAATTCTCATCAGTAATAACATAACACAGAAACTCAAGGAGATAAAGGAAACTATACAACTTCCACTATGAATCCTCCAGAACCATTAAACAACAATTCAAGAACCATATCATGAAAGTGAACATTAAACACATTTGAAAGATATAAAGGGCCAAATACCTCTCAGATAAACTACTGAGTAGACCAAGAGTGGGAATGAGAATAATCCTTCAGGATATACAAGCCATCATGACTAATCCAAGAGCAATCTCCTCATAGGTCTCTTATTGAACTCATGTTCAACCAAGGTGAAGCCTTCTCGGACTTTCAGACCATTGTCAAAGCTCCAATCAGTTGAATCAGGAACTTATCATGACACCATGATCTACACATCTCCTTAGGAGATACAAACCTTCAAGTGACTTTACCATGGTCTCAAGTACAATGCACAATGCCAAAACTCCAGTGCACCAGGAGTATACCATGACATACAACAAATAGACTTAAAACCAACATCACTTGTCGAGCACCACCGACATCTTAACCACAGACTCCAAGTGTCCTCCATGGTTCCAAGATGTTGCACATCTTCAAATGATGTCCATGCAAATGGAAAAGAACCCTTCTGCAACAACGGGATCTAAAAGCTCTCCCTAGAAATATCTGCAACACCAAAGAAGACTATTCACCACCATGTGATGAATCCACAGTCACTGCTAGAGCTCCCACTAAATGTGACAGCTGAGCTCTCCAAGCATCATGACCACCCGCTTCAGGTTCCCATAACCAAATATTCAGGTACTCAATAGTATCCATCCTCTCATCTCAAAACAATCACACCAATGCACAAGTGACCAATGACAAGGCTAGCTAACAAGTCTGTACTAGCAATGAATCAACCTCGTTGATAAAGATAGTCCACATCCAAGTTATCTCACTATAGCCAATGGGTAGCTAATCCACCAACCGCATAACTTGTAGATTACAAACATCGAACATGTAAACCAGTCATCACATTGGAAACTGCAACACTAAGATTTCAAAGAGAATAACCACGTAGACAACATGACTCAACCACCAGATCACGCCAAATCTAATTTTCCAATCATGTCCACAACAAGCACCATAATCAAGGAACCCACAAGCACCACCTCAAGAATGTTGAGTGACAAATCACGTACCAATACTCCCATACAGAGAAGAAATAACACCTCCTCAAACCATGCACCAAGCATGCATGCGAAACTACAACTATCTCATCTAGCAACACCCCAAAAGGCCAATGTCTAGACAATAGCTTAATAGCAACTCCACATAGTCACAAGTTTTTCTTAACCGCGTAAAACCTACAAAACCACAGAGCCATGCAAGTACAAATCAATCTTAGAAAGAAAATAGTAGTTTAGGAAATCTAGGCCCCTTTTAGGCCAAATCTAAACCACCACCATGTACATGCATCCAAGAAAGAGAAAAATGTTATTTCAGAAGTTTGAAAACCAACTAATGATTAACTCCATAACCTTTAAGTATTCGAGGTTAACAAGAAACAGTGCCTTCCAACACTAGGAACCACCACCTAGCATAAGCACTCTCTTCCATGGCTGAGAAACAACCTAGGCTTCTCCATATCACCCAGGAGCCTGCCACATAGACACCCAATATGAAAGCTTTACTGCTACACAACCATGAAGCATAGAAATCCACCTCATGCTCCAAGGTTAAACTACTACTAGCCAGGAGACATAGATCACAACATGATCAACTCCCTTTTCCATCTCAACCATCCTTCAAGCTACATGATGTCTCTGAATACCACAAGGCTTCCACTCATCAAAGGATCAATACATCAATCCATTCCTCCAAATTTCTTATAGCCCAACAAACTAAGAAATCTTCACAGGAGAAATACCCAGAACCAACAACCAAAAGATGGCTCTAATACCACTTGTAAGGGAAAATCGGGGTAGAGAACTAGAGATTTAGGGCATCTCATAGAAACCTCCATAACAGTAGTGCCTTTGGTAACTTTCATTTCCATTAGGTTGCCTCAAAGACACGTACATCTATGTCCTAAAGCGGAAATAGATGTTCATGACCACAAAAGGATATGAAAATCATGGCAAAACCTATCCTGGGAATTGGACATTCCAGCAGGCAATTAATACCTCTTCGTGGTCATTCATTTACTTGTCAAACCAGAGAACGTATGCTTTAAATGGAGCGGCACTATATGTGCACTAAGAACTGGTTTCAGTCACAACCTATTAAAAATAAATACTTGAAAATAAATTCTACCTATGCTACAGGAAGGTAATGCAAAGTTTTCTTAACTCAACCATAATCTAACCAAAGCAGAAATCATAATAGCTACAATTGAGAGACAAACTATAAACTGGCCTTATGCTACAGGAACAAACACAGGGATGGATTCCCGATGCTGTAGGAATAGTATAAGACTGAGCTTGTGCTAAAACTTCTAAAATGAAATCTAACTTGGATTAACAAAAGATAAACAACTACTCTCCTACAGATACTTACTAAGTGGGCCCCCTTAGCAAGCATCAACTAATTTACACAAAAGATTGTGCTCAGAACTCCATCAACTTTTATTCATAACATGAAATCATTTACATTGATTGTTCTGCTTCAAAAAACTAACAAAAACTCTGATTCATATTATAACTCTAACTCTTACATAATCTTCTTCTTTATCTATCTCCTATTTCTCTGTTCTCTTTTCTCTTCTTGTCATCTTGTTCACCCGCGCAGGAGGAACACTTATTTAAATCAGGAAAACAACTAACTAACTAACCCTAATAGAGAAAGACGTGGATGTAAAATGTATCCCAAAATCAAAGGACATACTTCATAAATGAGTTTATCCATTCAACCCGATCCAGAGAGAATCTAGAACTCCACTCTTTCTAGATTAAATGTCATTTAAAATCCTTCCCAATAGTTTCGGTCAAAGAGTCTTTGCCATAGCTTCCTTGAAGTCATGCAGAAAATGGACTTTAGTGCAAGGCTGACATTGGCTGCGCTTGACTCGATCATACTTTCTTCAACATCCTGCAAAACACAAGGTAACAAATGTGAAAGAAAAGGTGCATGGCACATACACAATATCCATTCATTAATCACATATTTAAATCTATTTCATCATTCAAAAACTACACGCGTTATACCAGTCATTTGGGGAGTCAAATAGGGTAGTAAATATAGACATGTCAACATGATAGGTTGCAGGAACATAGAAGTGTATTGCTACAAGATATCCCCCAATAAAATGTTTCTTAAAGAGTTAAACAACCATGAACAACAAAAGTAAAGGTATTAAAAGTACACCATGATATCCAAATTATGAGCATATTTTGGGCTCATCAACAGACATAATTTATTTCCCACATTGATCCTTCTGAGAAAAACACATGTGAATTCAATAGCAAGCAATGACAGATTCTAGAAACAAAATCAACACAGATGAAAGATAAGACATAAATCAGAACACAAAGATTTACGTGGGGAAAATCCTCTTGGATAAAAAACCCCACACTCCAAAGATCAAGCCATTGTATTATTCAGCAACAGAACGGTTACAATACAAATTCAGGCTCTTATCCTTTTCAGAGATTACATCTTGTTCATCTAGATACAACTGGTAGCAAACTATCCTTGAGAGATTAGGAGACATTCCAGCATAACACTACCTCTCTCTTCCTCTGCTTCGACCTCATTGCCTTAGCCTTTCGGCTAGCCACTCGGTCCTCTCTATCTCTCTCTTTGTCTACCTCTTGTTCTCTCAGGCTCTTTCTATACACCTTCTTCAAAATTTCCAATGCATACATATATGAATTCATTCTCAACAGCCTCTGTGAATCGGTTTGCTTCCAATTGTCGGATCACAACTATTGAATCATCTAGCTCATTATTGTAGATGTTTCCATTCCTATGTATATTTTTCCTTGCATACAGTTCAGCTCCAACATCGCAACTATTGAAAAAATCCAACTGCCAACCATTTGAATCTTGCTTCCTATGATTGGTCCATGAGACACCACATAGGATAGTCATCAAACGATCAAGGGTGATCAACCTATGTTGGCATGTCGGTGAGACACTAACTGTGTCTCTCCAATGCCAACTCAGCTAGAATTCAATATCGCCAAGAGTCATCCCTATCGGCAAGAGGTTACATCGATTCTAGAGAGCTATTGCTAAGACTTCGCCATGTCGTCATGACCTCACACCAAAGATCACAAGGTATTCTAAAGAGTTCATCAGTCGGAAAGACTATCGCTCTTCACCCAGAGATTACACCAAAGTCTTCAAGTCACATCAACCTTAGCATTCTCATCAGCGAGACAATCGCCATTAGATGAGACATCATACCGAAGCTCAAAGGTCATATCGATGTTAGCTTTTCCATTGGCAAGATAACCACAGTTCACCAAGACTTCATACCAAAGTCTTCAAGTCATGCCAGCATGAGTATTCCATTTGGTGAGACAATCGTCTTTCACCAAGACATTTCACCGAACTCTTCATGTTATACCAAAATATCTGACAGTTGGCAAGACGTTCATCTTTTGCTAAAACATCCCACCAAGCTCAACATGTCATTCTGAAGACTTCTATTAGCCAAAAATTCCACATTTGTTGAGACTTCATACCGAAGCCTTTTTGTTAGGAATCTCACCGAAAACACCTGATCACATGTTGCTTTGTTGGCCAGACATACCGCTGTCACCAAGAGGTTACACTGAGCCTCTTATGTTACACCGAAGTCACACATCCATCAGCGAGACCAACACCTGTTGCCAAGAATTCACGCCGAAGTCTCTAGGTTACCCCGAGCCCACCTTTCTCTAGGAGTCATGCCGAACACATCCCACATTGTCGGTGAGACAAATTCCCATCGCCAAGACTTCATAGCAATGCCTCCATGTTACCTCAAAAAATCCAAGTGAAAGCTCATCAGTGTGACTTCTCCCTATCGCCAAGAGTTCATAGTGAACCCTTATGTCACTCCGAAGACTCCTAGTGTATAACTATCAGTGAGACCAACCCACTCGATAGAGGGTTACACTAAACACACCAAGTCACGCTGAAAGTAAACCCATTGGATTATACAGTCGTCCAGACATCTCCTAGTTGCCAAGACTTCATACTGATTACCACATCGGCCAGACAGACCAAAGGTCATGCCGATATCAGAAAGAATTCCTATCGTTGCCAAGACATCATTCTGACAGTCCAAGTTATGCCAAAGGTTTCAGATGCTGATCGCCAAGACATTCAAGAGGTCACAGTGATTGTCAGGATCAACTAGCAGATTGGCTAGACAACAGGAATGTCACAGCGACTAGGCTTTCTCATAGGTTTCAGCCTGTGAGATTGAGCCAACAATTCCAACAATTTTTTTGTGTTTCAGGATGAATTTGTGGTTAGATTAATAGCTTCCCTTGCTTACCCAACACCAATTTTACATGAATCATTGATGAATATAATTAGGACTATACAGTATAAGATCGACCTTGGTTGTACTCATAACTATGTTGATTGGTTCTTTATGCCACAACACACTATTATCATAGTATACAGCAACAATCAAGCACCACATATCCTACCCAAATTTGTATAGGAAAGGGTGCATTTTCTAGAATTCATGTGGTAGATGCTCTGGATGGAAAATTATTTGATGAAGAATTAGAGAAAGGGAACCTTTTTTTCCTATTTTATTGTTATTTGAGGAATTGGCTATTGGATCTAATATGCTAGAAGAATTGTAGAGGTTCATGAGGGTTAATTATCCTCTCAAGTCTAGAAAGGAGAGAGTGTATGGCCCAGAGGGTCATATTAATATGATCAAAAGGACCTTGCTGAAAAAGAGGGCCATATCTCATGAATTTGACCTTGAGGAGGATGTCATAAGGAATTTGGTATATTTTGTTGTACTATAGAGAAGAAAAAGATGGATACTAATGATGAAGTGGGAAAATTAGAAGAAAGAGAAGGATAGAAGCTTCAAAGGGTTTTTTTCTTATGAACCTAACCCCTGAAGAGAATGAAAATGATTCTTGATAAGTTTGATTAGTTATACAAAATGGCCCAAGATGAGGGGTTGATTACACCTTCCACGCCTCACCAACCATCTCATGAAGCATCCACATCACGAACCCCACCTCCATCACTTGCAAATTCATCCCCTCCATCTCCTACACATGAACCCAAAGCCAAGAGACAAAAGACATAGTCATTGGTTGATTATGGCTCAAGTGATGATGAAGAAGAAGAAGCAATCATAGCTCTGACTAAAATGAAGGAGGTAGTAATGCAACAAAAAGGACAAGAGCCTCATGATCCTAAGATCAGGCTTTCAGATGAGTGAGTTGATGAAATTCAGGAGGATGAGAGGGTAGTAGCCTCTCTAAGGTTTATGGAATATGGTGGTTTTATCCATACCAATGAATTTAAGGATTTTTGGATTCAGATGAATATGAAACAATTTGATGAAATATTTAAAATCAATCTTATAGGAGCTGATGAATCAAAGCAGGCTGAAATCCAGGCTCATAAATTTGCAGAATTAAATGTTCATAGCATCAATGTCACCCCCAGGAGGCAAGAGAACTAGTGTTGAAAAGTGATATACTATTTATACTATGGATGGAGCTATCCAAAGTGTTTCTTTTAGATCAGATTAGAGCATAGGATGATCCAATGTTAGTAGTAGATTTTTATTTAGAGGAAGGTGTATCAAGAATAGGGTACAACCCTACTACCCAAACTCTTTCTTTGTGGACAAAAAAAAAGAACACAAGGAAGCCTCCACTATTGGATGTAGTGTAGGAAATGAGGGGGTCAACTATGGCTAGAACAATGAAGGACACAAATCCCATAGAGGTTGCAACTATAAGCATGCATTCTATATTTTTCACTAAAGATTTAGAAAATATGGAAAAGAAGATTAATGAATATGAGAAGAAATTAAAATTGTCAAATTATGAAGTGAACAAATTGTTTATTGAGAATGTGCAACTAAAACAATAGTTGTAGCAAGCCACCATAGTAAGAGGGGATGAGTTAATTGTCTATCACCCACCTATCTAGGTAGAGGATCCACAAATACAACAATTGAAAGATGAAATTGCTAAATTGAAGAAACATGACATGGAGGATGTCAAGTAACATATCATGGAGATTCTAAGGAAGATATTGGAGCATAGAATTAGGTTATTGAAGGAGAAGATAGGTGGATTACATGAAATATTTAGTAATTTGATTTAATATTTGGAACAAATAAATTATAACTCCCCTATCCTTAAATAGCTCCATAAGAGGTGGAAACCAACCTATCACATACTAACTACTCTATGCAAAGCCACACAAACAGATCCAGATGCCCCACCAAGACTCAAACCTATACAGGAAATGGTAAAGGGTGTAATTTATGAATATAAGTATTTGGTGGATATAAGGAAGAAAGTGGAAAGTAGGAGGAATGCATATGACTCCATGAAATGCCTCTTCATCCCATCAGTATTCAAATATGACAATTAGATAAACGGTATCGATACGTGGAGAGAAGAGTTTGATGAGATAATTCCAAAAGGCTTGACACATGTATAGGATGATGGGAGATCGATCTTGAAAAACTCCATATTTTACTTGATGGGATTATCATGTTGGACAATGGATACAAAAATTTCGTGGTGGACGTTAGAGACCTCCTAGATAAGAGATGGAAAAGTCATCTCACAAATTTTGCATCTACACAAGAATTCAAATGGTCAAGTGATCTGATAATAAGTAAGTGGTAGGAGAAATATTTGGGCTCTGATGAAGATTGATTGCAAGCATCATGAGGAGAAATTATCATATAGTAAAAGCTTTGAATAGGTCTTAGATGACCATGGTCTTTTATTCGAAGATTAACCGATTAACACACATGTTTATTGTTAAGTTTTGTTTGTTATGTTTAATTTCATAATTATGTTTTGTTATCAAAAGACATGTCCTTTTGGTTTTAAGCTTGTTGTCTCTCGTATCAATAAGAGAGACCAAGACCAAAAGAAATCATTAGATTAGAGATGGGAGAAAGTAATAGGTGAATAGGGATAGATATAATGATTACATTTCAAAAGACCATGATGCATGCATAGATTTTGAAGAAGTCAATGGAAGATATATGATTTTGTGGCCCAATCTTGGTATCAATTGTTTATTGGAATTATTCAATTATTTGGTTGTCTCCACTTTAATGCTTCTTTGTTATTTAAATTGATATATCAAGTATATATTCAATTTATCAGTGCACATTTTTTGTATTCATGTGATGTGATTAATTAATTTCCCTAGAGGAATTAAACATCCTTCTAATAAATCACAATAATCTAGAAGTGTTAATTGTATCAATAAGAAGAGCCACATAGTTAGGATTGTCAATCTGTCTCCAATCTGGTGTTATCTATATTCTTGCATAATTTACTCAATTGGTTCTTTCAAGTAAAGATTAAATCCTTTAGATAAATTATAAGTACCTGGTTGTGTCAGTTGGATTTATAAGTAGATTTTTTCAATCATTTACTTGGACATTTATACAAGTTATAAACCAATATTAGTGTGCCAAACAGTTTGAGTTATTGCCATTACTGGTCACATATTCTAGAAATTCATTGGACTTCATCCACCCAACAAGGCACTAGTCTTATCCATCTCATCATTTATTCTTAGCCAATTCATTTTAAAAACTTTACATTTGTTAACTAAACACATTCATAACTCCACCTTGATATTGCTTATACAATTTATACCAAATAGTTCTACATCTCTCCACTTCCAATTTCCATTGTGGATAGATTTCTCAAGTAGGAAGCACACAATTTAAGTCTACTCCATTTGCATAGGTACACCTACCTAGGTTTGGTAGAGCCTGAAGGGAAGAAGGTTCAAATTCATCATTTGGCCTTGTACGTTAGCCATAAATGTACCAAGAGCTTGGAAACCTCTTGTGGTTCTTCAACCAGAATTTTTGAGAACTAATAGATTCAAATGTGGAAACATGAGCCTTCAGTCTACACTTTCTACTTCTCTAGGTGTCTGGTTCTAAAACTGTCAAATTTAGGCCTAAAGGTGACTTTTTGTTGATGTTTTTCCTTATCCAATGAAGAGATGACTTGAAAAAATTTTCAACTTGATCTTCAATTATTTCCAAGCCTCTAAGATGCCTAAATCTTCAAACACAAAAGAAGAGAAGGAAAGATGTTGGATGTTAGGGCATGGGGGTTTTCCTTGGTCAAACCCCTTTGTAGGTAATTAAACCAAAATGACATGAAAGAATGTAATGAAGCATGAAACAATGAAGTCAATACCTTTCCATGATGTTTAATCTTGAATTTATACAACAATGGAGGAAGATTCTACCCTTTAATGTCTTAGGAAGTTATCTTGATGACTTGCATTGATGAAACCCTAACTTGCTTGACTTGATAGAGAAGATAAATGATGAATGAATGATAAGAGATGTTTGAATGAGTTATGAGATGTTAATTAGGGTTTAGAGACTTGTTTTTATAGGAAATTCTCCTAATTTTCTCGTTAATTGGATCTCTAAGGCCGACATGAAGAAAAATTAAACTTAAATTCAAGTTTTTCCCACTCAAAAGTCAAAAATGGCTCAAACAAGACTCATTCACTACCTTGGGTGAATCAGTCCCACCTAGCAGGGAATTATTTTCCATAAATGGAAAATTAGTTCTAAAGGGGCCCATTTACCAGTTGGGTTGTTGGGGAATGAAGAATTTTGGTTCTTATGTTGATTTCATTGGGTATTTGATCAAATTATGCCTCAAGATGAACAATATGGGGTCATAGGGGCCTATTAATGATGATGCAAAGGTCAATTAGGGATTGGGACACAAAATTCAATATGAAAGTATGATTAAATGGACTTTACAACATTGAAATAGGGTCCACATAGCCTTGGTAGGCACAACATCTAATGTGAATATGGAAGACACATTACAACACTATACTAAGGTTAAGTTTAATTCACAATCCTTCTAGATTGATGTGATAATGCAATTAAATAGATTTTTCAATGTTGAATTAAGGTAAAATGGGTTCATTAAGTCTAGAGAGGTGTGAATATCCTCTACAACACTTTACAACACCTTTGCAAGACATCAATAAATGCATGTTGTTCAATTTGCACGGGTCCAAGACCTAGTGTGGATGTTTAAATCACCTCACAACACTAAATAAAGGCCTCCTTAAGTCCAATTTATCATCAACTATTCCCATGTCAAGCAAGAAATACTTTTTTCTACAATACATTTAGCCCTCAATTTAGTGAGAGGATGAAATTGCTTCAAACTCACACTAAAGTAGACATTCAAGAGAGGTCCAATTGTACCAATGTGGATGGTCTAGGATAAAAAACATGAAGGAAGCAATCAATCCCCTAGGATCTAAGATTCTATGTCAAACCGACATAAGCACAAGAGGACACACACAAGGGTGAATGATATGCATCAAATCAAGATACACAATTATGCAATGGCAAGAACTAGGAGGAGGAGAAAGATGAAAATGAAAAAGGTGGATTAAGCTTCGACCATTTGTCCAACACATTGTGAATGAGATCTAGGCTATTTTTCCAAAAATTCATATTCACTCTGAGGCAACAAAACTCTTGGCTATTCATTGAGTGATAAGTCGTAAGTATACTCACTCTGGGGCCACGAAACTTCTTGTTTTCTGCGGGGTGAGAAATCCACAAGGTGGCTATGGGGAAAAGCCATGCCTTGGAATGGGATTTCCCACTCAACCATATCAAAGTTATACCTCTTGATAACTTTAATAAGGCACCACAATGAAAGTGATCTTTGAGCTCTATGAGGTAAGAAATTTTTTGTATGCTTGACACTCATAGACAAATAGGATGGCACCACAGGCATGCAAGTTGTATTATGCAAGGTGGCCATATAACAATTGTCGTAAATACAAAAATAGTGTAAGGTGTGCTCAAAGGGATTTTTATTAGTTCGTGCAAGGTATTGTCTTAGAGAACATCATGCTTAATGTTCCCAAGAGAGGATGTGTCAAAAGAAGTATCATGCTCTTAGAGGGAATCAAGGCAATGACTCCACCAAGAAAAGGATGCATCACAAGAAGAAATAAATCTCACAATGAATTGTGAGTGGTGATGTATGCCCCCACTTTAAAGTGGTTACGAACACCATTACTATGAGAAATTTCTTTAAAGTAGAAGGAAAGACATGAGAGCTTACTCAGAAAGCCCTATGCTCGAAAAGCCCTATGCCAAGTCATATGTTTTCAAGAAGCTATGTCATGAAAAAGGAAGTATTTCATATGCAAGCCAATTTAAGACATGTCATCCAAATCCCAAGCTTGCTCTTATATGTTCATGAAAGGCTAATGACTAGTCAAAAAGAGGCAACAACAAGTGACATACGAGGACAAGGCTATCAAACCCCTTTCCCCACTTAGTGCAGGAAAAAGGTGAGCGAAAATGATTGATGAAATGTAGGAAAGAGTGAAAATCAATATCAATTAGAGGAACAAGGTGCCCCTACATAAGGAAGAACACCAAACTCATGGAAATGTTGAATTTTATGACTCAAAGCCTTACATTCATTAGTGGAATCACCATGAACTCTATGATAGGCACAAACTGAAGTCTTGTAATAGCATTTATTTCAAGTTCTTGGAGAAAGAGATATCAAGTTATCTTGTAGAAATCTAGACAAGATACCCTCTTGATCAGTGGGAGAAAGTGGTCCTATAGTTTATGATAAAGATATATCTTGCTTAGATGTACAAGATGTCATACCTATGCAAGACTATGCATATTGTGATATTTTTTTCTCTCATGTACAAGAGGTTGTAAAATCTAACAAATTCAATTGATTAGTGTTTTGCAAGATGACATTGACATGAAGCAAAGGTCTAGTTGTCGATTGGATTGCTTGCAAAGGAAAATAATCAAGACCACTAGTGTCGATCAATTCAAGATGTTTTATAGTTAAATGCCTTAGAAGGATGGCTTGTGAGAGTGTTGATGTTTAGTTAAGGCTTGGAAATTTCTATCAAATGAAAATAACCAAGACCATGATTTGTTTGTTGTGTGAGAGGATCTATAGGGTTACAAATAAATTGTTCATTAGCACCACATCATTTTCCACTATAGCCAAATTGTTTCATAAGCTCATACCCTTTTCCATAAAGCTTTTTCATTTCTTTTGGATTGGTTGGTGGTTGGTGATAAGCATCGTCAAAGCTGGTTGTGTAGTTTGTTTCATTGTCTAAAGTGGTTGAGGTGGATGCTTTTGAAAGGTCATTCAACTTTTGTGTTGACATTATCATTGTTTCTTTTCCCATATTTGAATCTTAGTGGATGATTGTGTATTCACCCATGAAGTCATGTTCAAAATCCAAGGAACCCCAATCATCTTCTAATAGCTTTGTGACTTGTTCATTATGTTGTTGTTTGTCTTTTTTTGAACGGGTTCCACTTGTGTGGTTGATGTTGATGTGTTTAAGGGATGTTATTTGTGTTTTTCAAGTTGTAAGACACTGTAAGGCTCAAGATCAACATCAAGTGTGTACACTTGGTTATGGTAGATGTATTTCATTTTGTGATGAAGAGTAGAAGGCATGCCATTCATTGCATGAATCTATGATCTTCCTAAGATAAGATTACATGAAAGGTCATAAGGCATAACATGGACTGGTGTATTCAAATTGACCACTCCAACTATAAGAGGTATAATGATGAACTCGAGTAGTTTCTTTTTGAAATTGTCAAATACCTTAATAGATAAAGAATCGGGTCAAATGGTTGATTGATCAATGCCAAGCCTATCCAAAAGGCTCACACTACATGCATTAAGGGGAAAACTAGTATCTACAAGAGTTCTCTTTATCCATTTTCATTCGTATTGCACTATGATCATGAAAGGATCTTTTTTTTTTTGCACGTCGAAAGAGGGGAGTTCACTTTGGTGGAAAACAATGTCATTTTTTATTCTATGAATGATGGTTGCTATGTCATTTGGTTGCATATTAGAACAAAAGGGAAATTATTGCAAGTTTGTTTGGATCATCTTGTTGCGCATTAGAAATCTTAGTAGGAGTATTCTTTAGTTGTTCAACAAGATTGTACTCCTAAATGTGTGAATTTAATCAAGGATCTCTACAAAAAATGGGATTTGGCAAAGGTAAGGGTGTTGGTGTGGGTTGTTGTGGTTGCATATTATTTCTAGTGTGATATGTATGAGCAACGGTAGTATGACTCAGTTGTTGCGACACCTTATTCTGAGGTGGGTAGAGTTTGAATTCTAGTTTGTGTTGAGATGAATGTTGGTGTGATGGTGGATAAAGGATGGTTTGAGGTTGAATAATATTAACATCCATTGGAAAATGATAGTCTATCATGGGATTTGCATTGTCTTCGAAGGGAATAATCTCATTATTGTCAATGCTATCTTTTTCTTGGATCATAATATCCTCCCTAGAAGGAGAGTCCTTAGGAGAACAACAAACCACATGTTCTTGACAATTAAGGATTGGTTCATCCAAAATAACTTCATCACAAATAAGGGAGTTATTAATGGTTGAATGTGTTTGATTATTGATAGTGGGGAGATTAGGGGAAGACTCTATTTGATCATTCGTTGTCTGTAAGTTCTCATTCTCTTGTTCCATATTATCTACCCTACTAGGAGAGCTTGTAGTATGTTCATCTAATGTTGAAACTTGCAAAGTAGCTTCATTAAAAGTGGGGGAGGCATAAAGAGAAGGATCATTATGATTTCCAAATAGATCTTCCCATAGGGTAGGGACATTAGGGAAGGGAGGGGAAATATTCTCATGATCTTGAATAGGTATATCTTCTAACACCAACCTATCCTCTATGCATCGAGGAGGGATATTAGGAGAGGAACAAGCTTGATTATCATGATTATGGAGACTAAGTAAGGTAATGTCTATAAATGTGTCTATGATTTCATCTTCTTGTTCTGTTGTGTGATTGCCATGATTAATTATTGTGATGTCCTCTTATTTAGTAATGTTATGTCTAATAGGAGAGGTAAGAGGAGAGAAATAAATTAGATTTTCAAAACTCTCATCAATTGTTTCTTCTAGCACTATAATATCTACTTCACAATTGTGAGAGATAATAGAAGGAAAAATGTAATTTTTATGATTATCCAAGGTTTCTTTTACTAGACAAACCTCATCCATAGAAGGGAAATTAGGAGAGGGATCAATGACGAACAAAAAGAGAGGGGAAAGGACCTCATATTCATAGGCACTTAACAAAACTCTCTTACAACACACAATACAATCTAAAAATAAAACATGAAATATGCCAAAGTAATCATGCAAAGAGGAATGCAATTTTTCAAATTTTAAGAATGAAAATTGATTGATTATGCTATGTAACAAAATGGAAGTGCAAACTTGAAATTTAAACCATTAATGAAATGAGATAATTTAGGCTAGATCTAATGAAATGCATGTTACAGAAACTCATACAACTGATACAGTTAGGTAATGGCACCAAATAGAAGCCTAAAACAAGGTTTTCAACCTTGTAAAAGGGAGTTTTAGGGGTGAAAAGGGACTAATTCGCCCAAGGTGGAAAATGAGTCCCATTGAGGGATTTTGTAGAATTTTCAAATATTTTTTATGGATTTTGATATTTTTTGGGCTATAATATGTAGACCTAAGATGAAAATGCAAAGTTTTAGAAAAGTTAAATGAATGTAGATGCCAAAAATGCAACCTAAATGCACTTTTCATGAATGCAAAATTTGACAACTAGCATGCAAATTAATCCATGAAAACCCTAATGCAATGTCAATGTAAGCTAGATATATGATGTAGGACTCCAAGTCAGACAAGAAAGTATTTGAAAAGAAGGTTCACCAAAATCAACCAAATATTTTTGGGGTCTAGGTACTTCTCTTGCACTCTTAGGGTTTTTCACCTAAAAATGAGAGAGATAGGCCAAAAACCTAGGTGGTTCACTCAAAATAGTGTATATATGATCAAATTATGAATAAATGCAATGATCTAGATGTAGTAAACTAGTAAAATCTATTGATTATTAAGTGAAAACTATTGAAATGCAAGTTCTAGGAAAACACATTGTGATATGTAGAAATGCACTAGAAATGAATACAAATTGCAACATAAATGGATGAAACTAAAAGTGTACACCTGAGATATTGACGAAGACTGGAAATTACTTCTAGAATTTTGTTGATCCTAATTTTTAGGCTTGGTGGGATTCATTCACCATTCTGGGCGAATTAGTCCCAAATTTGTGAAATTGTTATGGAGCCTGTTTTAGACAAATGGGTATCCAAAAATGCAGAAAACCAAAATCAAGCTTGGAAGTGGGACTCATTCACCACCCATGGTGAATTAATCCACTTTTGAATTTTTTAAGATTCAAAGGTGGAAGTAGGAGCCTTCGGTCTGCACTTTCTGCTTCTCCAGGTGTCCAATTTTGAAACAATCAAATTTGGGCCTGAAGTTGACTTTTTGTTGATGTTTTTCCTTATCCAATGAAGAGATGACTTGAAAAAAATTGCAACTTGATATTAAATCATTTCCAAGCCTCTAAGATGCTTAAATATGCAAACAAACAAGAAGAGAAGGAAATATGTTGGATGTTAGGGCATGGGGGTTTTCCTTGGTCAAACCCCTTTGTAGGTAACTAAACCAAAATGATGAAAGAATGTAATGAAGCATGAAATAATGAAGTCAATACCTTGCCATGATGTTTAATCTTGAATTTCTATATCAATGGAGGAATATTATTCCCTTGAATGTCTTAGGAAGCTATCTTGATGACTTGCAATGATGAAACCCTAACTTTCTTGTCTTGATAGAGAAGATAGATGATGAATGAATGATAATAGATGTGTGAATGAGTTATGAGATATAAATTAGGGTTTAGAGACTTGATTTTATAGGAAATTTCCTAATTTTCCCATTAATTGGATCCCTAAGGCCCACATGAATAAAAATTAAACTTAAATTCTAGTTTTTCCCACTAAAAAGTCTAAAATGGCCCAAATGGGACTCATTCGCCACCTTGGGCGAATCAGTCTTGTTGATGACTATTTTACTCATAGAAAATAGGGTGGATAAATTCTTCACAGACAAGACTGGAAAGAGCCTATCCTTCATGAAAGATATGGAACAAAGAAAATCTAAAGGGGAATTTTGCTTTAATAGGAAAATATTGGCTTTTGCTCAATCCCAAGTCTCTGATATCTAGGTCATGATTGCACTAGGGTTGCTCTCGAGTATTGATGTGATATTTTCTTTTAATCTCAAAGGGACTATTGGTATTTCTAGTTTTGTTAAGAATCATAAGTAATGCACATGAAATTTCCACTTCATTCATAAAATAACATCATGAAATCATTCTACTGAAATTTTGGATAACAGTTGTTTGCATTAATTGAAAAATCAAAATACTACCTTTGCTACCATTGTAATTCCCAACCTAATAGCAGGCTTCATTGCTTGCAAGTTGAAAAAAGAGCTATCATTTCTATACCTAATTTTTTTTTTAAAAAAGAGAATCAACTCTTTAGGTTATCCAAATAACTCTATTGGGGCTATAGACACCTAACTAGCAGTAGAGATATGTTTGGAGGAATTATAGAGATAACCTTGTTAGGGTTATGGATGCTTGACTGGTAGCAAGGATCTATCCCTAGTTGGTTTAAAAGGAATTATCATATTATGTAGGTTAATGCAAATAATTGCTATTTCTAAGTTTACTATGGTGGAAATAATCAATTGCACACATGTGAGCTCAATAATACTTAATCTTGCATGCTAACCAAAGTGAAATTTGAATGCTGGAATAAGGATCCAATGATTTATAATTAGAAAACTAAAGAAAGTTGGTAGTTTGATGTTAGATATGGAATTGACTTTCTATATTTTGTTTAGTTTTGTTGGTTGCTAGTTGTTGTGTGGCCTCACAACATGCCCCATTTTTCCCCTTGGCAAAATGTGGACCCCTTTTTTTTTCCTTTCCTTTGTTCCCTTTTGCTTTTGTTTGCTTTGGCATCATTCTACAGCTTGGTTGGTTGTTGATCTCACTTTCAATTTTGCTTGGTCTTTCGCTTTATCCTTTTTATTTCCTAGATTCGATGTTTCGTTCTTTTCATAAAAGTTTAATATATTACTGAAAAATTAGAATCCTGGGGTCTTGCATTTGCATTAAGGCGAATTGTATCTTCTTTTGGTCCTAGCTACATCTAGTATTTCATTGACCAAAGTCATCAATCTAGGTAGTTTTTATTTATTTATCAGAGTCCAGTATTTTATTATTTCCTTTTCTTTTTCTTATTTAGAAGTCAGAAACTGAAGAGTTTTCTTTGAAATTTTTAATCTCCCTTGAACCTGGTTCCTGGTCTTTTCTTTAGTTTCAGTTTTTCTGAAGTTAGAGGTAAATTCCCAGATCCTAGTGTTTCTTCTTAAAATTAATACCGGAAAGTCTCAATCTTGGTGATTATCAATTGATTTCATATCTTTAATGACCTATACCTTACAAAGAATCAATGTGACATTTGATTGTCATGTATAATCATAGTGTCGTCTTTCTCCTCTAGTAGTGAGGCCACATAGAAATCTAGGTGTTCATGATTTGGACCCTAATATGTAATGATTTCACCTTTATTCAACTAGTTAATGTGAAATAGTAGGTAATTAATGAAGGTGGTGAACTACCTATGTAGTTGGCACCACCTCAAGCATACAATTGTTTTTGTAACACTCCACTTCACATCATGTTGCAAATTTGCAAAGGACGTTGAAAGAACGAAATGACACTGACACGTAAGGAGAGGTAAATTTCAAAAAATTAAGAAACACAACTACCAAGGGTTTTGAAGTTACATTCTGAAAGATCATCATCAACTAGAACTAGGTATGTTTTGGATAACTAACACATTGTTAGTGATTTTCAAGCTGAAAGATCTCAAATATGGTATTTCCCTTTAGAAATTGAAATGTTGATTATCCTCTGATTTTTTTGAATTTAATCAAAAAATGAACTAAAAAGTTTATAGATTGTAAGTTTTGGTTAAATTTAACCCTAACTCGTACACAAGACACACATTCTACAAATGTAGAACACACCAGAGAAAATGAGTACTTCTGATGCAAGGCCAAAAGATGAATTCAAATACTATAATTCACAAGCTATACTAATCAATGTGGTGGTTACATACACTCAAATGGGATGGTCTTCTGATATTGAAATCTATTCACGAATATTACAATAAAATACCTCTCAATGTACCAAGAATGTTTCTGTAAATGGGTTACTTTCAGTAAGAGGGTTTTCGCCAGCAATGGAAGCCCCTGAATTAGTTATGCAATGTATGAATTACTATAACCCATCCAAAATGGTTGTTGAGAAAGAAGGGAGAATTTATGTAGACCTCTCACGAAAAGGAAATATATACACATTTGGTCTTCCTATCTACACACAAATGTACAATATTGATATGAAAACAAAGGGAAAGACGTATCAAAATGTCAAAGAATGCAATAGAGAAATTATGAGTACCCAATGGTGCCAAGAGCTGATTACACCACAAAAAAAGTAATTTAGAGGTCTATGTGCAAGATATTATAACTTTGCTTAGCAGGATAGCTAGTTTAAGGGATGCAAGTAAATTTGAACCCTGGATGTTTGTAATAATATCTAGCCTGATGGAAGGTCCCATGCAATTTCATTGGGGAAAGATTATAAGTGACAAATTATATGAATAGATAACAACATTTCTGAAAACCAGGTGTTTTTATATGTTGTCATATGTTATTTACTCCTATGTCGTGGGAGCTAGTAAGCAAGGGTTGAAACAAATTGGCACTCTGGGCATGAAGGTGGGAAATAATTTGATATATGCACATTTACCCTAGATCACCATCCATGGCCATAAATATAATTATAGGAAAGTAAATGACATGTTCTCCATCAAACTGGTTAGAATGATGGAATGTGATAAAGCCAAAAGATTTTCCCTAGAAGCACAAAGTGTCATTCAACCAATGGGAGGTTGGTACATTCATTTCCCTACTTACTCCTACATTAGGGTGGAGGGATTTGATGGAAATCCATTTATGTTGCCCAAGTAACCAACATAAAAAAAATTATTTTTTTAGAATTAGTGAAACAATTGAAACCTTCTCAGGCTCTTTATAGCCATGCTCGCAAGAAGGCATCTTTTAAATTCCCCATTGTAATAGGAAATTATAAGTGTAATGCAATTAAAGTGACTAAATTGTGTGAGGAAGAATTAAGAACATATAATTTTTAAGATTTCCCACTCCAGAGAATATATTATGATATTGAAGGGAATATTGCCAAGGCCATAGTTGGATTCCATGCTCATGTACCACACTTAGAAGATTATTGGCTTAATTGTGAAGATGAGCACATACTAAGAAGAAGAAAATATGAAAGATTGTCCCTAGAATCTGCCCGAATTCTCAAGCTTCATGACACCCTAGATCAATTAGAAGAGAATGATGGATAGTTTCAATTGAATGATTCATGCTAACCAGAGTATAAATAGTTGAATAATTCTCAGACAATTTATAAAGAGAGGACTATTTCCAGTCAGGACATAGATCAAATTTCTAGAGTTGACATTCTATTAACTTGTTCACCTTCAAAATTTTCTAATCATTGTAAAGTCAAATGATGCAACAACAAAAAAAAAGAAAAAAAAAGAAACAAAAGAATATTTATAAAACAACAACAAAACATATTTACAAAAAGATTATTTACAAAAAAAAAGAAAAAAACTATTTACTCATGACTGGAAATAATGCTTTAGGAACTGCCCATTAATAGGCAATGGGATATCTTCACTAGTCAAACACTTCAACCTATAAGTGTTATCGCCCAAGATTTTAGAAATCTGATATGGACCTGTCCATAACTTGTCAAACTTAGCATGTTCACCCTTTCGTTCATGGGCTTTTTTCCAATAAAAGACCAAATCAACTATTCTAAAAGTTTGTAATCTAGCTCTCTTATCAAACCATCTTTTTACCATAGATTGATGCCTAGAAAAATGATCTATTGCTCGAGTACATTTTTCATCTAAATGCATTAGTTGCAACAACCAGGCTTTTGTTTGGTCATCTAATCCAATATATTCATGTGAAAACTACCAAGTAAGGATTTTTAAGTTTATTGGTAGTATAGGATATACCCCATAGACTAAGTGATAAGGAGAATTCCCTAATACAGTTTTCATCCTAGTACGATCTACCCAAAGGAATAATTTTAGCAAAGAATGCCATTCCCTTGGATTCTTTTCAGTCAATTTTATAATTATATCCAACAATTTTTTATTTGATGATTCAGCTAATCCATTTCCCTATGGATAATAGTTAGATGACAATTTTAGTGTTATGCCATAATAAAATTCCCTATTAGAAAATTTCAATGAAGCAAAGGCAGGGCCATTATCACATACCAATGCATATGGTGTTCCAAACCTAGTAATGATATTCTCTTCCAATAATTTGATGACCACTTTCGTAGTGCATTGTTTGTTGGGACATGCCTTTGTCCATCTAGTGCAATAATCTGTAGCAATTAATATAAATCTATGGCCCACAGAGGATGGAGGATTAATGATACCAATAAAGTCTAGTCCCCATTGTGAAAAGGGATGCATCTCCATCACTGGTTGTAGCGGTTGAGCATTGAATCTTCCTTTATTTGATGCAGCTTGACATGTATAACAGTGTTTAACGTGTTCATACGTATCTTTGAAAATTGTTGGTCAGTAGTAGCCAGCTCTGAAAATAAGGTGTGTAGTGGCTAAGGGTGCTCCATGAGTTGTTCCAAACTTATCATGTAGTCCTTGCAACACTTTATTTTCTTATGTTCTATTTAAGCATCTTAAATAGATTCCTTCATGGTTTCTTTTAAATAGAGCTCCTCCTTTGATCATGTAACTTTGTGATTTTATCTTAAGGGCTCTTCTTTTATTTCTTTGCATATGATTAGGGTGAGTATGGCTAACCAGATAATGCCATATATTTGAATACTATTCTTCTTGGTCTTCTACATCCAAAGTATATTGTTGACTTGAAATTTGTGGATCTATTTCTGCAATGGTTTTGACTAAAGCTTGTCCTCAAACCAATATCATGAGTATGATTTCTAGATCAAATTATTGTAAGATTGTGACCCATTTGGCTCTTTTCTCTTCAAGCTCACTTTGTGTTAACAACATTTTGACTGTGGAATCTAGAACAATAGATTTAACTATACTCCTAAGAATGTAATGTCTAAATTTACATACTACTTTGACTAAAGAAAAGGCTTTTTTTTTTTAATATTTGTATATCTCAGCTCTTCTTCTTTGAATGGAGCACTCATAAAAGAAATTGCTTTT
Organism: Sequoia sempervirens; assembly: GCA_007258455.2. Taxonomy (NCBI): domain Eukaryota; kingdom Viridiplantae; phylum Streptophyta; class Pinopsida; order Cupressales; family Cupressaceae; genus Sequoia; species Sequoia sempervirens. Next base: position 440,802,549 of record VDFB02271358.1, on the reverse strand, counting down.
TCTTCTTTATTTTCACCTTTCTATGTTAATACTACTACACAAGTGTGACTAGAAGCAAAAGAGTAAATGTAAAAAGGTTTGACATAATCTAGACTTACCAATACCGACACTTCTATGATTGCAGTCTTTATAGTCTCAAAGGTGATCTTAGCTTCATTTGTCCACTCTATTTTGGCATCTTTCTTTAAGATATCATTGAGTGGTTTCACTATTTTGGTGAATCCGGTAATAAAATTTTGAACAAGATTAATCTTACCGAAATATGACTTCAAATATTTTTTTCTTCTTGGGGGTTGTAGTTTGAGTAATGCACTCACTCTATCTAGGTCTATTGAAATACCTTGTTAAAAAATGATGTGTCCTAGTAACTTGCCTTCGGTTACCCCAAAGATGCACTTTTTAGGATTTAATGAAACTCTGTAAGTTTCACACTTATGTAATATTGCTCTAAGATCTCAAACATGATCTATTCTATCTTTCAAAAATACTGTAAGGTTGTCCATGTAAATAATGATACATTTTCCTATTAGCTCAGGAAAAGCATAATCCATGACTCTCTAGAACGTAGCTCTAGCATTTATCAGTCTAAACGACATCCTTCTATAAGAAAAAATTCCCCACTTCGTGGTGAAACTTGTTTTCATCTGATCAAGTCCCTTGCTACCATTACTTGGTTATATCTAGAGAATCCATCCAAGAAGGACATCAATTTTGAACTATTAACTATTTGTAGCACTTCTTCAAGTGAGGGTAGTGGATAATTGTCTTTCTCAAACACCTTGTTGAGGTTCTGAAAATCTACACACAGTCATATATCTCCATTTTTCTTTCTTACAGGGACCAAGTTCGCCACCCAAGTAGAATGTCTAATAGGAGAATCTATTTTAGCTGATAAAATTTTTTGAACTTCCTTTTGAATTAAAGGCTCTAAGAGTGCATTTATTGGATGTTGTTTCTATCAGAAAGGCTTTGCATCAAGCTTTAATAGCATCATATGAGTAATGATGGAAGTATCATAAGTCTTCAAATCTTTGTATGTCCAAGCTATAACTTTTCAATAATCTTTAAGTGTTTAATAAATATTTATTTTCTCTTCTTCAGTATAAACCTTTACTATGAGCACATTCTTAGGATCTTCTTCAGTATGCAAATTGTATAATTTAGATAGTCCTTCATCACTCTGAGGAAAATATTTCTGTTTGATTATCAGATCAATGTTGAATAATTGTTCTAACACAATTATTCCTTTCAGAATGTTATTGTCTCTGGCTTGAGTTAATTCTTCATCTTGAATTTCACCATCAGGACAATCTATCTCTTCAATTATTTGTGCTTCGAAAATACCAAAATTAGTGATGAACTCCAATATATGTCGATCATCTTTGAATACCTACAAATTAATAACATTATCAGGAACTAAAGGTAACTGTACCAATTCAATTGTAAATCTCTTCAAATTTGAGGCATCCAGAGTATCTAAAGTATTGGCAGCAGTAGCCAAAGCATCAAATCTTTGATTAAATCTTCTAGGGATATGAGTAATGTTGAATGTGTTGAAATATTCTATTAAATCCCATACTCTATGTCGATAATTGGACAATTTCTTGTAGTGGAAAATATACTATTTTTGAACTTGTCTAACCACCAATTTTGAATCACCAAACACTTTAAGGATTTTGACTTTCTTCTTGATTGCGAGGATCAGGCCATGTATAATGGCTTCATATTTTGCAAAATTGTTAGTACATTGAAATTGTAATCGATATGCAGCAAGAAAAGACTTACCTTGTGGGTTGATAAGTTCAACTCTGATTCCAATCTCTTGTTTTGATTTAGATCCATCAAATTTAAGAATCCAGGCTTGATCATCTGTAACTTGTACTTTACCATTCTTCAGTATCATTGAATTAATATTTTCAGTTTGTATGTCTTGAACTTTGTCTTTATGTATTCCTGATCTAGTTCTTTTGACCTTATCATGTTTTAGGCGGTACCGGTTCTCAATTCTATGAATTATCTCCAAACACATCATACAGTTATTTTCTGAGTGTGCAACATTATGCAACCTGCACCAATCCTGCAATGAAAAACTCTTTAGTGAAATTTTTATTTAACCATTCTCCTAAGCTTTTGCAATAATATTCTTCTAAAATTTATCATAAGGACTATTCTCTTCTTTAGAATAATTGCAATCTGATTCAATTAAAACATTTTTTCCAGGAGTCAATTGATTAGGTTCCTTAGCATTGCAGGTGAAGACTTCTTCTATTTTAACTCCTAAACTTTGTATTTTGTAAACTCTTGGTTCTACATCAATGTATAGAACTTCATTTCTCTAATTGTAATTAGTGATCACATATTTCATGTGTGGTTCTCTTTTGATCCTTATTCGATTAGGAACTCCCTTCCATGGTAACCACATATGTGATAAATCAGTTGCCATATATCCATTCAAAGTTTTAGACCAATCTCTGGTCAAGAGCATACCATAAGTATCAGGTATCTTAATTACTTGAATGTTAATGTAATATTGGATTCTAGGGTCAGAGGCCAATTGCATGTGAATATTAGTCAATTCTTCAACTACATTTACTTTTGTTTTATCAAGTTGAGTGACCTTCTTTAAAGAACTTGTTGAAGTTAACCATAATGTTTGAAATATGGATAAAGGCATCACATTGGTAGACGCTCCAGAGTCTACTAGGCAATTATGAAGATTCTTGTTGAATATTCTTAAAGTGAGTAAAAATGGTGGACTCCAATTTTCCTTTGTAAAAAGCTACTTGTGCATCTGCTATGGGAATAATGCTCTTGTCTTTCATTTTACCCTAACCATCTTTCACTTCAATGTCTTTGAACTTGCTTTCTTTAGGAAAATATTCTAGAGTATTTAAGAAATATTTCTTGATCATAGGTGTTTTGAGAAATTATGATAGAGAAAGGCTAATATTTACCTTTATTTCTTCCTCTAAATAATTAGACAAAATTGTTTTGGTCAGCGGAATCTATCTTTTCACCTTTTGAAGTGTTTGATGAATTGTAGTGAGAGGTTATCTTGGGTAACCCTAGATTATTTCTTGATTTATCATCAAGTGGGGTATTAAAATTATTAGGTGGGATAGATGTTGTTAAAGGTCCATTGAATTTACCTCCACTATTGGTGTCATTCCTTGTGTTACAATTATGTCCTTTCTGATATTGTTGAAAGGATGGAATTTCGTCAATTTCTTCTTGAAGCTCATTTTCATCTTGATAGAGAAAAGTATATGTTTCCAAGGTCATAATTGAATTATAACTTTCATATTCATGAGTGTGACTTGTGATAACAAGTGGTTTGAAATGTTCATAACTTTCAAGGACTAAAGCAAAATCATATCCTACCAAGACTAACTCATTTCCCTTAAGAGGATGAGAGTCACAATGTTCATTATAATGTGTAGCGGCTAAAACAATGTTTGAAGCAATTTTAAATTATGAATAGTATACTTTAGCATGAGCATTTTTATTATGAATTCTACACCAATTATTCATCACAATATTAACTAAGTTCACTTTCTACGTAGACCTTTCATCAGTAGGATCAGTATTATCTAGAGGTGTTGAAACTCCTCCATTATTAGGTTGTGTATTCCAGGGTCTAGGTGGCCTAAGAGCATTATACATCCGATTTTGTAAGTTTTGGTTGTTATTTTGAGCATTAAAATTTTGATTTCTTAATTGTGTAATCTCTGTGGTTAATCTTTTGAGTTGAGATGTAACTTCTTTCATGTCTTCCTTTTCCTCAAATTTTTTTGATATTTTGATTTTCTTGAGTTTACGAGAAAAAAGAATTCTCGTTAGAATGCAGCTCTGTAATAGATGGACCAGGGTGAGGGACTAAAGCTTGATTATCTCATGGTTGAAAGAAATTACTTTGAGGAAACATCCCATTCTTGACCACTAAAGGATAAACGTTAGAAGCTATAGGATAACCTACAAGGACTCCATTTATGTTTGGGGAAAGGTAATTATTTAAACTTTTTCCACCATTTGTGGGAAATCGATTTCCAAGATGTTTCATTTCTAAATTCAAACTCATGACTTCAACATATGCTTCTAGTAAAGTAGTAGGAGGATTTTCTCTTCGCATCACAGACATAGCAGTTAAAGGATCTACTATTGTATAATAAAATGCGATAGAAGACAAATTATCCACTACATAAGGTGCTTGCAATCTAGAATAATCCTTTTGAAACCTATCAATTAAAGTAGTTATAGGTTCTCCTTCGAACCTCTTGATTTGAGAAAATTGATGATATAACAAAGCAGGGCCATTCAATGTTCTAAATCTGGCTAAAAATTGAGTTTCCATGTCCTGCCAAGATCTAATAGAATTACAAGGTAGGTTGTGTTAAGCCTTGCATAACCACCCCACTTTGATCTGGATCAAAATGGGTCCCCCTTTTTGTCTTTTTCTCTTTGGCCTTTGGTTTTCTGCCTTAGGCATTTTCCTTTCAAAGTTCTGTCAGAGGTGAAACCGGGACCAATACAGGACTTGGAAATTCCTTCTATGTTTTGGTCTTCTTTCATCCCCAATTCTAGTTCTGACTGTTCTTTTTCTTCTTCCTTTGTTCTTTGTCAGAGTCGGGTCCGGGCCCGATTCAGAATGTTGAACTTTCTCAAGTTCCTCATTCAGGTCCCATCCCGGGTCCGACCCTACCTTTTCTTCTCTCTTCATTAGTCTTTGTTGGTTTATGTCCTTTGCCTTAACATTCTTTTCAGCCTTGGGCATTTTATTTTTTTGTTTTTTGTTTTGGCAGACCCGAAACCGGAACTGGGGCTGAACTCAGAAACTTCCTCAAAGTTTCAAGGTTTGGGTTCTGTTTCGATCCCAGTTCCGCATCCTTTGTTCTTTTGCTTTTTGGTTTCTTCTATTTTTGTTATGGGGTTTTCCTTCCCCTTTCCTCTTTATCTTTATGTTCCCTTTTATTCCTCTTTTCAGGTGATGTCGGAGGCAGGTTCGGAATGAAATCCAAACCAGAAACTTGGAGAAGTTTCTGGTTCAGATTTGGTTTCGAACCCGGATCTGCTTGGTTTGTTGTTTTGTTCCGGCTCCGTCGGTGTTTTCTTGCCCTCCTTTGCATTTTGGGTTTCTTCACGGAAGTAGAGTCAGTTTGGGGTATGAACTTGGAAATGTTGATTATTTCCCTGGCTCATCCCCACCCTGACCCCCATCCTGATTCTGGTTTCCGTTTTGGTTCTGCCTCCTCCGGAAGTAAGTCTTTCCTTACGAAGTATAGTAAAATAAGAAGTGTTATGGGTGAGTTCGAGTGGGATATTTTTGTGATTTAGAAGACTAATGGAGACCTTGTTTTGCAGGATCAAGTCATGTGCACAAGGATATTTCTTGAGGATCTCGACGAAAGGTCTTACCGACCCGATGGGGTCTCATCGACATGTTTTGTGCCCCCGGTGTGACATGCTGAGTTCACTGAAATGTCTTCCCGACTAAGGTTGGTCTTGGTGATGGTCTTTGCGAGATCAGTATTACCTCTATGGCTCGCAGAAACATCTTACTGACTATCCCAGGCTACACCGACAAATTACAGAAGAACGGATTTGGAGTAGGAAGAGCACTGAAGGAAGAAGATAAAATTGTGAGTCATAACACCAGCTAGTGTTTCCTAACGGGGTAGCTCGGCATTAATGGTGATATTTTAGGGCACTCAAAGTAGCACTGCTGGAGTTTGAAAATGAACACAAAGGCCAGAAATAAGTGTGGTAGATGCAAAAGATCTATAGATCTTTCTAGGAGACAATCTTCACCGACATAAGACAGCAAGGATTCGGATTTATTGTAGCACCTACTTTCCTCAAAAAGATCTGGATGCCAACCCTCTGACACCATAGATATTTTGTAAACCCTAAAAATAGGGGCCGACATTCTTCTTGGGAGGGGGTGTATATATGGCATTCTTGCCTCTTTGTAAAGGCCCCAAAACTTTTAGTGTTATGACTTCTAGATTAGGACTTCTAGGTTTAGAGAATTGTTAGGAGTGAGTTAGTTAGAAGAAGGAGATAGAGTTGCATCTTGATTCTTAGTAATGGGAGCTTCTCTTGTCTTCTTGGTTAGCAATTAGATTTCAATGCAGATTGTAATGTATTTTCAAAGTTCTCCTAGTGTAAATGGAAGCAGTTTGAAGACACAGGTTTTCTGTAGACTGGTGATTGTGCCAGATTTGTAAATGTTGCTTATCTATCTCATCCACAGTAGAAGCAACCAGATTCAAATCTACTTCATATTGTGTTCCAGAATGATATTTATCTTAAAGTTAATCATTTGATTTTGAAAGCTTTCAAGGAATGAAATATCATTTTGTGTTTTGCTTAAATGGTAGTTTATAATCAGTTGTTAAAATCAGCACTATGAATGAATGCGACTATGTGTTGGTCACAAGTTAATTTTGTTTTGCAGTTCTAGTTTGTAAATTCCTTGAAGTTAGCAAGTCTGGTTAAGGTGGGATGAACTATTGTTCTTTTCTATTTCAAAACCTTGATCTATCTTTTGTTGTTTCTTTAAGACCCCAGTTAAAGTAGGTTGCACTTCATGTTTGATCTTAGAATAATCCAAAAGCCCAACACCAATAGGCCCCTTGAATATTATTGTTGCATTGGCCACTGAGCAACATCAGCACAGTTGAGACCCAACTACCAAGACTTTGGGAGCTAAGGCATCCATGTGTTGCCTTTCTCTTTTAGGAGAAGCAGAGTAGAAATATTCTGCTTGCATTGTTGTGGTGCCAAAATCGCCATCAATAGGTTGACATACCATTGGTAAACTTCATCGCTTAAGGTGTACAGGAGAAACCTACATACGACATGTCTTCATGTTGAATCGTCACTCTAAAGCATGTATCTTTGAATATACTAATATGTTCTTCCGCATCTTTGTGGAAATAATATTTAGGACACAACTTGTCAAGATTTTTTGGTAAATCATTGTACACAAGAAATTGAATCAATGACTCCACATTAAAGAATTCCATCACTATGGGGGGTGGTGGTACAACAACAATTGGATTCTTCAAACTTGCACTTAAACTTCTATACTTTTTAGGTTTGGATGACGTTCGACCACTAAGCTTGACTAAAGTCACATGAGGATCACTAGATCAATAGCTAGTGATTCTATGGAAATTCATTTTAAAACTTAACAAATCCAAAAATGACAACAATAGGCCCTCCTTCTAGCACCAGTTCTTGTTGACGATGATTTTACTCTCAACAAACCAGGTGAATAAATTCTTCACTGACAAGACCGTAAAGAGCCTATCCTTCTTGAAAAATATGGAAAAAAGACAACCTAAAGGGGAATTCTACTTTAACAGGAAAAGATTGGCTTTATTCCAATCCCTAGTCTGTGATAACCAGGTCATGATTGCACTAGGATCGCTCTCGGGTACTGATGTGATAGTTGTTATTAATCTCAAAGGGACTACGGTTATTTCTAGTTTTGTTAAGAATCATAAGTATTGCTCACGAAATTTCCACTTCATTCATAAAATAACATCATGAAATTGAAATATTTACAATAATATTTAATGAACATCATAAATTATTTGCTATTGTGTGTGGGGAATCATAGTATCAAAGTGAAACAATAAAAATACACCAATGAAACATTAAACTAAAGAAAATGAGATAAATTGAAATCAAAGATAACAAACAGAGCTTCTTCAAAACCGTTCCATTGTTCTCTATCTCTAGTGATTCTCTTGAAGTTGTTGCTCTCAGATTGTGTAAGCAAAGCTTCTTAGAATGGCAACCTACAAAATGAGTATGCAGAAGGAGAGTACTTCTCTATCCTATATGCTGGTGGAGTGAAATGCTGATACGGATATGCATAGGGGTTGTAAATTATGCACAGGGGCTGTTGATTATGAATGCTATTGAAACTAAACTATGAGGATGATTAGCCATGATATGAAATGCTATGCTATGCTAAAAACTGAAATACTATGAATGTTTGAAAGCTATTTGACTATAGTTTTCATGTATGAAAGCTTCTATGTTTTTCACAGACCCGACAGTCCTTTTTATAGCTTTTTGCAGGCAAGAGCCTGGCTAGCAAAGATTAATTGCTGTGAGATTGTCTAGTAATTTTAAATGGTGAGAGATGGAGAGGATGAGAGGAAGATGGAAGATGTTGGGAGGTTGGAGAGAAGAATGGAGGCTTGTCTTCAACCCACGGGAACAAGCTTGCACAGGAACAGAGAAATTAATTTTTTTGTTTTGGAAGTTTATTTCACGGTTGTTGAAGATAATCCAATATTAAATAAATAAATTTATTTAATTCCATGTGAGTTTGATTTTTTATTTTAGGACTATAGAAGATTTAATTAAATATTTGAGATATTTAATGGTGAATAGACTTTAGAAGAAATATGGAATTGTGAATGGACTTTAGAAGATAGAAGAATACTTAATCTTTATTTGAATAAAGTATTCAAGCCAAGATTATGTAATAATTAATATAAATAAATCATAATGTTTATTTAATTAATTAAGAAATGGATAAGAAAAGTGATTAAATAAAATTATTTATTTAATCCAGATGAAAGAATGAACAATATAAATAAATTATTTTAGATTTATTTATATGCAGATTGAATTTAGAAATTTAATTAAATATTAAAAATATTTAATTAATTACTAGACTATAGTGATGTGACCATTTTTAGATGTATACATTTTTCCCCTCTTTGAAGTGATGTGTTTTACGCATTGCTTCAAAGAATTTTGAAATTTGCCCCAGAAATTTGCCCCAGATGCTGATTGTCGAATGTTGAGAGGTATATGCCACCTCAGACGATGAATTGATAAGATTGTTATTTTGTGAATTTTTTGATTTTTATGATTTTTATGATTTTTAAGATGTCGATTCATCGTTTGAAAATTATGATGTGAAGAAATTGACATGGAAAGATGTGAGATAAAAAAAAATTGATGATTAAAATTACCCCTACTATGATAAAATGTGATAAAATGCCCCAATTTTGCCTTTAAATAGGTTAAAAATGTCATTTTCCATGTTATTTCCCATTTTAACCTATTAAAAATTATAATTTTTGAGCTCTGGAGTGAGAAAGATGGCATTTCCTATCCACCAACATCGATTCAAGCACATCTGACAACATCAGTGGCTGGCGCATTACGGACCTGAGGTATGTACCCCTTTAAACTTTTGCTATTTGAAAATTTTCTGTTCGGAGAACATTTATCCATGTTTGATTGTGAAAGGGTGTGTTTTAGCGCCCTTTATACTTTTCATAGTGCCCATGATTCTGTAGCACCCATGAGGCTTTCTGTAGCACCCTTGATCCTTTCTATAGCGCCCTTGATCCTGTAGCACCCATGAGGAGTTTTGTAGCGCCCATGATTGAGTGTTGGTTTGAGTGATAATTTTGTTCCCAAGGAAAAATAATAGTTGATAAATTTTCTTTCAAGTTAATGAACAACAAATAGTGGTTGGATAAGTTTGTTTCTAAAGTTGTTAAAAAAAAATAGGATATTGATAAATTTGTTCTTCATGAAAATGAAAAAAAAATAGTTGTTGGATGTGTTTGCTTCTAAGGTTGTTAAAAACAAACATGATGTTGATAAATTTTCTCTTCATGAAAATGAAAAACAAATAGTTGTTGGATGTGTTTGCTTCTAAAGTTGTTAAAAACAAATAGTTGATTGATAAATTTGCTTTCCATGATGATGAAAAACAAATAGTTGATGGATGTGTTTGCTTCTAAAGTTGTTAAAAACAAATAGTTGATTGATAAATTTTCTTTGAGATTTTATTGATTTGTCATGATGAATTGATTTTGATATTGTTTGGTCTTGATGTTCTCATCCTATTCAATAGGAGAGATTGGGCGTTTTGCAACTACGGGATACATTTTTGAGGACATGGAGTTTGATTCTGCAACTTGTGCAAGCAGATCGAGATGTGATCGAGGCATGTGGATTGACCTCATTGCTTGACATGCTCGAGGTGCACCTCAACAGGGGTCTATTGACAGCACTTGTAGAGAGGTGGCACATCGACACAAACACCTTTCACTTGGCGACAGGAGAGATTACCGTGACTCCTAAGGACGTGTACCATATCTTGAGGATCCCAGTGATGGGAGAGATAGTGATTTTTGATGGCCGAGAGGCGGGAGGGACTGATGCTTTGAGGAGGATTTTCAGAGATGATCAGATTGCTGGATATTTCATCCCATGGGGCAAGATTGTAGATTCATATGTACCCTTGCCCTCTGTGCTTGTAGACTTTATTGGAGGTGTGTTGTGCTCTGACCATAGGTCGAAGGGCTTTGCAGTCGGATGGGGTCATGTACTAGAGAGTATGGTGATGCAGGGCACACGTTATGCTTGGGGATCGTGCATGCTTGCATATTTGTATGATGAGCTACATCACATTGTATACGGCGGAGGTCGTAGTTTTGCAGTTGGTTGTTCACTATTATAGATATGGGCATGGGAGCATTTTGCTATCATGCGACCATTGACTCGAGGACGGTGGCCGACTAGTTGGTCATACAGATTCAGATATGCAAATATCATTACTTAGCCAAGGCTAGGTAAATTAGATCATTGGCAGCATCTTCTAGATGACTTAGATACACTTTACGGGTTACCCTATGTAGATTGTGAGGGATGGCCAGAGGATGCTAGGGAGATGATGCCCTATGTGTTTACCACTAGATATCTTATTGGCCAGATGCCTGGGATTATGAGAGGTTTCTTCTTGGTCGGGTGTGTCGACAATTTGGTCATCGTCAGGGTATGCCCATGGGTTCTGCTATTTATGCATGCTGACAACACGAGATCACAGTATAGGGTCCATGAGTTTCATATGATGCAGCGGTGGCAGAGTTCACCAGTTTGGGAGCTCAGATGTGGGACTATAGACCTGATATTCTTGATAGAGGGATGACAATAGAGTATGGTCAGTATGTGTTGGACCATCCTGTGCCACAACTATTTGATCCTAATGAGCCTATCCCTATTGCAGAGGAGAGATCACAGATAGGTGGTCATAGATGACAGCGAGAGGCAGTTTTAGAGAGTGATGACTCTGAGGAGGATGATGATGAGTCAGATGATGATGGAGATAGTAGTGAAGAGGAGAGTGGGGGTGACAGTAGTGGGGGTAGATGTGGCAGAGCTGGCAGAGGTAGTAGAGGTGGAAGAGGTGGTAGAGGTGGACTGGGGATGAGACACAGTTTCGTCGTATTTTTTAGATCTTGTACTATCAGCTCCATTGTCATCAGCAGATCCAACATCATTGAGTCAGATAGCGACTTTGCAGGGTATGGTGCAAAGTTTGCAGAGTCGGTTATTACAGGTACAGACCTTAGCTACATAGTTATAGGGACAGCTGACAGCAGTGATGGCTGAGAGAGATATAGCTCAACGACAGGGTGAGGAGGCCATGGCTCTAGCTGAGAGTCTTTAGAGAGTAACAGTAGGTGATAGCATGACGAGAGAGTTGACCAGAGCTATCGGGGAGGTGAAGTTCTATAGGATCAGATATCATGATGTAGTGCCACCTGAGCAGAGAGTGAGTTATACACAATCTCGGTCTACACATAGTCACTCTCTGGCTACGAGCAGGGGTGTATCATAGCCATTACCTCTAGGAGGTTTACCAGGGGCAGGTGCAGTAGGTCCATCAGGTATAGGTGGGACAGGTCCCAGACCAGCACCATTAGAGGATAGCACTACATAGTGCTTTTTGTATGATGTTTTATCATTACGAGACATTTGTATACACACTGATATGATCCCATTTTTTATTATGTTACACCTTTGTACATTTTGACATTCATTTTTGAGATATATGAAATGTAATGATGATTCCTTATGTGATGAATATGTCTATTTCCATATGATATGATGTTTATGATATGATGGTTTCATGATGTTATGCATGCATGATTTATGAGATGAGTGAAATCTATTGATGAATGATTTTGGTATATGAATGCAAAATAATGGATGATACAATTTATGAATGCTTTATAAACATTTTGATTATGATGTATGCTTTGTTTTTATGATTTTCTGATGCAAATATGTATGAAAAATGTATGAAATGATGTTTTTGTGAATGTCAAAATGTACTTAGTCATTTTATTGGAAAAATATGAAACATTTGATACTTTGCAGCTTTTGGGAAAATCTATAAATGCAAAATGCAATTCTAGAATGGATGTGATCTATACTAACCATGCAGGGTATTTGTACAATATTGCCATTCTAAGAGCTTATTTATACTTTTTGTGTCATCATAGAGCATTGAAATGTTGAAAGTTAATACAAACATCAAAGGGTATGTTAGCACCAGTGATGACCTGAGCAGTGCTTTCATGATTTTAATATAGCAAGATAATACAAGCATCTAGGTATAATTGAACCGAGATGACCTGAGTATCACTTGCATAAACAGACAAGAGTTAACCCTTTTCCCATGCAAATTTTGAAATGTCATCAATGATATGTAGTAGAGCATGTCTCATGACCAATTTGCATAGTACTAATGATTCACTCACAAACAACAGACAAAGAAAAATCATACTCCTTCCTTGATTTTCTAGTTCAGTACATCATCGAATTGCTCCAGAAATATGATAGAAAATCAACCAACAACTCAAATTTTGCTTAAAGTATTCCAAATATTATTCAGATTAAGATCATCCAACTTGGTTATCAATTATTGATGTTTGCATTTGATTTAACGTTGTTTTGACCATGTTGTTTGATGTCATTGGCATTGAGTGATCGTTTTGGTGTTGTGGTTGATTTGATGCGTCAATTTTGGAAAACTGTCATTTGTCTGTTTGTGATTTCAAAAGGCTCATTGCCCCTCTCTTGTCTAGTTTGTGTTTTGTTTTTGCCCCCAGTGTAAACATAAACTGAATATGATGGATATGTACAAATTTCATCAAGCCATGATGAAACACAAGGATTCCCGCTGCATGATATGTATATGATAGATATGTACAAATGAAAGATATGGATAGATGATGTCATAAAGTGAATAGATAGAGAAGCCCATTTTGGTCACAAGTATCGCCTGTTTGCTAGGTTTTCACCACTTATTTTTATTGCACTTTTTCAAGACTTTTCTGATTTTTATGGATTTTTTAAGGACTTTTTCTGATTTTTATGGATTTTTTTAGGGAGTTTTTTTATTTTTATGGATTTTTTCAAGACTTTTTCTGATTTTTATGGATTTTTGAGTTTTTATGATTTAGACATAGAACTTTTTCAAATGAATGTTGTTGATCGGCTCTTGAAATAGGTCCCCTTCTGATGTGGATAATTAATATGCTCCAAAATCGTATGTTGCAATGATAACAAATTGACCAAGCTAGTTGGGTTCAAATTTTCCTTTCTTTTCTCTGTCTTGCTGATTACGTGGATTTTCTCTCAAGACTAAGTCACCTACTTGAAATTTTTGTGGTTTAACTCTGTGATTGTAGCTAGGGGACATAATTTTTTGATAACCCTTCAAATGATCAGCTGCATGTTGACATCTTTCATCTAATAGTTCTAGCTCTTGTAGACGAGATACTCTATAGTCTTTATAATTTATCAATCCCTTGAGTAAGACCATAAGTGAAGGTATTTCTACCTCTAGTGGTAAGATTGCTTCTGCTCCATATACCAAAGCATATGGGGTAGCTCCTATTGGTGTGTGAATGCTGGTTCTGTATGCCCACAAAGTTGGATTTAACTAGACATGCCAATCATGACCGGCATCATTTACCATCTTCTTCAAGATTTTCAAGATTGTTTTGTTGGAATCTTTTGTTTGACCATTTCCTTGTGGATAATAAGGTGTAGAGAACTTGTGTTGGATGTGAAATCTTTCACAAAGTTTGTCAACATCCTGATTCTTGAAAGGCCTCCCATTATCAGTGATTATAGAATTAGGAATTCTATATCGACAGATGATGTAATTTAGGATAAATAAAGATATTTGTTTATTGGTCACGGTCATCAAAGGAACAACTTCAATCCATTTTGTAAAATATTTTGTAGCCGTGATGATGAATTTATGCCCATTTGATGATGAAGGACGAATTTTTCCAACAAGATCTAGTCCCCATTGAGAAAAAGGCCATGTCGGAGTGAAAGGCTATAGTTCCTATGTAGGTGCATGAATAAGATTCCCATGAATCTGGCATTTAGAACACTTCTTGACAAAAGTAAAAGATTCTCTCTCCATGATAGGCCAATAATATCCCATTCTAATAAGTTTAATTGCTAAGGTTAAACCACTTGAATGAGTTCCACAAATACCAGCATGAACCTCTTGTAAGGCCTTTTTAGATTTTCCATGTTCAAGACATCGAAGGAGCGTACCATCAAGACCACGTCGATAAAGGATATCGATGATTAAGGTATAATGAGATGATTGGCATATGAAATTCCTTTTTTGGTTTTGGGATAAATCGAGAGGTAAGATGTTATCTTTTAGATAAGTATAAGTCTTGCCATAGAAGGGTGAATTAGAACCAATTAAATGGCATATGACTTGGGTTTCAAGATTATCATAGGTAGGAGAAAACAATTGTTCCACCAAGAATTCGTACCGTGTTTGATTTTTTGATAATTGTAACAAGGAAGCAATTGTAGCCATTGCATCTGCAGCTTTATTATCAATCCTTGGGATTGGTGAAAACTTGATTTCCACCAAATACTTTTTATAATCATCCACCATGTTCTTGTAAGGTAGCAGCTTATCATCTTTAGTCTGATAATCATCATTGATTTGATTAATGACAAGTTGTGAATCACCATATACTTGTAGCTCTGTAATCTGCCAGTCCAATGCTATCTTCATTCTTGTGAGCAATGCTTCATACTCACACATGTTATTTGTGCAATGAAACATCAACTAATATGATTTTGGAATGGTATGCCTTTCAGGTGTGACAAAAAGAATCCCTGCCCCCAAGCCATGTTGCGTGTAAGATCCATCAAAGTACAATATCCATGATTTCTTAATCATTGTTGTGAAGACATCTGCATCAGGAAATTCATTGTGCATTGGGTGTTCTAATTTTAAAAGTGCTTCGGCCAGCTAATCTATGATGACCTCTCATTTTATAGCTCATCAATCTACATAGTGAATTTCAAACTCACTTAAGATCATTACCCATTTTGCAAGTCTTCGTGTTAAGGTGGCTTTGCTTAAGAGGTATTTTAGCGGATTGATTTTGGTTATCAACTTAACTGTTTCAGCCAACATAGTGTCGTAACTTTTGAGAAGCAAACACTACTGCTAGACAAGCTTTTTCAATGAAAGTGCAGTTTAGTTCATGACTTGTTAAAGTTCTACTGATATAGTATATGGCTCTTTCTTTTCCTGTAGAATCCTCTTGTGCTAGCAATGCTCCCAAAGATACTTCTGTTGCTAAAATATATAGTATGAGTGGCTTTCCTGGAATTGGTGGATTTATAAGATATTGCTTGATTTGATTAAATGTTGCTTCACATTTTTCCTCCCATTTGAATGGAACATTTTTATGCAATAGATGTGTAAATGGTAAGCTTTTATCTACCAGTTGAGCTATAAACCTCCTGATAGATTGTAGGCGTCCTTACAGTGATCAAAGTTGACTGATATTTTGTGGTGGCGACATGTCCATTATAGCTTTTACTTTTTCTGGATCAACCTCTATGCCTTTTTTTGAAACAATGTATCCTAGGAGTTTTCTAGAGTTAACGCCGAAGACACATTTCTTTGGATTGAGTCGAACATTGAACTTCTCCATTTTGATAAAGATCTTTGACAAAATTTCTAGACGTCCATCTCTTGTATGAGATTTGGCCAGGAGATCATCCACATAGTCTTCCTTGAAGGTGTGCATCATGTCATGGAAAATTGTTGTCATTGCTCTTTGATAAGTCGCTCCTGCATTCTTAAGCCCAAATGGCATGACGTTCCAGCAATAGGTACCCCAAGGGCATGTGAACGATGTTTTATCTTGATCCTCTGGTGCAATCTTTATTTGGTTGTATCCTGAAAACCCATTCATCAATGAATACATAGCATGACCAGCAGTTAAATCAACAATCATATCTATGTTTGGCAAAGGGAAGTCATCTTTAGGACATGCTTTGTTCAAATCCCTGAAATCTGTAAAAATTCTAATCCTTCCGTCTAGTTTTGAAATAGGACAATATTGGAGATCCATTCTACATAGTCAATAGACCGAATGAATCCAACATCTAAGAGCTTCTTTAACTCTTCTTTAACCAACAATGCAACATGCAGATGCATTTTTCTGAGTTTTTGTTTCACAGGTTTTGCCCCTGTGTTTATAGATAAATGATGCATTATCAGATTAGGATCTAACCTTGGCATATCGGCATATGACCAAGTGAAGTTAATGTGATTCTCATTCAGGAACTTGGTGAATTTCAGTACTTCTTCCACTGTTAATGATGCTGCAAGTTGCAAGACTTTTGGCTACTCTTTTGTACTTATGTTGATGGATTTTGTTGGCTCAATCAAAATAGAAGATCTTTCTTGATAATGTTTAGGAAGAGTGTCAAGTTTCTCATCCTTCAGTGCCTCATAAAGGTTTTCACCATCAGATTCGCTCTTTATTTTTCTCTTGTTGTGATCTACCACTGCCATTTTGGGTTTTCACCAATAGATCTATCTTTTATTTCATTTATTTTGCAGCTAAGAGACTTGACACCTTCCCTATCAAAATCTTGATTATGAGATTCTCCAATGGAACAATTGCTTTCTTGAGTAGATGAACAAAGGAAATTTACAATATCCTCATCATCATGGAATGTAGGGATATGGATAGGTACGTCATTGTCCCAATCAATAAGTTTCAGATAAACTAAAGGCATGGGATCATTAGGTTGGGTAAGGTCTTGAACTATCAAATTCATGACATGGTTGTCATTTTCATGATGGACAAGGTCTATGATGGTATTCTCCTATTGATTGTCAATCTCATTAAAATTTGAATCATCCTCACTTGAGTCATGATCACTTTGTAAAACATAATCAAGTGGAGGCCTTGAACTTTCTCCTTGTAAGAAAGTAGGTGTGAATTTGTGTATGACATCCACCCTTTTCTCTATTAAGAATGTATCATCAGAGACATCATCCCATTCGTATTCATTAGAATCAGTGTCTGAACTTTTTTGCAATTGGAAAACTGACCCATAAATTTTTTGTAGAGCGACATTCTTCATGGGGCTTATCTGAAATTGATTCTTCTTCATGAGTCTGTTGTGCTTGTTGTGAAGTTGATCCTTCTGTATCTTTACCATATCCAAGTCCTATTTTATCATTTGGATGTATTGAAATAGGTTGAATTGGCTCAATGATTCCTTCTTTTCTTTTTCCTATAGGACCATTTCCTTCATAGCCCATTCTTTGCATGATAGTATACCCTTTGCCATATTGCTCAATAGGTAACTTAATGTGCAAAGAGATTCATCTTCATCTTTGTATAGCCAACTTAGAATGTCCCTATCTTCAACTTCTTCCTTGGTGGTATTAGCTTTAATGAATTGTCCATCAAACATTGTGATTGGCACAGAAGCTTGGGATGTGGAGGTTGTTGCGATCTTTTGATTTGATAGGGTTGGCTGACCATGTGACCTCGGAGAAGGAGGTAAACTAGAAAGGGATAGTGAATATTCTCCTATTCCTTTATCTTTAAAATGTAGCTTAGTGTCAAGATTCTTTGTCAATTCTTGCAATTGGCCTTGTAGATTGGAAGAGGAAACAGTAAGAGCCTCCCTATTATGTGGCACAAAGGCGTCATGAGTTGCTTGAAGATTTGAACAAGTTTGGGTGGTATTATAATCAGCTTGTATAGTTATTTCTTGTCCATCATACGGAAACTTGAGGCATTGATGGTACGTTGATGGTACTGCTTGCATATCATGAATCCATGGATGACCCAAAAGTATGTTATAGGAAAGATCTCGATCTAGAACCTGACAAAATGTACTTTTCACAATAGGTCACTCTGATAGGTCATTATTAGTCCTTTAGAAGCCTTTCTTCATCATCATATGCCTTGAGTTATTTTCTTCATGGATCAATGGAAATATTCCTATTATAAGTTTTAAGGTACAAATGTTTAAACCGGCTCCTCCATGGATTCGGTGTTTATAGAGCATTTCAAGATGCGATGAATTATGCGGATGTGTCAAGCATCATCTTTTTTGGAGAATGAAAGAAAGTTTCCCACCATGAAATTTGTTTACTCCAAATCTGTGTCATTGTATTTACAAGAGCTTCTTCAGTTGGGGGATCAAGGATGGAAATTTGAGCTGATGATTATAACTGACTTGGAGAAGGAATAGCTGCCTTAGATGAACTCCCTTTTAGAACAACTTTTGCTTGCCCTCTTGTAGTCACATTAACTTGTTGATATTCTTGTTTTTCCTTGATTTTGATAACATTAACTTGGTGATCATCTGCATAGATATGACGGATTATGTTGTCTTCAACATTATTTATGCTTTTTTCTTTGGTATCTGATGTTTCACCCTTTTGATAGTTTGGTAAATTATCTTTGAATGCTTGATGATCGTCATTGGTATGATGTCCTTCAATCTTGATAGTGTCATTGTCAATTAAATCTTGTACTAGATTTCACAAAGCTTGACAATTATTCGTTCTATGACCTTTACATTGATGATAATTGCAATAATATGAGTCATTCCATGATGGTGGTTTGACTCGTGGCTTATAATCTCTTTGTGGTGGTAAGGTGATAACCTTATTATTGAGAAGCTCCTTGAGAATAGACTCAAGAGATTGACCCAAAGTTGTAAAATTTCGTTGATTTGAAAAGAATGGAGGTCTGGAAGGATTTGGTGTTTGGGTATTGCCAAGATTGTTATTAAAATTACCATGATTTTGATTGGTCATGCTTTCTTGATTGGAGTTTTGTCCTTGTTGTTTTTTATTTCCTTGTTGGTTGGTTTCCCTTGTTGGTTGTTTCGTGGAGCACTTGATAGGTTGAAGATAGATGGTCTTGTTCCTAGATTGTTTGCATCCACTATACCATCATTGACCACATTTTTATTTCTATTCCAAAACCTTGTTTTATCATTGTTATTTTGGTTGGATGAACTTGGATTATCAAGTTTTATCACTCCTCTTTTAACCAAGTCCCCTTCAATGGTGATTGCATTTTCAATCAATTTTTCAAAGTTATGAGGACAATGAAGATTAAGCCTGTAACTTAATTCTTGATCTAGGCTATTGATGAAGATATCATCTTTTCCTTTTCAGGAATAGGATGGAATATTGCACAAACAACCTTCTCCACCTTTGCAAAAAGTGAAGGATTCTCCTACTTTTTTTTCACTTTACAAAGATCAAGCATTGTTATCTGGTGTTGGATGTTGTAGGTATTGTGATATAAACTGATTTATTAACTCCTCAAAGGTTTTGATGGGGGGGTGATCTTGGAAATCCACTCCATGGATTTCCACCCCAGGAAACAATCGCATTAAGTAGGTATCATAAGCGAATTCTAGACTCATATTTCGAAATCCCTCACATGTTCAATGGGATCAATTTTTCCATTGTACCTATCAAATTTAGGGATTTCACAATGTTTTGGAAAAGGGATCATTTGAAGACTCCTATCAAATGGATAAGGAGATATTTCATCCAAAACATACTTCTTTGTTGTACCCCCTTGCATCTCCTTTATTTTCCCTTGTAATTCTTTTATCTGTTGAGTAAGGGCACTAAAATCATTAAGAGGAGTTTTAGGATTCTGTTTAATCCCTTCTATATCAAAATTGGAAGGTAACTTAGCTCCTTGATTAGCTAATGAAAGAAAATATCTTTCTTTGTTTCGTTCTAAAATCCTTTCCATAAGATTATGGAATTGAGGTTCTTGCTCTGCTTCTTGAAGCTTTTCTTATGTTAATTCTTCAATACTAAATGCATTCTCTTCTTTCTCATTATCATCGCCCATTTTACTTATGGTAGTTTCTCCTTCATCTTTTTCCATGTGTTTTCGAGATCTCGTGAAAACAGGCATAAGCTTTGTTCCAAATTCTACTAACTTTTGATCAAAAGAATGAAATAGTGCAAATTTGTGATGGATATGAAAGTTAGGATAGAATGAAGATTCTATGACTTGAAATATTTCTAACCTTTATCTTGTGTTGTTCCCTAATTGAAAGGATGACAATCCTATTGGCGGGAATTTAAGCAAAAGATCAAGAAAAGGATGATTTTGCACTTTATGAAGTTTGATCGTAGCTTTGTAAAAGGATGGATTTTGTGATAAATGCCTAATGTGATTGAGTTCTCTATTATAGAAATTAATTTGGACGAGTTGAATATTCAATTGCAAGTTGGGGAATATAACAAAAATGAATACGTTGACTATGGTTGTGCCTTTGAGAAAGGGCTCTTCTTTGAATGAAAGCTCATGAGTATAATGGTTCTACAACATAATCATCAGTAAAACCTCTAACACGGTCATGATATCGATGAAGAAAGGTTCTATATTTAAGTAAAACCTTTTGGCTTTGGTACAAGAATCGTATTTTCTTCAATAGTTTCTTGTAACTAAGTGGTTTCTTTGGCTTTTTGATTCATTTGAAAATGGATTTCTTAACAAAAGTTGTGGATTTCCAATTTCGTAACATGAGAGTAATCAATGTGGTTGTAAGTTTTGGATGATCTTTAGTGAATTAATGTATTGAAAACACATCAAGCAAGTTGTAGAATAGTTGTTTTAAGTCCTATACTAAACATGAAGTGTATGATCAAAATGTTGTTCAAAAATTGCTTTCACAGTTTTCACACATGACAGATAGATCAAATAGACTCACTCTTAGTACTCAAGTAGGTCATCATAATAATCAATAGCCCACATCTTAGAACTGCATCGACTCACACAGCTGTGTCACCCCCAAAAGGGTGCCCATATTTTTGTCTTTTCTAGGTGCGTACTCAGAGTGACGGAAGTGGATACCGGATCCCCTGAGCAAACAATCCTTGGCAGTTATATGGTGAGTGTCTTGGGGGTAGATTCTTCCCTCCCCTGCACTGTGATTATTAGGATGTTCAAAAACTGACAAGTTAGCAAATACACTAAGTTCGTAGTAAGGGTTTCCATTTGCTGCGGAAAATGATAGACTCCCTCAAGAGACCTCCCTACCTTTAGAACAAAGGCTTTGGGGATGGTTATCAATGCACACTACCATGAAAAGAGGGTTTCCCCAAATTTGCTTTAAATTTTATAGTGGGGTGGAATAGCTTGGCTTTGGCTTGAACCCACTTGAGTTGTTCCTCTTGGGTGAGTACTTTTTCCCACAAGAGCAGGCTCTCTAAAAGGTATTATCAAAACTTAAAATTGCATGAAATGAAATAGATGAGTTTGGCATTTTGATCACCCAGTTAACGGGAGAGCATAGGCCTATCAATGTTTTAATCAAAGCAAACAAGAGTTCAATTTTAAGCCCAAATAAACAATTTGCTATGCTAGGTGAAGATGTTGCTTCACAAAAACATGAAATTCTTTTTAGCCCAAAATAGAAAATGAAGTGACTATCCTAGGATTGCTTGATTCTAAATTAGGTGACTATCCTAGGATTGCTTCATTCTTTTAAAGTTCTTACTGGTCGCGGTCGTGTCAGATCTAGTCAAATCATATTTAAGTTATAGATTACAAATGTAGGTTTTGAAAAATCTATGCTAAAAATAAAAATTGAGCTAAAAAAGACATCATGGGCACTATGAAACCACTAATGAGCACTATGAAACCTCTGATGGGTGTTGTGAAACCTCTGATGGGCACTATGAAACTTCTGATGGGTGCTGAGAAACTTTTGATGGGCACTGAGAAACTTCTGATGGGCGCTGAGAAACTTCTAACGGGCACTGTGAAACCTCTGATGGGCACTATGAAACCTCTGATGGGCACTGAGAAACTTCTAACAGGTGTTGTGAAACCTCTAATGGGTGTTGTAATAGTGTTAAAGGGCACTAAACTAGGTGTGATTTGCACTGAAGCTTGTTTATTGCGCTAATACGTTGTTTTAGTTGTGACCTGTCAGAAAAACCTACAAAAAGATGTTAAAATTGGGGCAAGAGCCCCACGGTGGGTGCCAAAAATGTGTGTGGGGAATGTTAGTATCAAAGTGAAACAATAAAAACACACCAATGAAACATTAAACTAAAGAAAATGAGATAAATTGAAATCAAAGATAACATACAAAGCTTCTTCAAAACCGTGAAACCACTAACATTAATGTTTCATCATGGGCACTATGAAACCACTAATGGGCACTATGAAACCTCTGATGGGTGCTGTGAAACCTCTGATGGGCACTATGAAAATTTTGATGGGCACTGAGAAACTTCTGATGGGCACTAAGAAACTTCTGATGGGCATTGAGAAACTTCTGATGGGCGCTGAGAAACTTCTAACGGGTGCTGAGAAACTTCTAACGGGCACTGTGAAACCTCTGATGGGTGCTATGAAACCTCTGATGGGCACTGAGAAACTTCTAACAGGCGCTGTGAAACCTCTAATGGGTGTTGTAATAGTGTTAAAGGGCGCTAAACTAGGTGTGATTTTTGCTGAAGCTTGTTTATTGCGCTAATACGCTGTTTTAGTTGTGACCTATCAGAAAAACCTACAAAAAGATGTTAAAATTGGGGCAAGAGCCCCATGGTGGGCACCAAAAATGTGTGTGGGGAATGTTAGTATCAAAGTGAAACAATAAAAACACACCAATGAAACATTAAACTAAAGAAAATGAGATAAATTGAAATCAAAGATAACATACAAAGCTTCTTTAGAACCGTGAAACCACTAACATTAATGTTTCATCATGGGCACTATGAAACCACTAATGGGCACTATGAAACCTCTGATGGGTGCTATGAAACCTCTGATGGGCACTATGAAACTTTTGATGGGCACTGAGAAACTTCTGATGGGCACTAAGAAACTTCTGATGGGTGCTGAGAAACTTCTAAAGGGCGCTGAGAAACTTCTAACGGGCGCTGAGAAACTTCTAACAGGCACTGTGAAACCTCTGATGGGTGCTATGAAACCTCTGATGGGTGCTGAGAAACTTCTAACAGGCGTTGTGAAACCTCTAATGGGTGTTGTAATAGTGTTAAAGGGCGCTAAACTAGGTGTGATTTGCGCTGAAGCTTGTTTATTGCGCTAATACGCTGTTTTAGTTGTGACCTGTCAGAAAAACCTACAAAAAGATGTTAAAATTGGGGCAAGAGCCCCACGGTGGGCACCAAAAATGTGTGTGGGGAATGTTAGTATCAAATTGAAACAATAAAAACACACCAATGAAACATTAAACTAAAGAAAATGAGATAAATTGAAATCAAAGATAACATACAAAGCTTCTTCAGAACCGTTCCATTGTTCTCTATCACCAGTGATTCTCTTGAAGTTGTTGCTCTCAGATTGTGTAAGCAAAGCTTCTTAGAATGGTAACTTGTAGAATGAGTATGCAGAAGGAGAGTACTTCTCTATCCTATATATTGGTGGAGTGAAATGTTGATACAGATATGCACAGGGATTGTAAATTATGCACAGGGGCCATGGATTATGAATGCTATTGAAACTAAACTATGAGGATGATTGGCCATGATATGAAATGCTATGCTATGCTAAAAACTAAAATACTATGAATGCTTGAAAGCTATTTAACTATAGTTTTCTTGTATGAAAGCTTCTATGTTTTTCAGAGACCCAACAGTCCTTTTTATAGCTTTTTGCAGGCAAGAGCCTAGCTGGAAAAGATCAATGGCTATGAGATTGTCTGGTAATTTTAAATGGTGAGAGATGGAGAGGTTGAGAGGAAGATGGAAGATGT
Organism: Sequoia sempervirens; assembly: GCA_007258455.2. Lineage (NCBI taxonomy): Eukaryota > Viridiplantae > Streptophyta > Pinopsida > Cupressales > Cupressaceae > Sequoia > Sequoia sempervirens. Next base: position 440,778,633 of record VDFB02271358.1, on the reverse strand, counting down.
TCAGAGGTTGGAGAGAAGAATGGAGGCTTGTCTTCAACCCACGGGAACAAGCTTGCACAAGAACAGAGAAATTAATTTTTTTTGTTTTGGAAGTTTGTTTCACGATTGTTGAAGATAATCCAATATTAAATAAATAAATTTATTTAATTCCATGTGAGTTTGATTTTTGATTTTAGGATTATAGAAGATTTAATTAAATATTTGAGATATTTAATTGTGAATAGACTTTAGAAGAAATATGGAATTGTGAATCGACTTTAGAAGATAGAAGAATACTTAATCTTTATCTGAATAAATTATTCAAGCCAAGATTATGTGATAATTAATATAAATAAATCATAATGTTTATTTAATTAATTAAGAAATGGATAAGAAAAGTGATTAAATAAACTTATTTATTTAATCAAGATGAAAGAATGAACAATATAAATAAATTATTTTAGATTCATTTATACGTAGATTGAATTCATAAATTTAATTAAATATTAAAAATATTTAATTAATTACTAGACTATTGTGATGTGACCATTTTTAGATGTATACAACTATCACTTAAGTAGATATAGCATTAAGCATTCAGTAATTTCATGGAAAATGAAATATTTTCAATAAAATTTCATCCATTCATTCAAATTTTGGAACATTTAAAAGAAATGTAAAAATCTACTCTAAAATAAAGCATAAAAATGCTGAAAATTAAAAGTTTCTCCTGGTTATTCTTGTAGACACAAAAAAATGTACATGCACCTGATCTTGATCTCACTAACACCAATTCATATTGAATCATCTCCTCTACTAATCGTTTAATTAAATATCTGTTATTTGATTAAATTCATCTCATTTCATCTCTTAATTAAATAAATCATTTTTTATCTCATTAAGTTGTCATCTCATGTTAATTAAATAATCAATCTTATTTAATTAACCCTATAGTCTTTATTTAATTAAATCTCTAAAAGTCATTTTATTATATTAAATAAATTAATCTTTATTTGATTTAATCTAACATCATCTCATTTTAATTAAATAAATCAAAATCTTTATTTAATTAATTCTAAATCATATTCCTCTCATTTTGATTTAAATCAATCCAAAAATCTAAATAAAATGGTTTAATCAGCTAATCTCCCTTTAAATTAATCAAATCCTTATTAATGCTAAACGTAATCCATCAAATCCTCTAGCTTTTGCCACTTGTTCATGAAAATCATTTTAATTGATTTATTAAAACTCCTTTCTGATTCAAAAAGGAATCAAAGGTTGGAATATTCTTCAAATTTGAAATCTCCCCCCAAAAGGGTTTATACATCCAACAAAGCATTAAAACCTCTTACATGTCCTTTTCTTGAGCCATGTGACATTAACTTCATCTTTCATCTCATCCTTCAAGCCATCTTTTGAATTTCAAATCTCCCCCTCTTTGCACATTGCCCAAAATGTGCTCCATATCTCTTCAAGAGCATGTTGACAAGTGGCACTTTATCATTGGATAATTTTTAGTCCCACATTCTCCATATTTTTCATTCTTCAATCCTTATGTCTTATAAATATAGGCCTTCTCTATTTTTTTGGGGGATCCACAATCAATGTAAAATCATTATGCTAATTTTGGAGGAGAATTGGACCCAAAGTTATCATTTTCATATCAAGTTCATCTATTCTTCATCCATTTTTATCATTTATTAGCTAGGTTATGCAGAAATTTCACCAAGGAGCATCCAATCTTCATCAAATCATCACCAAGCTTACAAGGGATTGGGAAAGGGCCATTTTTCACATCAAAATGGCACCAATTCCCCCATGGGATTGAGAGTTGGATCATCTAAATAGGATTTAATAGTTTCTTTCATTGTGTTCTTCATTTATTTCTTATTTTGATGTTTCTAATGAATTGAATGGGGAATCTTAGTTCTAACTTGCATATGGATCTAACATTGTGTTTGTTTGCTATGTTTGTGTAGATCTAGGATTGGGGTTCTACATTTGGTGCTAGGAGGGAAAATATTGAGTTTTAATAATTTTTTAACAGGATTTCATGCTTTTTTGTGTTTGTTTGGTGTCTACAAGGAATTGCGCCACTATCAGTCCAGCGGTTCCATACAAAACCACTATCAGTCCAATAGCACCATACAACGATGCTACAAACTCCAAACTCCACCGTTGGAACCTTCCCACACATAAATTCAAATCTTCAAACTGTGATGTTGGTTCAATTCTCAAGCGCTGGCATTTTCAAATTTCAAATTGCATCGTTGAGCAAAACGTCGCCATCATGCTCTCTATCTTGTTGTAGAGCGTCGCTTGTATACATAGCATTGTTATACAATGTTGTTGACTTGCTCAAACAACAACACATATACGAGTTGCGCCACTAGGGTGGAGTAAAAATTCAAATTTCAATTTTTTGTGACGTGCCTTTTTGCTTTTGGTTATTTGGAGTTGCTAACTAGTTTTCTAACCTCTGTTTTTCAATTCTAACTAGTTTTTTGAAGGTTGGCTTAATCAAAGGTGAAGGAGGGAAACAAAGTTGAAGGTTCATAATGACATCATCATCTCATTACATCAAGTGTTTTTAAACACTTTAGTGTTTTTTTGACACTTTGGGAGAACTTATGATATTCCAAGGATTTGTTACCTTTCGTGTGCTTATGGCACATTAAATTTCTTTTGGGCACTAAAACTAACACTACAAAAGCTTTCATTTTGCTACAAAGGGTTTAAAATGAACTTTAGGAAAAACTACTAGATTTTGTTTAAGGTTAACAATTGAACAATCAAAATCTCACATTTCCTTTGGTGCTTAAAAAGAAGTCACTCTTTCTTTGAAAGGATAAAATGAAAATGTGCTTCTTTGTCTTGTAATCACTTACCCAAAATAATACCATCAAAAAGATGTATGTGCTTCTCTTGCACCTCATGGAGATCTTGAGAATCAAAAGTATTTTTGGTGATCTTAAGTTGGGTAAAGTGATTACCTCCACATTTCATTTGGGAATAAAAATTTGAACAAAACATGTGAGTGTGAGTGGAACATATTGCATGTGTTCTCTTTTTGTTTCTCAACAAAGATTGATTGAACTATAGATATGTTTGCTCATTTTTTGTTTATCTTAGAGGGCCTACCTTGTGGGAAAAAATAATCACCCAAGGGAATGACCCAACTGGGAACACGCTAAAGCCAAGCGAATTCCACTTGGGATATAAGTGTGGGTACTTGAGGAAAGGCAAGTATCTCAAGGATTGTTCTAACGAGAAGGGAAATAATGGTCTCCTGCCACATGGATTATGACCAACAAGGACTACCAGTTCTTGACACATTCAAAAATGATGAGGCGCTCTCCTAATTTATGGGAATATGGGATAACATTCCATGTGGGGATCACAAAGAATGATTCATCATTGAGCTAGATACATAGGCCTATTATGGGGAAATGATTGAATCCCTCAATCACAAAAGTGAGAAATTAAGAATCATATCTAAGTCCTTGAGTGAAAACCACACTGTGGCACTCTCTGACATGAGAAAAGTAAAAATAAAGGATGCATCCAATGGTGAAAACCTCTCTGAGGCGCCTGAGGATGGGGGATTCAATCTTCCTTTCTGAGCTCTTCATCAGGAAAAATCAGCAATCCTAGTAGAAAAGTACAATCTAGTTAATCTAGGAATAGAGGAGACCCAACACATCACATTCTATGTGGAGTCATTATTGTCAGAAGAATAAGAACTCCTAGTAGCTTTCTTAAGAGAGATACAAGATAAGTTTGTATGGAGCTATGAAAACATGCTAGGGCTTGATCCAGAAATTGTAGTTCATCATCTAGCAGTGTATCCTGAAGAAAATCATGTCAGACAAAAGCTTAGGAAAATGCACCCTCAAATCACCCTACTAGTCAAAATGGAACTAAAGAAGCTATTAGACGCAAGATTTATTCAACCGATAGATTATCCAAAATGGGTGTCAAACCTGGTGCCTATCTCAAAACCTAATGGGGGCATTAGAATCTGCACAAACTTCAAGGATTGAAACAAAGCATGTCCAAAAGATGATTTATCATTGCCCAACATTGACATGATCGTGGACATGACGACGGGGCATGAAATGCTTTTCTTGATGGATGGATTCTCGGGATACAACCAGATAATGATTGCTAAAGAAGACCAACATAAAACAACTTTTAGTTGTCCATGGGGGACTTACTACTGGAATATGGTACCATTCGGCTTGAAGAATGCAGGAGAAACATACCAAAGGGCCATGACTTTAATCTTCCATGACATGGTCCATAAAACTGTTGAAGATTATGTCGATGACATACGATCCAAATCTAAAAAGAGGAAGGATCACATATAAACTTTGAGCACTATTTTGATAGGCTTGAGGAATAAAGGTTCGATTAAATCCAAGAAGTGCATCTTCAGCGTACAATTAGGAAAGTTGTTAGGATACATAGTATCAATGAGAGGTATTGAGGTAGATCCAACAAAGGTAAAATCAATCCTAGAGATGGAGGCACCCAAAAAATTGAAACAATTGAGAGGTCTCCAAGGTAGGCTTCAGTCCATCTGAAGGTTCATAGAACAATTGGAAAATAAACAAAATCCATACTCTCACCTACTTCACAAAGGAGTAGTGTATAGATGGGATAACAAGTGTGAATAATCCTTCAATAAGATCAATAATATCTACTTACACCACCAGTCCTAATGCCACCAATCCCAAGAAAACCATTAATTCTCTGTGTCAGTAGTAGTAGCAGCCCTTAGTGCTCTCCTAGCTCAATACGACAAAAATGGAATAGAAAGGTCCATGAGTTAAATTATTCATTCATTGAGAAAGCATGTTTAGTAGTAGTGTTTGCTTCACAAAAATTTAGACATTACATGTTGGCACACAAAATAAAACTCATCACCAAAATTGATCCCCTCAAGTACTTACTATCAAAAGCAATGCTCACTGGAAGGATGGCTAAATGGGTCATGATACTATCAGAGTATAACATTGAATACGTCGAGCAAAAAGCAATCAAAGGCCAAGTCATCACATATCAACTCACAGAAGCACCAATCTATTGAGAGAATCCTCTCATCTTAGAGTTTATAGATGAATCCATCTTCAATCTCAACATAGATGACCATTGGAAACTTTACTTTGATGGCTCATACACACAACATGGATTAGGATCCGGTGTCTTCTTTATCACTCCACAAGGGGACTACATACCAAGGTCCTATAAATTGGTGTTTCCCTACACCAACAACATTGTGGAATACAAGGCTTGAACCATAGGTATCAGAATAGTAGTGCAGTGGAACATCATGGCCCTTAGAGTATACAAAGACTCTCAGCTAATAATAAACCAAGTGAATGGTGAATACCAGACTAAGCATGATAAACTCACTCCATACAAAAAATTGGTGGAGACTCTCAAGGAATCCTTTATCGAGATCACATTTGAGCAGATACCTAGAGCCAACAATAGAGCAGCAGATGCCATGGAAACAATTGGATCCCTACTAGACATTCCTCGCAACATTCTAAAACATGAATTCTTGGTAGAGCAGCTTCTTGTGCTCGCATTCGAGGTACCAAAATTAGAATTTGTGTGTGAAATCGTTGGTCCCCATGGTCACTGGTACCATGACATTTATACCTACCTACGAATAGGGGTCATAGCTTCCGATTGATCTTCAACCTTAAAATGAACCTTTGTCAAAAAGGCATCCTAATTTGTCATCCTAGGAAATACCTTATACCATAGAAGCATAGAGGGAACCTTATTATGATGTTTAAATGCTAAGGAGGTATTGACTACTTTAATTGAAGTACATAATGGCATCTATGGTTCACACTCGAGTGGAATGACCCTAGCCAAGAAACTGCTGAGGATGGGGTATTATTGGCCTACAATGGAAAGAGAGGCACATGACTATGTCAGAAGGTGTCTACAATGTCAGCAGCATGGCGACCTCATCCATGCTCTAGCTCAAGAACTTCATCCCATCATCACACCATGGCCCTTTTCATAGTGGGGACTTGATCTCATTGGAAAAATCACTCCCACTTCACCTAATGGCCACATGTTCATCATAACAGCCACTAAGTACTTTACCAAGTGGGTGGAAGCCATACCCATGATGTATATAACCAGGAAGTAGATATCAAAGTTCATCCTAAACTATCTCATTTGCCGCTATGGTGTTCCACAAGCCATTATCTTAGATAATGGGACACCATTCAAAAATCAAGATGTCTACAACTTGTGTGAAAAAATCAAAATCCAACATCGCTTCTCCACCCCATACTATCCCCAAGGCAATGGCCAAGTAGAAGCCACAAATAAAACCATTTTGAAAATCCTCAAGAAAACAGTCAATGATGCAGGTTGTGACTGGAATCTATAGCTCAATCCTGCCCTCTAGGCCTATGGAACTAGCATCTACACACCCACCGTCACCACCCCCTTCCCCCTAGTCTATAGATCAGAAGCAGTACTCCCCATTGAGATCGAGCTCCTGTCACTAAGAATATCACTACAAAACCTCATCACAGATGAAGAGTATCAAGTATCAAGATTGAATGAGCTAGAGCTATTGGATGAGTGGCATATAGATGCTTTAAATCATTTGTAATTCTATCAAAATAGACTCAAGAGGAGCTATACCAAGAAAATTAGAAGCAGAACATTCCAAGTTAGAGAACTGGTACTAAAGGAGAATTAGAAGAATGTCCCAAATCCAAACAGTAAAGGAAAATTTGAACCCAACTGGTTGGGACCATTTGTTATCACAACAAGCTATAATTCAGAGGCATATCAGTTATCAACACCTGAAGGGGAACCTCTGTAAGGTCCCATGAATAACTCTCATCTCAAAAAAATTTATGCCTAATCTTTCAAGGTATAGAACCAAAAATTTAAAAAAATCAAAAAATGTCCTAAAGAAACAGTTACCTTGGCAAAAACTTGGCAAACAGGTGTCTTGGTGACAACAAAAAAAATAAATAAATAAAGTATCAAAAAATTAAAAAAGTCCAAAAACATAAAAAAAGGGATTAAAAACAGTAAAGAATCGTCCTCTAGTGAAAACCACTTCGATGGCACTTTGGACAGGTACCTTGATGAAAACTTGGAAAACAAGTGCCTTGTGTAAATAAGCACTTTCCATCCACCAGGATCTTTACGACTTTTTCTGCATCATCCATCCATTACATTTCCATCACTCATCCACCCACATCCACATCATAGCTTGGTCCTGTGTTCGTATCATGATCCCTCCTAGTACTACTCGGCCCATCCCTAGGGTCAGTTTGTCCCACCTTTATCAGAGTAGTCTATTGCACCACGCTAGGGGCATGTTCACATCAAATCAGATTCATGTATATTCTTGAAGTCCTAAAATCTCATAAAATCCAAAAAACATCATAAAATTCAAAAACATCAAAAAATCACCAAAAATCCAAAAAACATTCAAAACATATCAAAATCCCAAAACAGGTCAAAAAATTAGTCAAAAATTTAAAAAAGAGTTGTCTCATCAAACTACGGATCTCTGAGCCTTGAATGTAGGAAAGGTTGATCTTTGATCATCCCCCAAGACACTTAGGTCAGTCCTTTAGGAGTCTGTCATAATAAACTGACATCTCATCATGTATATCTTCATATGTAAATCGGTCAAATCGTCAGTCGAACTACATGGTCTCTACGTGTATAAAGTAGGCAAGGCTAATCTATTGATTAGCCCCCAAGGCCCCTAGGATAGGTCTTTAGGTTAGTCTCTTGGTCAAAATCTCATAAAACCCCAAAACATTGAAAAATCAAAAATCAAAACATTTGAAAATATCAAAAAATACCAAAAATAGCCTCAAAACATTACAAAACTTCAAAAACATCCAAATATTTGAAAAAAAAAAATCATCTATCTCATCTCGCTTTCACCCACAATAACATCACTCATAATAAATGATTGTCATCCTCAACCTTTGGTGAAACAATTGGAAACAATTCTAGAAGGTTAAAAGTCAAAACTCAAAATGTCAAGTCTCAGGTTTAAGTCAATATGTTAACAAGTTGGTCAAAACTTTGTGTTAATAGCCCATCATCCAATCAATCACATTTCAGTCATCTAATAACATCATGTCCTAGGATGTATCCTTCCTACAATGGTAATTATTTATTAGAAAGAACACTTGGGATAAACGAAATGATGTGCCGCCATCCACTAGCATTTCCGAGGATGTATCCTTCCTGCAATGGGCATTATCTTTTGGCAATAGTTTTGGTTCTTATCCTTGAGAACACATTTCCTTTTAGTTAGTAGTATTGAAGAACATCAACTTTTTTGTTTACTTTATCTTGGTCTTTTTGACTTATCTCTTTGTTCTCGTTCCAATAACCTCTCGATGATGTCCAAACAACTGGATTTAGAAAGATAGGAATGGGGCAATGATCATTATCTTTTTGTCTGATGTGCTTATTGGACGTTCTTGTAAAATAACCTTGGCAAATACTTGCTTTGTTAGATATGTATGGAGGGTATTTTGGGAAACTTTTTGACTATTTCATTGATAGGTTATACCTTTTTGTGCTTTGGTACGAGGTGTTTAAAACTTCTAAAGTGCATCCTAGCAAGGTTTTCGTATGTTAGGTGTGAACAAGAATACTCCTATCTATTTGTCAAGTCAAATTCCATCACACTAGGTACAATGCTATCCTAGTTCTCTATACCTTGATACATCGTACCATGTGTGTTATCAAACATAAGGAAATTGGCCCTTTGAAAATCCTAACTCCTCGGCAAGTAGTCATCATCATTTGCATATTCATCATCTTATGTCTTGTTTAAATGTCTTCTTCTCTTTCATCCCTTCTTGCTCATAACACTAACAAGGTACTATGATATTTGATCATCATCATCATCATCATCATCATCAATCTTGCATCCACAAATCATTAGCATATTGCATAAACATATCATATAGGAAACACATGCATTGCATTTTCATCATCATATAAACATGTTATTATAATAATTTTCCATAAATAAGCACATCCATTTTTTTTCACCACATTACATCCCTTTCTCATCACATTACATCCACTTTTTCCATCACATTGCATTCATCACATAAAACATCGCATAACATTCATTTATATAAACATTTCATAATCATTTCATATTACTATCTACTGCATAATTAGACATAATAGGTACAAGAACATTATAGATAATCCATTGCATTATAAGCATACATATTTACATCACATAAACATCATAAATTCATCTCTCACATTACATTCATTTTGGATAACATAAAGCATCTTAAAAAGCATCTCATTTACATCATCAAGATGTATCATATAAAGCACGACCATTGCATTATATCATCCATTAGTCATCCATATCATATAGAACACCTCATAAATAACCACATCACAATTATTTTTTCATTTCATTGCATAAATCATTCCATACCATTATAAGCATAATAGAAACATAAAAATCCATTACATTGAAAGCGTACATCCATCCATAATCATTTTATCTAAGCATGATTCACATATCATTTCGCATATACACCATAGATCATCTCCATATCATTTTACATATTACATTTCATATCACATATCATATCATTTACATCAACATAAATAAATCATCATATAGATTACATCATCATCCATCCATATTACATATCATATAAATCCATCTACATATCATGAATAAACAACATAATATAAGATCTATTCATAATGCATACATCATCAGAAAGAAATGCATCCATATATACATTGCATCACACCATAACATGATTGCATAGCATATAGAAATAGAACCATCCATAAATGCATAAATAAATGATACTCATCACATCATATCAAAATCATCATCTCATCTTATATATATGTCATCATCGGTTAACTGTCATAGTACAAAATAATCAGATCATTGTACATGTGTGTCAATGAGTACAAAAAGGCCCAATGGGCTATCAAAAATGAGCCCATATGGCACAAAAAAATATCATCTCGATCAAAGTGAGGTCTACCCATCCTATTTGATGCCCTCGCCCCTATCACCATGACCCTCTATTGGTCTATGGATATTCCACTGCGAGTAATCTAGGGCCTACTCCGCTCTGGGTATGGCCAAATGATAATGCATATGATAATAGTCCACCTCTCGAATGCCCTCCCTATAAGAGCAAAGGGACAATGTGCTCTGAGAGGAGGAGGCTGCCATGCTCTCCAAATATTGTCTCTGACCCATCTCTGCAACTACCTGTAGCTCTATGGCCTACCTCTACAAAACATCCTGGTCTCTCTCGGCCCTGGCCTGATCCCTCTCCCTCGTCAAGGTCTAAACCTAGGCCTGCAACTGTGAAATCAGTGCATCTTAGGGACCTAGCTGCCCTACTAGTTGTGCTAGTGCAGGATGCATGTGACATTGATCCTCACCCTTAGCTCATGGTGGTGCATCTGCCTAATCCTACTACGTGCCTGGCACCTGCTTCTGGTCCTACATCTGATCATCACCCAGCTGGACCGGCTGAACTAGAGCCCTGACTAGCTAATCCTGCAGCACACCATCTCTTTGTCCTCATCCTCCCCCTCTACCGCTTGATCTCCACTGAGCAGAGGGTGCTCCTAGAACCATCAACCATAGGGATGGCTGAAACCAATCTATGTAGGCCTGTGTCACACTTGCATCTACGAGTCCCTAATCATATACCCAAGGTCAGGCCACCAACTGTCTAAAGTTTTCTACTACCTTAGAAGTAGGAATGTATCACCCCCATGAACCCTATGATACGAGAAAATATGGCCACATAGTCATCATCTGGCTAGTCTTATGCCTCATCGAATAGATGTTGAATGTGCTCAGGTAGGTATCTCTCCACCATAGTATGCTCTTGCCCTTGCATAAAGCAGTCCTAGTGGGTAAAGAAAATCTGCTCTGCATCGTCAGTCCATCCAAGGTGACCAAGGTATGGGCACCATGTAAAAACCTACATCTCATCCAGGACCTTCCTCCAGTGAGGAATCTCATGCTCACCTGTGTGTGTAAAGGACACACCACCTCTATAACGCCACACTAGGGGATCATCAGGCCCCATCGGTACTGCAACGACTCACGACCGAAGAACAACAATGTGCTCCCACACCCACACATGAAGTGTAACACCTACTCTGAGTGCTCTGTCATCAAGGTAGATGTACTTGTGTAAGTCCCTATAGAGCGAGGCTAGAAGAATAGGCCCCCATGCAAAATGAACCAGCCTATCATGAATCATCTACTCCTAGCAAAGATCCTAGCCAGGACTGAAATATCAGCCTCGTCGATCCGGGGCAGTGAGACCTAAGATGATCACTGCAACCACTAGACAAAATGGTGATGTGAGTGTCCTATGGCACTCTAGCTCTATCTGGCCCTCACAAAATATAACCTTATTTGTGGCGAGGACTCCATGGCAAGCATCATGTCTGGCATCCATATCAAAAATAACTCGCTAACCATGAATCAACAATCTAAGGATGTGCCACACATCCTCTAAGGTGATGGTGGCCTAGCCAGTAGGAACATGGAAGGATGAGGTCTCACTATGCCATCTCTTAGCAAGTGCTGACATCATCCCAAGGTGGGTCCGCACAAGCATTGCATATGCAATATATCACAACCCCATGTCTCACAGCCGATCATGCTCCCTGTCGCTAAGGTCTCGTAGGTAATTAAAAATCTCCCACAATCTGTGCTCCCAAGAATAGAGCTCCATTGCCATGTCCTGCATCAGGAAAGGTCACCATGTTAAAAAATTTGAAAAATTTCATTTCAAGTGTCCAAAAAACCATCCCAGTGTCGCTATTTGTGAAGGCATTGAAGTTTGCAATTTTCAAACTACGACATTGGAGGGCTAAACTCCAAAAGAGTACCATTGTAGTGCACTTTTCTGCCAAGTGACATAGTTTGGGAAGATTCTAGTTTAAAAGAGAACCATCGCATTGCACTTTAAAATGACCCCGCTAGCCAGGGCATGAGCATTGGAGTTTGAAGTTTGTTTCCAAACTCTGAACTCCACCGCTGCGGTATAGTCTACAATGGTGAGATAGTTTGGAACACTGAGTGGTGTAGCTTATTTTTTGAGTGATGTTATATAGCAATGTTGTAGAAAAACTAAGTTTAAAAGCATTAAATGAATGCAAAAAATGAAAAACAAAGCTCAAGTAAGGATCACTTACTGATGCCCCAATGTTAGGTGGTTACTGGTATGTCTGGACTCAATCACAAATGTGCATCAAGAGCTATAATTGTGCCATATCATCATAATGTCAAAGCTCAAATCTCAAAGTTGCTAAAGGGTTGTGTGTGAAAATGAATTGAAAGTGACCCCTTGGAGCCCTTTTAAGCTTGAAAATTAGGGTTTTTTCACCCTGATTGGCTATCCTATTGGGGTTTTGAACTCTTGAGCTTGTTTTTATCTAGTTGAGGCCTTTTTTACATCATATTATTGCATTTTGACAAGTTTTTGGCCTCTTGGAGCCTTTCTGGACCTATTGGCCACCTTGTCCTCTTCTTTTGCGAGATCACCCAAAAATCAAATTTTTTGTCCAATCTCTTGAGGGGGCAGTATGGTAGCATGTTTTCTCTTGTTGAGTAGTAGTGGGGAAATATTTTGAAAACAATTTTTTTTGGCTTTTATTGAGACCGTTTATTCTTTGAACCAACATAACGAGTGCATTGGTTCAAAGAGGGGAAAAATGTAGACACGTAAAATGTACTGATTGACATTGGACATTTGATCTTGACCACTAACATCGTTTCATCCTGAATCATCCTTTAGTCTAACCATTTAATCAAATACCTTTATTTGATTAAATTCATCAATATTCCTCTCTTAATTAAATAAACTAGTTATCTAATTAAGTCATCCTTTCTCGATAATAAAATTAACCAGCCTAATCTAATTATCCTTATTTAATTAAATAATTAATTTTATTTGATTAAATCTCTAAAGTCTATCTATTAAATTAAATAAATTAAAACCTTATTTAGTTTAATCTAACATCATCTCTTTTAATTAAATAAATCAAAATTCCTTATTTAATTAATCATTTATCATATTCTTCTCATATTTGAATTAAATAAATCCATAAATTTAAGTCAAATAGGTCACATCATTTAATGCCTCCATTAAATTAATTAACCTTGACTAATTTAATCTCTTCTCATGTACCATCCTCCATCTTTTACCACTTGCACATGAAAATAGAGTTATTTGATTTATTAAGTCTCTATTTTCTTCAACAAGGCATCTTTTAAGGAATATTCCTCAAATTTAAATTCAAAATCCAAGTGGACTTTGTCCTTCCAACAAGGCATTTACTCCTCTTACAAAGTCCTTTTTCCTTGAGCCAAGTGGCATTCAATGCACCTTATTTCCCTCTTACCTGTCATTTCAACAAATTCAAAATTCAAATATATGCATTTATTGACACATTCTTCAAAACTTGCACATCCTCCATCCACTCACAAGTTGACAAGTGGCACTTTGCCATTGGCTAATTCTTAGTCCCACATTTCTCCATTTTGGACATTCCTCCATCTTCTCATTCTATAAATAATAGGCTAATATCCTCATTTCATCATCCACAATTTGAGTAAACTTACTATGCTCAAATATTTAGCAATCTTCATCCATATTTTTGAATTTGTAGCTAGGTTATGCAGATTTTTTTCTTGAAGCACCCATCACTCTTCATCAAAGTGGATCACATTCTTCATCGCACCATCAAAGCTAGCATTGGAGTTGGGAAAGGGCCAATTTTCACATCAAATTTCCACCAATTCCCCCATGGGATCAAGAGTTTGCATTGTCTTCAATAGGATTTAGTTTACTTTCTTGTTCTTTCATTTCATTCTTTCTTTATTTCCTATTTTAAGCTTCGCTAATGAATTTCATGGGGAATCCTTGTTCTTACTTTCATATGATCTCCTAATGTGTTCTTTTGTTGTGTTTTGTAGGTATTTGGATTGGGGTTCGATAGTGGTAAAAGCAATTTATTAATCAAGATGAAATCAATTGAACCCCACACATGTGCTTGTTTATCTTTGGTCTTATGGTCTTTTGAGAAAACATTGATCTTTTGGTTTGAAATACTCTTATGGAAAAGCATGTTCTTCAAAACCTTGGTCTTGTAAACAAGTCCCTCTTAGGTTCATTTAGGATCAAAATAATCAAACACTTCATCCATCTCAAACATCAATAAAATCCATCTCACAAACAACTTTTGAACCATTGGAAAAATCATTCATACTAGACTTTGGGTAAAATCCTTCAAATCAACATCAAAGTCATCTTGTTTGGCTAGGTGTGTGTAGATGCATCCTTCTCCATACACTTAGTAAAATTATCATCCTATGAGAAAGTTTATTCCAAGATAACATCCAACATCTTGGGGTTTACAAGTCCATTATCCAAATCAAACCAAATCAAATCCAAAATAAAAAATCCAAAAGTCCTAAAGTCTAGTATTCCTCCAAGGTTGCTAAAAGTTCAACACCCATATCATTCACCCCTTTCATCCTTCATCTCATCATTGGTCCTAAATTCTTTAGAGGTCAATAAGGTCAAAACACAATAAAAAAAATGGAATATAAACTTGCTCCATACATCATAAGTGGTCTAAATCAGCCAAATTATCAAAGCCTTACAACGCCGATTGATTATCAAAACTCACATTTATACAATCTGTACATGGGATCATTATCTCCTACAAACCTCAATGGTACAACAAATGTGAGTATGCCCAGTAAAATTTTTGAAACACCCTTCCCAATGGTAGATTTAAATCCAAGTCCAAACCTACAAATTTATCAATCAAACACTCAATGCATGAGTCTTCCACAAAATAACATCATCCCACCAAATATATACATGCCAGATGTGAATATACCAAGTAAAAGTTTTCCAAACATGAACATTTCAAATACACCCTTGGTAAACTTTGGGATAGATATGTTTTTGAATCATACAAATGTTGTTCAAAGTCCAAACAAGATGTTAATGACTCCATGTATTGATCCACGCCAAGGTAACACCATGAAAAATAAAAGCTACCTAAATCAAGGCAATGGGACTCCCAACCACAACAATGTTCAATTTCAACCTATAATGCCAAATCTAAACATCATCCCAAATCAGAACATTGTCCAAAATCAATTTGTCTATGATCCCATACAAACACCACAAGTACACATTCCAAATCTTCTTGAACAAAAACCAAATAAACTATATCAAGGGTGTCAAGATAAAAATCAAGATCAAATTTTGCAAGATCAAATTGTTCCACTTGCCAAAATAATTGACTCATTGTGCCAAGATACATCTCCACCCCAAAATCAATACACTCTTCCATTGGTTAAACCATGTCATCAAAGCATTAAGTTGTTTCCACAACCACATCAAGAAAAATATCTCCAATGTCAAGAATTTAGATATCAAGATCGACCACATCAACAAATCCAACCCCCACATCTTGAAGAACAATCACCACATCTCAAAGATCAATAACCACATCTCCAAATTCAATCACCACAAGGTCAATTTAAAGTACAAATCTCATAGGGTAACAAACAAAAATACACCCCACTTGGGAAACCAATCAAATCGGTCATGCAACAGCTGGTGCATGACAATCTCATTAAAATACCCGTCTATGAGAACTATTAAGAACCCTTAGTGAAACTGCCATGGCATAATGAAAATCACCTTTGTGGTTTTCACAAAATAAAGGGACACACAACATCAAATTGTATTCGACTCAAAAATCTCATCCAAGATATTATTGATCAAAACATAATAACTATTGAGGACAATGGTGAAGATTCAACCACTAGTAATAGCATTGACAATCTCCCCACCACAATTGTTGAAAACAATGATCAAGATCTATCCATCAACGAGCACCTTGAAGATGTTTCTACCTCATCCGAAGATCAAATCAACATATTTCAAGAGTCACTTTTCAATCATGATCAAAATCCACCAACAATGATCCAATTAAAGAAATGTCAACATCACTTGACCCTATGGTTGAAGACATTCACAATCTCTCTACTACAATTGTTGAAAACAATGTTCAAGATCTCTCCATTAATGAGCAAATTGAAGATTTTTCTACCCCATTCAATGATCAACTCACCATACATCAAGAGCCACTTTTTAGTGATCTATTTCAAGGAGTGTTAGAATTATTTGATCCTAGTGACTTAATCCATGACCCATCGACCAATGATCATGTTGAAAATGTCTCTACATCACCTAATGAGTTAGAGAACATATCTCAATAATTTATTCCAAAGCATGATCAACATTTGTCACCAAAGTCTAGCAATGATCATTTCCAAGACATATGGGAATCCTTTGACCTCATGGTTATAGATACTAAAGGGATCCTCAACTCAAAATTTGATCCAATTCCACTCAAAGATCAAGAGGTTATTGAGCCACTTCCTATGCCTAATGAAGACATCCAAGAACCCTTTGTAAGCAATCCATCCTGTGCAATTGACCCATATCAAGAACTTGACCCAAAGTATGTCAAAAGAAATTCCAACATTAATCAAGATCAAGAATTTGTATCTCCAAGATACTATAATGATCTAATGGAAACTCTCCTATCTATACAAGATGTTGTAGATGATGATCATATCCTTATTAGCACATACTCCTCCATCTACCCATGAGATATTTTCTTTGGGTGGAAGCATAGATGATCTTCATTTAGAACATGATTCCTTACTGCTAACATTATTACACAAAAAGAGAAAATTATTGATTCCTACAATCAAACTAATTTTTCAACATCAGGATTAGATATATCCCAAATTCATACTGAGGACATCATGTATGAAGATATCCAACATTATCCACTCAAGGAAATAGGTCAAACAGAATAGGATATTCCAGACTCAGCATAGAAACAAATTGAAATAACGTCATCTATAATGATCATTTATTAGAGAATTCTTACTGAACAAGACATCTCAAAAGAACCAGAATCAAAGAAAAAAGTTGCTACTACCACCATACTGGGGGAAACTTCATCTCAAGCAAACATCAACATAGTGAGCACGAAGAATCCTTATGATGAAACTGATGCCAATATTACAACCAGCCACATCATGAATCTTCATCCACCAATCACCCCATCCAAGAATTGGGACCAACATCAAAAGAAGGAAATGAATCAAAACAAGAAGAATGTCATCAAAGCAAAGGAAGTTGGCAAGCATAAAGTACAAATCAAATACACATGGATACCAAAAAATACAAAGAAAGATTATCCCTATCAAACTCCATCAGTCAAATAAACTATGGGGAAAAATCAAAAAGGGAAAAGTATCCATCAAAGATGTCCACAAAGGAAAAAGCAGACTTCTCAAGCAACATACAAAGTATATCAAGCAGTTGTTCCTAATTCCACACACACTTTTGTATCCACCCATCATTGCTCATTTTCCCAAGTTTGGAGAGTCAAAGGTTCCAAACTATCAACCAATCCATCTTATATTCCTAAAAACACTCCATCCACACCTTCACACATGATATCCAATTCTCACATTGACCTTGTATTGGAAGAAACCCTTCATCATAAGGATTTAGAAGGCACTCTATTGTAATGTGCACACAAAGACAGAGTTAAATCTAGTATCAATAAAGTAGATCAAGAATCTCAAAAGTTGTATTCAAGTACATGTATCTTGGCAAAGTAAATTCTTCAGGAAGGATATCAATGGCACATCATGACAAAAGAATCTACATTGACACCACTGAGTGGTTCAACATGAGCTTAAAATCTTTCATAAAAATCAAAAAAATCAAAAAAATCAAAAAATCTTGAAAATAGTAAAGATAAAAATTGTCCTCCAATGAAAACCACTATGGTGGTGATTTGGACAAGTACCATGATGAAAACCTAGAAAAAAGGAGTCATGTGTAGAATCGATCATCTTTCTGTGCTAGTTCAGGTGGAAGCATCTCATCCCATCTATAATAAATCCAACATTCCATCCATCCCATCCATAATAAATCCATTCATCCATGAACCATTTAGCCAATCCATTTTCAGCCATCTACATCCATAGTCCAAATTATCTTGATCCTGGTAAAATTTTGATGTACACTTTACACTTTCTTATGATGGACATCTTGACATGAGCCATTTTCAATGATCCTATCCTACCCAGTATTATATGAGCCATGAAGCACTATCCAAATAAGCTTTCTTTATCTGAACACCTTATCTTATCACAAGATAATCCATATCCCTCCATCCATGACATTCCATACATTGCTAGACACTGGGGGTAGATATTTACATCATTCTTCAGGGAATAAATATTGGCATATATCCTCCAACTTATGTGGTGATCCAAACATTGTAAAACATAAATCAAATTGGTCAAAACACTTGTGATCCAAAATCCAAATCACTAGCCCATGGCATATTTTAAAAAGATGTTCCTTATCAAGCATTATATTTCATCAAATGTCAATCCAAACAATTAATATCAGTCGCATGTATTTTTCACACCAAACATCACATCAAATCATCCAAAAACAATTTTGTTCCAAATTAAGCTTCAAAATCTTGATTAATCAAATCCAATCAATCCATCATCATCTTGGGATATCCATCATAATCCTTGTGTTGATTAACACTATCCTTGCATTGTTGTGTATCCTCAACTATGTTATCATCATCAATCCATCGATCTGATCAATCAACCTTAGCTTGGTTTTCAACAAAATCCCAAACAGAGCACTGATATCATCACACATATCCATATCCAAATTGTCAAAATCATGCAAAAAAATCCAAACATCCAAAACATATCAAAATCCAAAAACACTCAAAAAAACATAAAACATCAAAAAAATGTTATCCGAACTATGTTGTTTCTAAGCTTAAACATAGGAAAGGCTAATATTCGATTAGCCCCTGAGACACAAAAACATTTGAAAAAACACAAAATCCAAAAACATTCATAAAATCTCATAAAAACCCAAAAACATTTGGAAAATTGGAAAATCAAAACATTCATAAAAAATCTTGAAAATACCAAAAAAAGCCTCAAAACATTTCAAAAAACATCAAAAAGCATCCAAATATTTGAAAAAATCCATCTGTCTCATCTCGCTTTCACCCGCAATAAACATCACTCATAATAAATCAATCGTCATCCTCAACCTTTGGTGAAATAGTTGGAAACAAGTCTAGCAGGTAAAAAGTGAAAACTCAAATGTCAAGGTTTCAAGTCTAGGTCAGTATGTAAACAAGTTGATCAACTCTTTGTGTCAATAGCCTATCATCCAATCAGTCCCAAATTAATCATCTGATATCAACGTGTCCTAGGATGCATCCTTCCTACAATGGACATCAACATCAGGCATCACTGTAGTTTGGTCTTGGCTAGTGGTATTGAAGAACATTAGCTTGTTTATTTACTTTATCTTTGTCTTTTAACTTATCTTTTTTGTGCTCATTTCGATGACCTCTTGATAATGTCCCAAAAAAAGGATTTAGAGAGCAAGGAATGGGGCAATGATCATTATCTTTTGTTTGATGTGCTTGTTGGACATTCTTGTAATATAACTTTTTGAACACTTTCTTTGTTAGGTACATCCTAGCAAGGTTTTTGTATGTCAGGTGTGAACAAGGATACTCCTATCTGTTTGTCGAGTCAAATTCCATCACACTAGGTACAATGCCATCTTGGTTCTTTATGCCTTGATGCATCATACCTATGTGTGTTATCAAATATAAGGTAAATAGCCCTTTTAAAGTCCCAATTCCTAGTAAGCAAATCAACATCATCATCCATCATCATATCTAATAAAGTCATGTAGATCATGGGCTTGTTGGATTCTCTAGTCATCA
This sequence comes from Sequoia sempervirens, assembly GCA_007258455.2. NCBI lineage: Eukaryota > Viridiplantae > Streptophyta > Pinopsida > Cupressales > Cupressaceae > Sequoia > Sequoia sempervirens. The sequence goes on along the minus strand of VDFB02271358.1, from coordinate 440,758,695 downwards.
TCCCGTATTCTTCTTTTTTTTACTAACAATTTTGAAGTATCAAATGATATATCAAAGTATACATAAGGCTACCCATGGCCAATGACTGTCTACATCATCAAATCTGTCTACATCAAACATTCAAGCTAAACTGATCTTGAACCTTTTTATCATGAGATCAATCCTCAAATTGAACTTTTCGCCCAATCTCTTGAGGGGGCAGTGTACCATCATAATTCTTTCATTGGGGCAGCAATGGGGCATACAAATTTATTATTTTTTTTTAATTTTGATCTTGGAAAGTTTATTCTTTGAACCAACATAGTAGGTACATTACTTCAAAGAGGGAAAAAATGTAGACACAGAAAATGTACATGCACCTAATCCTAATCTCACTAACACTAGTTAATCCTGAATCATCTCCTTTGCTAATCGTTTAATTAAATATCTATTATTTGATTAAATTCATCTCATTTCATCTCTTAATTAAATAAATCATTTTTTATCTAATTAAGTTGTCATCTCCTATTAATTAAATAAATAAATCTTATTTAATTAACCCTATAGTATATGTTTAATTAAATAATCCATTTTATTTAATTAAATCTCTAAAATTCATTCCATTAAATTAAATAAATTAATCTTTATTTTATTTAATCTAACATCATCTCCTTTTAATTAAATAAATCAAAATCTTTTTTTAATTAAGTCTAAACCATATTCCTCTTATTTTGATTTAAACCAATCCAAAAATCTAAATCAAATGGTCAAATTAGCTAATCTCCCTTCAAATTAATCAAATCTTGATTAATGATAATCTTAATCCAACAAATCCTCTAGCTTTTGCCACTTGCTCATGAAAATTATTTTAATTGATTTATTAAAAATCCTTTTTCATTCAAAAAGGCATCAAAGGTTGGAATATTCTTCAAATTTGAAATCTCCCCCCAAAAGGGTTTGTACATCCAACAAAGCATTAAAACCTCTTGCATGTCCTTTTCTTGAGCCATGTGACATTAACTTCATCTTTCATCACATCCTTCAAGCCATCTTTTGAATTTCAAATCTCCCCCTCTTTGTACATAGCCCAAAATGTGCTCCATCTCTCTTCAATAGCATGTTGACAAGTGGTTCTTTATCATTGGATCATTTTTAGTCCCACATCCTCAATATATTTCATTCTTCAATCCTTATGTCTTATAAATAGAGGCCTTCTCTATTTTGTTGGGGGAGCCACAATTAATGTAAAATCATTATGCTCATTTAGGAGGAGAATTGGAGCCAAAGTTATCATTTTCATATCAAGTTCATCCATTTTTCATCCATTTTTTTCATTTCTTAGCTAGGTTATGCAGGAATTTCACCAAGGAGCATCCATTCTTCATCAAATCATCACCAAGCTTACAAGGCATGGGAAAGGGACATTTTCCACATCAAAATGGCACCAATTCCCCCATGGGATTGAGAGTTGGATCATCTAAATAGGATTTAATAGCTACTTTCATTTTGTTCTTCATTTATTTATTATTTTGATGTTTCTAATGAATTGTATGGGGAATCTTAGTTCTAACTTGCATATGGATCTAACATTGTGTTTGTTTTCTATATTTGTGTAGGTCTAGGATTGTGGTTCACAATTCTCCATGCATGCCCCAAATAATCAATTAAACTAAGCAAACCACTTTATACTTCACCAGATCGCTTCACAACTACATATAAAATGGTGCAAACTTTTAAAGAGAGGGTTTTTATTTTTGGACACTGAGTAGGTTTTGTATGCACCCTTTAATGGCACATCATACAGTCTTGTTCGATTGAACTAACAAAACCATCTACAAAAGATACTGAGATAGGTAGCTATCTAATTATCTCTGATATTAATCAATGTCTACATGCATACAAAGTTTTACGCCAAAATGGTTTAGAAAATAGGAAAAAAGAACAAAACTAGAAAAGGTTTATGCTCCTCCGACAAATTATGAACTTAAAATAAAACAAAATAGGAAATGACCTTTTATAGGAACAAGGCCTCAAATTTCAACTTAAAGTCCATCCAGAGAATCATAAACAACAAATTAAAATGTAGCACATGGCACTCACCTACTATCATCAAAATATTCTAAATCAAGTCAAAACTTTTACTTTGTCAGCAGCAACATTTTCACTTTATACTCTAACACAAAACACTTCACACATGTCGAGGCTATCAGCTTTTTTCCAAAATACTGGAATGAGGAACATCTACCAAGACCGGGATTAACCTACAAAATCAAAATTGCAAAAAACACAAAACCTCCATCATGCTTCTGGTGTCCAATACCCGGTTCTTCATCCCCTCGCTCAAGACTCGAGCTCTAGGATTCTTTCTCCACCTTTATTCAACTGGTACTCTTGGAAAGCATTTAATACATGATGCATATGTTCTTTCAAAATTTCTTGTACTGCCCTCCAATTGATTTTGAGCCTAGTATATTCATTAGATACCTAGAGTATAACACCATTCCTCTGCACTTTATCTACTTCATATTTAGCTATAGTGTTCCTACACTGTATAATTTCATCAATGACCTCCCTTGTTACTAGTTGAACAGGATCTTTGTTTATTCTTTCAAACCATTCCTTGAATGCTTTAACTTTTTTTCCCTCCTATCCTAATGTCTGGGAATCACAACCTTGATGTGCTAGCATTTCAATAAACTCTCGATCTTCATCAATCAATTTTCTACATTCAATGATGACCTTTTTAAATCCTTTAATGCATTGTATTAACATGTCACCTTCCCATTTCAATTGTTTCTTCCATTTTTCTTGCAATGGAAGTTCTTGTTTTAAGATTAAATTTCCCTATATTAATTCTTGGATATTTACTTGCATGAGAATTTGAATGTTTCGCCTTTCTTCAATAACTTGCTCCTAGTGAAATGTACATTCATTTTCAAGTCGTTTTGATTTCTCTGAGCGGCGATATGCTTCCTTCTGCTTCTCTATTGCATCTGTAATGAATTCTTCTTCTTTCTTTACTAAGTACTCAATCCATTCTTCAAATATATTCATTTTATGGCCAACTATTGCAATTGCATCCACCTGTTCTTGCGACATCATTACTGGATGTTGGGGTTGTTCAGCTTGCACTTGATAGGATAAAGTTAATGACTTTATAAAATGTTTCAAGGTAGCAACCCGTTCTTTGAATTCTCTTTTCTTCTATTTATATTTCTGCACTCTGGCAATAGTAGCATTCAAATTCACTTTTATTGCTTCTAACTTTTTCCTCCAAGATGAGTGTCCAAGATTAATATTCATTATCTTATACTCCTTAGGTGTTATTTCATGTCTATCTTTATCAACTATTGGAGTAGCTTTATGGATGGTCCTGTTACCATCTGAATTTCTTTGTATGACATGTTTTTCTTTTGCTATGTACCTAGGTCTAGGAGTATCTACTTCCTATATAAAACTATTAAGATTCAGAGGCAATACTTCTACTTCCATTGGGGAAGTGTTGGAATTTGTGCCTCAATTCTTACTAACAAGATAAGAGAAATCCTTGCCGATAGGATCGCATTGGACATTGTTGGTTTCGATATAACCTGTTACAGTCATTATAGCATCTTGCCGACTCGTGGAAGCTGTAGCGATGCCGATAGAGAAACTTTGTGGCATTAGGGAGACACTATGAGTGTCTCACCAATATGCTAACAAAGTTGAATGCTCTTGACCAGTCTAACCATCCTATGTAGAGCATCGTGGGCCAATCACAAGAAGCAGTTTTAAAACATGATGACAGTAGTTTTTTATGCATCAGTTGCATCACTGGAAAAACTGCATGCAGGGAAAAATCAAGACTCGAATGGAAACTGTCTTCGGTTGGCAATGGCGGGTAAGAATGCACAGTTGGAAAATCAGAATGAGATTGTTTTAAAGCAGATCAATTTTGTTATGAAAAGTGTGATGAGTTTATCGAATGGGATGAGAGCTTTTCTGAGAAAGTTTTTGAACAGTGAATGGAGAAGCTACTGAGATGAACACCAAAAGGTTGTCTTTCTAATTGTATGTAATTTTGTTACTGTAATACAAAGAGATACAACTTGGTGTGGTGGGTTTTTTCCCGAAAGGGTTTCCCACGTAAATTCTATTGTTTCAGTTGTCTTTGTGTATTTGCTCTATTTTTGTTATTCCTTCATGTGTGTCTTAATTAGATTGTAATTTGAAAAATTAATAGCCATGTATTGCATTCTCCCCTGTAGTTTGACATTAGGAAAGTTGTTTCCACACCTCTGCTTTCCTTACAAGTGGTATCAGAGTCTGGCCAGCTATGTTGTCCTTGTGAGTGGGTTGGGTTTTTTGTGTTAAATCCTTTTCAGTGGGAGTCTGGTAGAGGTCTGTTAATTTAATTGCAAATTGAGATGGCAAGCACATCTAGTAGGATGGAAATAGAGAAATTCAATGGTAGCAATTTTGAGATGTGGAAACTCAAAATGGAAGATATGTTAGTTGATCGAGATCTTTGGACAGTTGTGTCTAGAACAATGCCTCAAGGCATGAAGCAAGAGGATTGGGACCTGTCTGATAGAAAATAAAAAGGGCCGATAAGGCTCTATTTAGCTAACTCTATTCTTCTGAACATGCATGAAGAAAAGTCTGCAGCCTCTCTGTGGACAAGACTAGCTGCTATTTATCAAGGCAAGTCCTTGGTGAACAAGTTGTTCTTGAGGAAGAAGTTGTACAACTTGAAGATGTAGGATTGAGTTGGTGTTTCTAATCACTCGAATGCTTTCAACATGCTGATTGCTCAGTTAGCATCTATTGGTGTGAAGATAGAAGAAGGTCGCTGCATGCTACTATTATGTTCTTTACCTGATTTGTGGGATCATCTGGTGATGGCTATTGGGAGTACAACATACTCATTCAAGATGCAAGATGTTGTTGCTTCTCTATTATCAGAACAAATGAGAAGGAAATCTTTTGAGATGGCAAAGGAGGCTCTAGCTATCAGAGGTAGACCAAAGGAGAAAGGCAAGAAGAAGGACAAGAAGTCAAGATGTAAATCAAAAGGGAGATCAAAGTCTCCTGGAAATAAGTCAAAGGTGAAGTGCTGGAACTATGGGCAACCTAGTTATGTCCGAAAGGACTACAAGGAGGAGAAAAAGAACTCTTCTGGAAATGATTCTTCTCATAGTGATGCAGACACCTTCATTGCAGCTTTGGCTACACGGGCATCAGATGATGTCTGGCTAATTGATTCTAGAGCATCTTTCCACATGACATCTCATAGAGAATGGTTCATGAAGTATGAAGAATACAATGGTGGAAAGGTGTACTTGGCAAGTGATTCATCTTTGGAAATTGTTGGTCATGGAAGAGTCAGAATTTAATTCCCTGATGGAAGAGTGAAGGGAATCAATGATGTAATGCATATACCAGGTCTGGCTCGAAACCTACTTTCTATAAGTAAGCTGAATGATATTGGAGTGCAGGTCATGTTCTCTAGAAATGGCTACATGATGACTAGAGGCTCTATGGTGCTGGCTAGGGGTGCTCGAATTGGTACTCTGTACAAGCTGGATGCACAAGCTATTCAATGCAATATTGTCTCTATAAAGTCACTTAAGGCTGCTCATGAAGAAAAGAAGGAAAATGTTCTTGATGGTGTAAAATCCATGGAGGTTAAACTTCCAGCAAAGAAGACTATGCTCTAGCATCATAGGCTTGGCCACATTGGTGAGAAAGGTTTAAAAACCTTGAAAAATAAAAACCTGGTAGAAGGGCTTGAAGATTGTAACCTTGAATTTGATTTATGTGAACACTGCATATATGGAAAGCAGCACCGTGTTTCATTTTATTCCAGTCCTCACAAAACTTCTAGTTTGCTTGATTATATACATTTTGATGTGTTTGGTCTAGTGAATGTTCTTTCTTTGTCTAAATCAAGACACTATGTGTCGTTTATTGATGATTATTCAAGAAGATCATTTGTATATTTTTTGAAAAGTAAATCAAAAGTGTTCAATCAGTTTAAGGAATTTAAAAAATTTGTAGAAAATTAGACTAGCAGAAAAATAAAATGTTTAAGGACTGACAATGGCTGTGAGTTCTGTTCAGATGAATTCAAAAGGTATTGTAAATATCATGGGATCAAAAGACACAAGACTACACCTTACACTCCACAACAAAATGGAGTTGCTAAAAGGTTCAACAAGACAGTAATGGAAAGAGCACGAAGTATGCTGAGTAGTGTTGGCTTGGATGAGAAAATCTAGGCTGAAGCAGTCTCTACAACATGTTACCTGATAAATCGTTCTCCTAACACTACTCTTATTGAGAAGACGCCTTTGGAAGCATGGTCTGGAAAGAAGCCCTCTCTAAGACATATTTGTGTCTTTGGCTATGAGGCATATGCATATGTGCCAATTGAAAAAAGATCCAAGTTGGAAAACAAAGCTGTGAAGTGTATCTTTATTGGCTACAGCGCTGGAATAAAAGGATACAAGCTTTGGAATTCTGAGACTGAGAAGGTTTTGCACAGCAGAAGCATTATCTTTCGTGAGCTAAAACCTTCTACTTTGGATCTACAATAAAAGAAGAAATCAGAAAATGAAAAGGATGTTGCAGCAATTCCTCAGACACTAGACAAAGAGGAATTGAAAAATCAAAATGTACCTGACATTGAGGAGAGCTCGAGTAGTTCTAAAAGTTCTGAAGATGAAGAAGAACCACCTCAGTCTGAACCTATGAGGAGGTCAACTCGTGAAAGAAAGCAACTTGAAAGGTATGGGTTTTCTTTAATAGAGTCTACTTGTGCATATGCTTTAATCTCTAGCACTGATGAACCTAGGACTGTAAAAGAGGCATTTAAAATGTCTAATTCAAACTCTTGGTTGGAAGCCATGAATGAAGAAATGGCTTCATTAGAAAAGAATGACACCTGGAGTTTGGTTCCATTGCCTAAAGGTAGAAAATTTGTAGGCTACAAATGGATATTCAAAAAGAAAATTGGTCTGGATGGCAGTGTAGAAAAATATAAAGCAAGGCTAGTTGCAAAAGGTTATTCCCAGGTAGAGGGAATTGACTATGGAGAAATATTTTCTCCTGTAGCTAAGTTGACATCCATTAGATTCCTTCTATCACTTGCATTAGCATATTATTTAGAGATTGAACAGATGGATGTGAAAATAGCATTTCTTCATGGTGATCTTGAAGAAGAAATTTATATGTCCCAGCCAGAGCACTTTGTGGTAAAAGGTAAAGAAAGACTGGTTTGCAAGTTGAAGAAATCTCTGTATGGTTTAAAACAGTCTCCTAGAATTTGGTACCAAAATTTTGACATGTTTGTCTTATCTTTGGGATTTCTAAGATCAAAATGTGATCACTGTGTGTATTACAAAGCTGAAAGTGATCAAATTCTTATTATTGCACTGTATGTTGATGATATGCTGTTTATTGGCAATAGTAAACAAATGATTTCTTATCTTAAGTCTTAGTTGTCTGCAAAGTTCAAAATGAAAGATCTTGGTGCAATAGGGTACATTCTGGGAATGGAAATAACTAGGGATAGAAAGAACATAAAGCTTTGGCTCAGTCAGAGTAAATATGTCATGACTGTTCTAGAGAGATTTTGTATGACTGAATGCAAGCAGCTAGTTGTTCCAATTACACAAAGAACAAAGCTATCTATTGAGGATTGTCCAAAATATTCTTCTCAGATGGAGGACATGACTAGTGTGCCTTATGCAAGTGTAGTTGGCAGTCTCATGTATGCTATGGTATGTACAAGGCCAGATATTGCTCAAGTAGTGGGAGTTCTTAGTCGTTTTATGGCTAATCCAGGAAGAACACATTGGGATTCTATGAAGAGAGTGTTTAGATATCTGAAGGGCACTTCAGAATATGCTTTGTGTTACCATGGTAACTTGGTTGAATCACAAAGAACTCTCAGTATTTGTGGCTATGTGGATTCTACTTGGGTAGGGGAAATTGACAGCAGAAGATCCACCAGTGGATATATTTTCACGATGAATGGTGGTGCAGTGAGTTGGATGAGCAAGCAGCAGGCTGTAGTCACTCTATCTATGACAGAGGCAGAATACATGGCAGCCACACATGCCTATAAAGAAGCAATCTAGTTAAAACATTTTTGCTCTAACATTGGCTTTGATGCAGAAAAGATTAATATCTATTGTGATAGCTAGAGTGCTATATGTTTGGCAAAGAATCCCACTTTCCATGCCAAGATGAAACATATAGATGTACAATATCATTTTGTATGAGATATGGTGGAGGATGGGAAGGTCTCTTTGGAGAAAGTGGATACTCTGGAGAATGTTGTAGATGCATTGACGAATCCTATGAGCACAAACAAGTTCAATTGGTGTGCCAGTTCGATGGGCCTCTTGGTCCATGAATCTCAGTAATTCTATGCTACTCTGGAGGTGTCAATAAGATCTTCGTGAAGTGGGAGCTTGTTGGAATCTATTCCTCAATTCTTACTGACAAGAAACTCCTTGAAGGAAAATTCGGCGTGACATCACGAATGTCTAGCCGACTAACTATTCTAAAGTTCTAAAATGTACATATCGCCATGACAGGGTTCATGTCTTGCCGAAGAGACTATCGCTATGACTCTCTAAGTTCAGCATGACCTTTTGGCAATCAAAAGAACTCTGGGTGATAGTTGATCTCATCGGTGTAACTCTCGGGTCATGGGGACATGTCTCAGCTAAAGTCTTGAGTCTTGCCGATAGATTTCTTCAAGCCAACTTTGGAAGCTTGATGAAACGTCAAGGCGAAAGTCTCATGTCTTACTGACAAAGTGTATCCTTGTGGTGACTTCACGGTAACTGAAAGACTTCGCTAAGAAGTCTTAGTGAAAGTCATAAGTCACGTCGACGGGAGAGGTCACATTGTCTTCACAGTGACAAAAGGTTTCGTTGGGATGTCTTAGTGAATTTCATAAGTCACGCTGATAGAAGTCTTCGAGTTATCTTTGGGTGCTCAAAGAAATGTCTTGGTGAAGGGTTTATGTCTTGCCGACTCGGTAAGACATGATGGAGCTCGGTGAAATGTCACAGCGATAGGCATGAGTTTTGGTGATAGTGTGACATTCGGTGGAAGTTCTGTTTTGATGTGAGTCTTGCCGAAGAGCGATAGTCATGCCGAATGGCTCATGCCGGCATGACTTGAAGTTTTTGATAGAAGGTCTTGGCGAAGACATAGTGTCTTGCCGATAGAATGTTTGCTCATTGAGACTAGTGAATTCGCTATGTGTCTTGCCGATAAGAGAAATCCTTGACGATAGGATCGTATTGGACATCGTTGGTTTCAGTATAACCTGTTACAGTCGTTATAGCATCTTGCTGACTCATGGAAGCTGTAGCAATGTTGATAGAGAAACTTTGTGGCATTGGGGAGACACTATGAGTGTCTCACCGATATGCCAACAAAGTTGAATGCTCTTGACCAGTCTGACCATCATATGTGGAGCATCGTGGGCCAATCACAAGAAGCAGTTTTAAAACATGAAGATAGTAGTTTTTTATGCATCAGTTGTATCACTGGAAAAACTACATGCAGGGAAAAATTAGGACTCGAATGGAAATTGTCTTTGGTTGGAAATGGTGGGTAAGAATGCATAGTTGGAAAATCAGAATGAGATTGTTTTAAAGCAGATTGATTCTGTTATGAAAAGTGTGATGAGCTTATCAAATGGGATGAGAGCTTTTCTCAGAAAGTTTTTGAATAGTGAATGGAGAAGCTACTGAGATGACCACCAGAAAGTTGTCTTTCTGATTGTATGTAATTTTGTTACTGTAATACAAAGAGATACAGCTTGGTGTGGTGGGTTTTTTCCTGAAAGGGTTTCCCACGTAAATTCTGTTGTTTCAATTGTCTTTGTGTATTTGCTCTATTTCTGTTATTCCTTCATGTGTGTCTTAATTAGATTGTAATTTGAAAAATTAATAGCCTTGTATTGCATTCTCCCATGTGGTTTGACATTAGGAAAGTTGTTTCCACACCTTTGCTTTCCTTACAGGAAGCCAATTTCTTGACCAACCAATCAAGTGTATCGTCACCTTGCTCTACCTTTGTAACCTTTCTTTGTTCCTATTTTCTAATTGATTTAGGAACTTCTTCTCTTTGATATGTCACATCATCTAAAATAGGAAATTATTCAATAAAAACTAGTATAGATTTGGGATTAGTATGGTTTGGCACTGTCTCCTCTGTTTGAAGACTTATATTTTCCTATCTATCCAGATGTTCAACATCATCTCTCTAGACATCTCTTTCTTTATTCATTGCTACATCAGGATTTTCTTCATTTTCAATTCCATCACCTAAAAAATTGTGTATCTTCTTCTTTCTCAATTTCAACTTCAACTTCAACATGGCCTTCTTTTGGTTCTTCAAAGACCTGTGACAGTTCATTAAGATTTGTAATAGTCCCAAGTGAAGGCTAGGAATCAAAAGTATCTGGAACAATTATTTCATCAATAGGATCCTACTCTACAGTCTCCCATGTTTCCATCTCAAGGATATTGGGATTTCCTGCCTCTAAGGCAAGTGTTCCTTGTATAAACTCTTCTTCTTCAACATTTATAGGATTAGAACTTGTATCTTGAATATCTTATGTCACTAGATGTACCATGGATTTTTCTTTAGACTTCTTTTCTTTCACTTTCTCCCACATAGCACCCCATTTGTCCATCTATTCTTTAATTCTAGCTTCATCTTCTTCAAAAATTTCCTCCAAAACCATAGGAGTTCCTCCCAATGCTTGTTTCATACTAGCCATGTTAACAGAAGGAGGAGAAGTAAAAATTACTATAGCCCTTAGAGACACAGACCTAGTTTGTGTACCAACATTTTTTGTTACTCCTGCTTCTTCATCAATAACCAGTTTAGTTTTGGTTTCACTGTGGAGGAAGATGCACCTTTGGGTATTACTTTTGATTTATCTTTGCCAGTGTGTGCATCTTTCTACTGATTAGATGGTTTCATGGGAACTTCTTGTCTTGAAACTTCAAGGGTTCTTTCTTCAATTCTCATACCAGGAGCCGCCTTACTAGTTTTCCTTCTCTTCTTAGTAGGCTCTCCACTCTCAAATTTTGTTTCATCTATAAGATTTCTTCTTTTGTCTTCTAAGAATGTGGGCACTATTCCTCTTTCTCTCAAAGCTTTACAAAAATTATCAATCAAGTGTTGAGTATATACTAAAATTGCTCTAGAGAACTCATCAATTGATGCCATATCTTCATCATCATAACTTGGGTCTAGGATGGGATCATCATATACCCTATCTTCATTATAAAATTTATTCAACACTTGGCCATCATCCTCTTCTAATTGATTGGGATTTCATGAAGCTTGAGAATCCAAGCAAATTCTAGAGACAATCTTTCATATTTTCTTCTTCTTACTATGTGCTCATCTTCACAAATGAGCCAATAATCTTCTAAGTGTGGTACATGAGCATAGAATCTAGCTATGGCCTTGGAAGTATGATTCCAATCAAGAGAGGTATTACAACCACACAACACAATTTCCAACAATAACAACAAATCTCAAGTCATTATTCTTCAAATTCTCCTCTCTTCACAAAACCAACACAATTCCTTGTAGCCTTGCAATCTGTCTAAATCAGGTATATCTTATAGAGAAGGTCCTCTCAGACCAGGACCATTACCAATTTAAAGACCCATCATGGCACTTAACAAAATACAAAAAACACTCAATAGGTTCCTTTTCAATAATTTCTTCAAAACAGGTTTCTAACCCCAACTAAACCTCAAATTAGGCCTCTTTTACAAAGACTCTTGTCACTAGACTTATCCTAAACCTCTAAAACCATTTTGGAAGCATTATATAGGTATCCAAACCAAATATTGCATAATTTTTTTATAGAAACACTCAATCCAGAGAGCCAAAACCAGAAACCCTCTTTTATTGCCAAAAACCTAGGGTTTTATTGAAAACCACACTTCCAGCCCTCATACAACCATACTAACACATCAAGCAGGTCCAAATACCTTAGCACATACTAATTCAATCAATAAATAACACTTCCCCAACCTTTTACACACTTTTCCATATCAAAACCACCCAATTCCACATGGAAAACTCAATTTTCCACTCTAGGGCTTCATTCCCAACACTCTTTTTGGCCTCCCCAACAACCAATCAACATGATCACACCTATTTCATAATATTTCAGACCCATTCCACAAGTTACAGTAGCCACATAAAGTGGAATGGGTCATAGTTTCATTTTTAAGACTTACAAACCCTTAACCTTGCAAGTTTTGACCTGGTCTCTGAGATTCAACAATAAAATGAACTAAACTCAATGAAACTCCTCAAAAGTAGATTCAAATGAAAGCTAATATAGTCTAAAATTCAATCCAATTCAATTTTAATCAATATGATAATGTACGAGTTGTACAAAAATCTTGCAATTACAAAAAATATAGAAAAAGTGGAGAAAATAGAGTATTATTAATGTGTCAATCTTCAAAAGTCTCTCAACCACCATTACATCAAACTTCTTCACATATTTAAATTATTTTCCCACCAAAACCAACTACTCCAACTTCCACAAATTTCCATTCAAATCCTAGTGACCATTGGACTACTAAACCTACCCTTTTAAAACATTTTCAATTTTGCATTTTTGCAAAATTAACAACTTTTCAATATTTTTGCACTAGTTGCAATCCAGATCTCCTAGACACCTAATAACCAACTAATATTTATTATTACAACATCAAAATGGTCTAAGTGACCTTATTTAGTGCATTTCCCCCCAAAATCCTAAATCCTACGCATGGTCAACCTTGTTTAACAAATTTTGTTCAAAGGTGCCCTTACACCATACACCCCAACTTTGATTTTTTCCAAGTCTCTTGGAAATTCTCTTGCACCTTGTTCACCACTGTACCTTCCATTCCTTTGAACTTCTAGAACTCCTTTATCATGTTCATCTTGCCTTTGTTCTTCACTATGTTTGGCATGCTTGACCTTGTCTTCTCTTGAAACATGCTTCATTCTGTCATACTATACTGTGTGTTGTTCCTTAAATTTTCCACCATAAATTACTGATGTCACACTATCTTTCACCTCTGTACAAAAACTTCCATCAACTACCATTAGTTCCATCTTGATTTCATGCTTAGATCCCTGCTCAATACCCTTCTTGTGTTCACCTTTTCCTATGTCATTCTTATTAACAATTGTACCATATCACTTAGGTACCACTGTCAAACCTGTAAAAACTTGTATCACCATTCAACTGCCTATTCATGTTCTTCATTACCATAGGGAACATAACTGTCCCAACTAGTATCCCTTCACTCTTTTCTTTCCTTTTCTCAAACATCTCACTCTTACACTACACTGTATCAAACCTAGACACATTTCCATCTACTTTTCTCTTCCACATGAAAGCATTCTTCTTCACAACTGACTACAAATTATCTTCACTTCTTCTATCTACTATCCCAACTTTGTCATTCCTTGAAATGGCTGCTAATTTTGTTGCAAGTATGAGCAAGTGTGGTGGTGTTGTCATTGATTTCAACACAGTTTAGTATGTTACATGTATAGCTGAGATGTTACTGAGATGTTGTGAGTACATGGAGCTATCTTTATGGTGTAGCAGATGTGTTGGTTTGATAAGTTTCCAAGTTCTTTTGAGAAAATTAATAAAGAGGAGAATTTAGAGTGATTAAAGTGTTTAGAATTTTCTTTGGTATGTGCTCCACATTTCTCCTGTGTTGATCCTATTCTTGTGTAGATATGAATGTTTGATAATGGTGATTTAGTGGTGATATCTTCTAAGTTTTATCTTTTGGTTTGATGGTATGTGAAAGTTGTGTTCACCGGTATGTGAACTATTCTGATAGAGTTGGTCTTCTATGGACTGGGAGAAATATTGTTTCTTTACAGTCCTCCTCTATTTCATTTTAGATCTTGTGGATCTAGAATATGTCTTGTTAAGGTCTTTCCTATGCTTGGGAGAAGAGGTTTGAAGATTGGTGATCTAGAAGTTATGTTCTAGTATTTTAGTGTGAGTTTATACAGTCCAGTTGGACTAGTGAAAGGTGTTCAGTGATTGAAGTCTATTATTTTTTTGTGGATGTATCTGGAATATTCTGAGATGCATTCTTATAAATAAGGAATCTTGTTGTAGTTTTTTCATGTCATCTTCTTGTTGGGAAGCATATACATCAATGTTCATTTGTGTTTTCATTAGGTTTGGCCGACCTAGTGTTTACACTTCATTCAAAGAATAAAATTTAAGGAAGTGTGTGGTTATTTCGAGATATTATTTTTGATCTTAAAAGATGTTTTTATTGGTCCACTCTTATTCCTTTCCACCACAGGAATTTCGAGTTTCTAACCTATTTTTGAATTTATGAAATGAGATATTTTTGGCTGACCTTGGAGAAAGATTCTAAGGTTGGGGATGGTATAAAAGCAAGTCGAGTTATGAAGAATTGTATGACAGTGTGATGCAAAGTAATGAAAGTGAGCCACAAATCATAAGAGCAGATTTTGAGATGTATTCTCATGCATAAGGAATCCTATTGTGGTGTTTGTATGTCATCTTCTTGTTGGGAAGCATGTACATCAATGTTCATTTGTCTTTTCATTAGGTTTGGCCAACCTAGTGTTTACACTTCCTTCGAAGAATAAAATTTAATTAAGGAAGCATGTGGTTGTTTCGAGATATTATTTTTATCTTAAAATATGTTTTTATTGGTCCACTCTTATTCCTTTCCACCATGGGAATTTTGAGTTTCTGACCTATTTTGAATTTATGAAATGAGATATTTGTGGCCGACCTTGGAGAAAGATTCTAAGGTTGAGGATGGTATAAAAGCAAGTCGAGTTGTGAAGAATTGTATGACAGTGTGATGCAAAGTGATGAAAGTGAGCCACAAATCATAAGAGAAGAAGTGTGTGTGTTAGTGAGTTGTGACAATAGTTCTTCATTGTGTTGAAGGTAGTGAGATAAAGGTTTCTACAATCCTGTGAATGTGTTAATTGTTGTGGTGGATCTTTTTGTTCTCTTTTGTATCTGTAGGAAGTGAGCCTCCCTATTGGATAGTGAGTCCCTTTTGTAGGAAATGAGCCTTTGTACTTGGATAGTGAGTCCTCTTTTGGGAAGTCAGCCTTTGTTTTATAATATTTATATTGTGAGCTAACCCTCACCATGGTTTTTCCATCATTGGGTTTTCCACATAAAAATATGATGTTCATTGTGTTGATTTACTTTCTATTATTTTTGTTTTATGCTCTTACTTAATAATAGAATAGTGTGATTGTGGAATTAATAAGTATTGAATTTTTAAGTTTGAATTTTGTGACAACTGATTCACCCCCCTCTCAGTTGTCCTGTGCCTATTTAACAATTGGTATCATAGCTTTGGTTCCTTGGTGTAGAGCTTAACTGCTTAAGGAAGATTTGATGGTGCATAAGTTGGTGATCCCTATGTTCGATGGAACTGACTACAATGATTGGAAGGGACAAATGAAAGGATACATTTTCTCTCTTAGTTTTAAGACCTGGAAGGCTATTGAGACAAAGTATACATACCCATCTAGTGGTCTTACTATTGTAGATGAGATCTCTGCTTATGAAGAAAATGAGAAGGTGAAGTATGCTATTTGCAGTGGATTATCTAAAAATGAGCGAGCTAAAGTTCTTTCTTTGAATACTGCGTATGAGGTCTGGAAGAAGCCAGAAGAAATGTATGAAGGAAATGAAAGAGTGAAATTGACAAAGAAGTTGGCGGCAAAGCAAAACTTTGTAAATCTGAAGATGGAAGAAGGTGAAGAATTAACAAGTTTCTTTTAGAGGGTTGAACTGATTGCAAATGAAGTTAGAAATCAAGGGGAAAATTATTAGATGAAGACATAATTGAGAAGATCTGGATCACCCTACCTGATTGCTACAATGATAAGATCTCTATGATTGAAGAAGTGTATGATCCTAAGAAGTATACTCTAGAACAGTTGTTTGGCACCTTGAAATAATTTGAGTTAAGAAAGTTCCAAAAAGAAGACAAGATAAAAGAAAAGATAGAAACAACATTTAAGGCATTGAATATTGAAGAGGAACTAGATAGTGATGGTGTTGATGATTTGGAAGAAAACTTCACCAGGAAGTTGAAGAAACGCACCAGAAAGTATAAAGGTATGTTTCCCTTTAAATGTTTTAGTTGTGGTAATATTGTTCATTATGCTTCAATATGTCTGAATAGAGTTGTGCATAGGAAGAACAAGGATTATAAGGATAAGGATATCAAGGATAAGAAATATAATAAGTTGTACTATGTTAAAGAAGAAGTATGAATTTGTGATGATGAATCTAAGAATGAGGTTGATGATAGTGAATGCTTATTCTTAGCTTTGGAAAGTAAATTTGTATCCACTAACCCTAGAAAATTTGTAAGCAAGAAGGCTCTAGAGAATAAAAGAAATAGGATGGAAGGTACTTTGGTTACTACTTTCCATGCAAGACACGATGAAGATTACTGGGTAATTGATAGTGGATGTTCTAATCACATGACTAGAGATAAGAGTAAGTTCACTAAACTTGAGAAATATGATGGTGGTTTAGTTATGTTTGGTGATGATTCAAGAGCTAAGATTTGTGGGAAAGGTTCAATTAGTTTTGATGGAATGCACAATACTGATGATGTATATTATGTGAATGGTTTGAGGCATAGCCTTATGAGTGTTGGTCGGATGTGTATCAACAGTTTTAAACTTGTGTTTTAGAACAATACCTATGAAATCAGAAAAGGATCCATAAATGGAGATATGATTGCTGTTGGGAGTAGAACTCATGGAAACATATACCATCTAAAGGGAGTTGATGGCCATTTCCTTGTATCTCAAATCAGTGAAAATTGGTTATGGCACTAAAGAATGGGACATGTAAACTTTGATAACCTAGTCAATATCAGTGTAAAGGAGATTATTCAAGGATTTCCTAGAATCACAAGACCTAGTAATGCTATTTGTAGAATTTGTTAATTTGGGAGACAAACAAGATTCAAGTTTAAGGGAAAAGAGCATTCTACTACCAGAATGTTGGAGTTAATCCATATTGTTCTCTGTGGTCTGACTAGGATTCAAAGCCTGAATGGTGATAGGTATTTCATGCTACTTATTGATGATTATACTTGAATGACATGGGTTGCTTTTCTCAGAGAAAAGACTCAGGCTCTGGATAGGTTTAAGGTATTCAAAGCAAGAGTGGAAAATCAAGTGTTTGAGATCTGATAGAGGTGGAGAATTCACTTCTAGTGAATTTAATGCATTTTGTGAACATCATGGCATAGGAGGATAGTTTTCTACCCCAAGAACCCCTCAGTAGAATGGAGTAGTTGAAAGGACAAACCAGACTATATAGGAAGCTGCTAGAACCATGATGAAAGAATCAAATGTACCAGATTTGTACTGGAGAGAGGTGATACATACTATTGTTTATGTTCTTAATAGAGTTCATATCAGATACAACAACACAAAGACTCATTTTAAGTTATGGACTGGTAAGACTCCTACTGTGAAATATTTCAAGATATTTGGAAGTAGATGATATATTAAAAGAGATGATGAAAATCTTGGAAAGTTTAATGCTATATGTGATGAAGAAATATTTCTTGGATACTCTACCACTAGCAAAGCATACAAATGCTTTAGCAAAAGATCAAGAGAAAGATCATTGAAAGTGCTAATGTGAATGTTGATGAAGACATACATAGACCTATTGAGATAAGTGAAGTTAAGCCTGATGATCCTATCTATGGACATGTACCTAAAGAAAATAAGGAGATGAAAGAAGAAGAGAAAAAAGAACAAGTGGAAGAAGAAGAAGAAGAAAATGAACCAGAACCTATTGTTAGGACTCCTAAGTATGTATAGAAGAATCATCTAAAAGATCAGATAATTGGAAATAAAAGTGAAGGTGTGAAGACAAGAAGCAGAGTTGCAACTGAGGTAAATTTTTGTCTACATTCTAAAATTGAACCCAAATCTATAAGTGAAGCATGTGAAGATGAGAGTTGGATGAGAGCTATGAAAGAAGATTTGCAGAAAATAGAAAAGAATCAGACATGGGAACTAGTCCCTAGGCCTGTGAATAAAAATGTGTTTGGCTCAAAATGGGTGTTCTAGAATAAGTTGAATGAAAGTGGAGAAGTTGTAAGGAATAAGGAAAGACTGGTATGCAAAGGATATTCACAAGTTGAAGGTATATATTTTGAAGAAAATTTTTCCCTATGGCTAGAATGGAAGCGATTAGGATGTTTCTGGCATTCTATTCCCACAAGGACTTCAAAGTGTATCATATGGATGTTAAGTCATCATTTTTGAATGTTGAATTGGAGGAAGAGGTGTACATGGAGCAACCTATAGGGTTTTAGTTATCTAAAAAACTGGACATGGTTTGTAAGTTGAAGAAGGTGTTGTATGGACTGAAGCAAGCTCCTAGATCTTGGTATGCAAGATTGGATAGATATCTGACAAAGCAAGGATTCAGCTAAGGTTCTACTAACAAAAATATTTACTTCAAAGTGCAAGGTATCAAAAGGTTGATAGTAGTTGTATATATTGATGATATCATTTTTGGTGGAAATGAAGGCATGTGTAAAAGGTTTGCTGAAGAAATACAAAAAGAATTTGAGATGTCTATGATTGGTGAATTGAATTTCTTCCTTGGTCTACAAGTGAATCAAACTAATAAAGGGATATTCATTTCACAATATAAGTATGTAAAAGACCTGTTGAAGAAGTTTGGGATGGATGATTCCAAACTAGTTTGTACTCCTATGGTAACCAGATGTAAACTGAGCAAAGATGATGAATCTGCTAAGACTGATTAGAGCAAATATAGATCTATGATTGGTGGCCTGTTGTATCTTACTGCTACTAGACTAGATATTATGCATGTAGTATGTTTAGTTGCTAGATTCCAAGCATATCCTAAAGAAGCACATGTTATAGCTATAAAGAGGATATTTAGATATGTTAAAGGTACACCAGATAATGGATCATGGTATCGTAGGAGTGATGATTTTACCCTAGGTGCTTATACAAATGTTGATTGGGAAGATGTGTAGATGACTAGAAGAGTAACAGTGGTGGTGCTTTCTTTCTTGGTAGTAGATTAGTTTCATGGTTGAGTAAAAAACAAGACTCGGTTTCTTTATCCACTATAGAGGCAAAATATATTGCCACAATATCTTGCTACACACAGGTTTTGTGGATGAAGCAGACATTGAAATACATTGGAGTAATATGTGATGATCCTATTTCTATTTTTTGTGATAAAAAAAATGAAATAAAAATTTCAAAGAACCCGGTTATGCATTCAAGAACAAAACACATATCTATCAAATATCATTTCTTGAGAGAAAAAGTGTAGGAGAATGAGGTTAGATTGGAGTATGTGAACACAAAGGAACAAATTGTAGAGATATTTACTAAGGCTCTTCTAAAGGATACTTTCGAGCATCTTAGGGAGAAGTTGGGGGTCATTGGCCCTCCTAGCTAGGTGCACATGAAGTTGCATCAGTCTAGTGAATTCACATATTCTTCATTTATCTGGACTAATAGATGGGTCTACTCCACAGGGGGAGTAGAAAAGGTTTTCATTGTTACACTATGAGTTTACTCCTAAGGGGGAGTAATCAGAGTTGTTGATCTTTGCCATTCATGTCAAAGGGGGAGAGAAAATCATGTGAAAAATAGTTTCAGAAGAAGAGAAGGTGTTCTCCTAGGATATTGTGTAATTTTTTTTCTTTGTGATGTTTTTTCACATCATGTGTTGTCATCAATGACAAAGGGGTAGATTGCTGCAAGTATGAGCAAGTGTGGTGGTTTTGTCATTAATGTCAACATAGTTTAGTATGTTACATGTATAGCTGAGATGTTGTTGAGATGTTGTGAGTATATGGAGCTATCTTTATGGTGTAGTAGATGTGTTGGTTTGATAAGTTTCCAAGTCATTTTGAGAAAATTAATAAAGAAGAGAAGTCAGAGTGATGAAAGTGTTCAAAATGTGTTCTGGTATGTGCTCCACATTTCTCCTATATTGATCCTATGCTTGTGCAAATATAAATGTTTGATAATGGTGATTTAGTGGTGATATCTCCTGAGTTTTAGCTTCTAGTTTGATGGTATGTGAAAGTTATGTTCACTGGTATGTGAACTGTTCTGGTAGAGTTGGTCTTCTGTGGACTAGGAGAAATATTGTTTCTTTGTAGTCCTCATCTATTTTTTTTAGATCTTGTAGATCTGGAATATGTCTTGTGAAGGTCTTTCCTATGCTCTGCCAAAGAAGTTTGAAGATTGGTGATCTAGAAGTTATGTTTCAGTAATTCAGTGTGAGTTTATACAGTCTGGTTGGACTGGTGAAAGGTGTTCAGTGATTGAATTCTATTGTTTTTATATGGATGTATCTGGAAGATTCTAAGATGTATTCTTGTGCATAAGGAAACATGTTGTGGTGACCACATGTCATCTTTGTGTTGGGAAGAGTGTACATCAATGTTCATTTGTGTTTTCATTAGGTTTGGTTGACCCAGTTTTTACACTTCATTCAAAGAATAAAATTTAATTAAGTGTGTGGTCGTTTCGAGATATTATTTTTGATCTTAAAAAATATTTTATTGGTCCACTCTTATTCCTTTCCACCATGAGAATTTTGAGTTTCTGACCTATTTTGAATTTATGAAATGAGATATTTGTGGCCAACCTTGGAGAAAGTTTCTAAGGTTGAGGATGGTATAAAAACAATTTGAGTTGTGAAGAATTGTATGATAGTGTGATGCAAAGTGATGAAAGTGAGCCACAAATACTAAGAGCAGAAGTGTGTGTGTGAGTAAGTTGTGACAATAGCTCTTCATTGTGTTGAAGGTAGTGAGATAAAGGTTTTTTCAATCCTACGAATGTGTTAATTGTTGTGGTGGATCTTTTTGTTCTCTTTTGTATCTATAGGTAGTGAGCCTCATTGTTGGACAGTGAGTCCTTTTGTGGATAGTGAGTCCCTTTTGTAGGTAGTGAGCCTTTGTACTTGGACAGTGAGTCCTCTTCTGGGAAGTGAGCCCTTGGTAGTGAGCCTTTGTTTTATAATCTTTATATTGTGAGCTAACCCTCACTGTGGTTTTTCCCTCATTGGGTTTTCCACATAAAAATCTAGTGTTCATTGTGTTGATTTACTTTCTGTTATTTGTGTTTCTTGCTCTTACTTAATAACATAATAGTGTGGTTGTGGAATTAATAAGTATTGAAGTTTTAGTTTGAATTTTTTGACAACCAATTCACCCCCCCATCTCAGTTGTCCTATGCATGTTTAACAAATTCCTTATTCTTGCCTTCATCAACACTTACAAACTCTTTTCTTCCAAGAATGATGATCTCACCTTGATCTTTAGTTTCTTCATTCAATGGAGTTAAAATGAATGTTCTCCCATACTTTTTAATTGAATAAGCGTTTTGTCTCCCATTATACATTGCTGACCTATCAAATTTTCAGGGCCTTCCAAGTAACACATGCCAACAACTCATAGGAAAAATATCACAAACAACCTTATCTTTGTACCTACCTATTTGAAACTCAACTAAAGCTTGTTCACTCACCACAATGGATTGATTATCACTAACCCAAGACACTTTGTATGGATTTTATTTAGGTACTCTTTCCAAATTCAATTTATCCACTATTTCGCTAGATATCATGTTATCAATGCATCCTAAATCCACTATCACCTTACATACCTTGTTTTTGCGTTGACAAGCTATCCTAAATAAGGCTCTTCTCTAAATCAATTCATTCTCCTTGGATGTCTTCAAGAGTTGTCTCTTCATCATTAAAATTTTACCTACTTTAGGAGAAACATGAATACGGTTGGAGTTTGAACTCTCAGCTTCATCATCTTGAACAATTTGTGCTCATTCTTCCTTTCTCCACCACTAGATGTTGAACCAAATTTTTTAGGGAATTTGTAAGAAGGATGACCAAACTTAGTGCAATTGTAACACCTACCAGTAAAGATGTTTGAATTCCTTCCACCATCAAATCTACCCCTTGTGCCTCTATAGCCACCTCTAAAATCTGCAACTTTCTCTTCTCTTTTAGGTGCATCCTCTTGGCTCTCACTTGCTTGTCTTGGAGTAGGGAAAGATCCCCTTCCTATTGTAGTGCTTCCTCTTCCTCTAATTTTTTTCTCTTGTCTTATTTTTACTTTTTCTTCAACCTTCAATGCCATTTGATAACATTCTTCTACACTCCCTGGATTTTTCAAAGCCAATTCATCCTGTATATTCAATCTCAAACCACCCAAGTACCTAGCAATTTTCTCATCTTCATTCTCATTATGGTTAGATCTCATACTTAATTTGTAAAACTATTTAGTATATTCTTTTACATACATTTCCTTTTTCCTTAAACTTTGTAGCCCCTTAACATCTGAATAGAATAATCAGAAGGGAGAAATTTACCTTTCATCTTGGCTACCATCTTGTCCCATGATACAATCTTGTATTTTCCTTGTTTCCTTCTTTCTAACTACAAATAATCCCTCCACAAAAGTGCATGAACTTTAAGCTTTGTCTTTGCAATCTTGACTCTCTGTTCTTTTGGAATGTCTTCATACTCAAAGTAGTTGTCCAAAGATGCTATCCAATCTAGTAACTCTTCTTCATTTAGGTTTCCACCAAACTTTTGAACATAAATATTCACTTTATGTTTGTCACTTTTGACTTCCTTCAACAATTTGTCCATTCTACGATCTTCTAGATAAAGTTCTTCCTCAACTTCTTCAAACTCTTCTTCATCATCTTCATCATATGAATCACTCCTTTCAACTTCTTCTCTTCTCTTTCTTATCTCCAAGGCTGCCAATCTCTCCTTCAATTCTCTGATCTTTCTAATATACTGACCATTCAATTCATTAATCTCCTTTTCCACATTCTTTCCTTTAGGAGGCATCTTCTCAATTTTTCCTCTTCACCTTCCAATATTTCTTTCACAAACTGCAATCGTCTTCCACAAATATCTATTACATTCACTTTGATTCCACTTGATTCCAATCAGGGGAGGTCCTGCAAGCACACAACACAATTTCCAACAATAGCAACTCTCAAGTCACTATTCTTCAAATTCTCCCCTTTTCACAAAACCAACATAATTCCTTGTAGCCTTGTATATATTTTAGAGAAGGTGCTCTCAGACCAAGACCATTACCAATTCAAAGACCCATTAGAGCACTCAACAACATACCATAAACACTCAATAAGTTTATTTTCAACAACTTCTTCAAAATAGGTTTCTAATGCCAACTACACCTCAAATTAGGCCTATTTTACAAAGATTATTGTCACTAGACTTATCCTAAACCTATAAAACCATTTGGGAAGAATTCTTTAGGTATCCAAACCAAATATTACACAATTTTTTTACAGAAACACTCAGTCCAAAGAGCCAAAACTAGAAACCCTCTTTTATTGCCAAAAACCTAGGGTTTTATTGAAAACCACACTTCCAACCCTCATACAACCTTGCTAACACCTCAACTATTTCCAAATATCTCTTCAAATAATTATTCAATCAAAAAATAGCACTTCCCCAACCTTTTACACACTTTTCCATATCAAAACCACCCAATTCCACATGGAAAACTCAATTTTACACTCTAGGGCTTCATGCCCAACACTCTTTTTGGCCTCCCCTGCAACCAATCAACATGATCACACCTATTTACTAATATATAAGACCCATTCCAAAAGTTACAGTAGCCACAAAAAGTGGAATGGGTCAAATTTTCATATTTAAGACTTACAAACCCTTAACCCTGCAAGGTCTGACCCGGTCTTTGAGATTCAACAATAAAATGCACTAAACTTAATGAAACTCCTCAAAATTAGATTAAAATGAAATCTAGACATTATAAAATGAAATTCAATTCAATTTGAATCAATATGATGCTGTACGGGCCATACAACAACCTTCTAATTACAAAAAATACAGAAAAAGTGGAGAAAATAGAGTATTATTAATGTGTCAATTTTCAAAAGTGTCTCAACCACCATTACATAGAACTTATTCACATATTTAATTTTTTTTCCCACCAAAACAGCCTATTCCAACTTCCACAAATGTCCATTCAAATCCTAGTGACCATTGGACTACTAAACTTTCCCTTTTACAACATTTTCAATTTTGCACTTTTGCACAATTAACAACTTTTCAATATTTTTGCACTTTTTGCAATCTAGACCCCCTAGACACCTAATAAACAACTAAAATGACTTATTACAACATTAAAATTTTCTAAGTGACCTTATTTAGTGCATATTTCTCCAATATCCTAAAGCCTACACATGATCAACCTTGTTTGACAATTTTTGTTCAAAGGTGTCGTTGCACCACAATATTCCCTTCAATAGCATAATATATTCTTTGGAGTGCAAACTCTTCAAAATTATATGTTCTTAATTCTTCCTCACACAAGTCAGTCACATTAATTGTATTACACTTATAATTTTCTATTACAATGGGGAATTTAAAAGAGGCATTGTGAGCATGGCTATAAAGAGCCTGAGACGGTCTCAATTGTTGCACCAATTCTAACAAAATAATTTTGTCTGTTCGGTACCTGGGCAACATGAATGGATGTCCATAAAATCCCTCCACCCTAATGTAGTAGTAAGTAGGGAATTGAATGTACCAACCTCCCATTTGTCGAATGACACTTTTTGCTTCTAGGGACAATCTTTTGGCTTTATCACCTTCCATCGTTCTGACCAATTTCATGGAGAATAGTTCATTGAATTTCTTGTAATTATCTTTATATCCATGGATGGTCATTTGGGGTAAATGTGCATATATCAAATTATTTCCCACCTTCATGCCCAAAGTACCAATCTATTTCAACCCTTGCTTACTGGCTCTCATGACATAGGAGTAAATAACATATGATGACATATAAAAGTGCTTGGTTTTAGGAAATGTTGTTATTTGTTCATATAATCTATCATTTATAATATTTCCCCAATGCAATTGCATGGGACTTTCCATCAGGCTAGATATTATTACAAACATCAGGGGTTCAAATTTACTTGCATCCCTTAAACTAGCTATCCTACTCAGCAAAGTTATAATATCTTGCACTTCTTGGTTGAACATAGACCTCTGAATTACTTTGGTCTATGGTGTAATTGGCTCTTAGCACCATTGGGTACTCATAATTTCTCTATTGCATTCTTTGGCATTCTGATACGTCTTTCCCATTGTTTTCATATCAATATTATTCATTTGTGTGTAGATAGGAAGACCAAATGTGTATATGATTCCTTTCTATTAGAGGTCTACATAAATTCTCCCTTCTTTCTCAATGACCCTTTTGGCTAGGTTATAGTAATTCATACATTTCATAACTAATTCAGGGGCCTCCATTACTGATGGAAACCCTCCTAGTGAAAGTAACCCATTTGCCACAACATTCTTGGTACATTGAGAGGCATTTTATGTTAATACCCACGAATGGATTTCAATATCAGAAGACCATCCCATATGAGTTTCTGTAACCACCACATTGATTGGTATGGCTTGCGAATTATAGTGTTTGAATTCATCTTTTGTCCTTGCATCAGAAGTACTCATTTTCTCTAGTGTGTTCTATATTTTTAGAATGTGTGTCTTGTGTGCGAGTTAGGGTTAAATTTAACCAAAATTTACAATCTATAAAGTTTTTAGCTCTTTTTTTGGTTAAATTAAAAAAAATTAGAGGATAAAAAACATTTCAATTTCTAAAGGGAAATACCATTTTTGATATCTTTCAACTTTAAAGTCACTAACATAGTGTTAGTTATCTGAAAGATGCCTAGTTCTAGTTGATGATGATCTTTCAGAATGTAACTTCAAAATGCTTGGTAGTTGTGTTTCTTAATTTCTTGAAATTTACCTCTCCTTGTGCGCCAGTGTTGTTTCGTTCTTTCAATGTCCTTTGCAAATTTGTAGCATGACGTGAAGTGGAGTGTTACAAAAGCAACTACATGCTTGAGGTGGTTCCAACTACATATGTAGTTCACCACATTCATTAATTACCAATTATTTTTCATTAATTCCTCAAATAAAGGTGCAATCATTACAGATTAGGGTCCAAATCTTGAACACCTACATTTCTACATAGGCTCGCTACTAGAGGAGAAAGATGGCATGATGATTATACGTGGCATTCAGATGTCACACTAATTCTCTGTAAGGTATAGGTCATTAAAGATATGTGATCAATTCATAATCACCGAGATTGAGACTTTCTAGTATTAATTTAAGAAGAAACACTGAGATCCAGGAATTTACCTCAAACTTTAGAAAGAGAAAATCAGAACGAAGGAAAAGACCGAGAACTGGGTTCAAGGGAGATTGACAATTTCAAAGCAAACTCTTTGGTTTCTGACTTCTGAATAAGAAAAAGAAAAGGAAATAGTAAAATACCAGACTATGGAAAAAAAAAACTACCAGGATTGATGACTCTAGTTAATGAAATATTGGGGGAAGCCAGGACCAAAAGAAGATACAATTCTCCTTAATGCAAATGCAAGACCCTAGGATTCTAATTTTTTGATAATATGTTACACTTTTATGGAAAGACATAAACACCAAATCTAGGAAATAAAAAAGATAAAGTGAAAGACCAAGCGAAATTGAAAGTGAGATCAACAACCAACCAAGCCGCAGAAGGACGCCAAACCAAACAAAAGAAAAAGGGAACAAAGGAAAGGGAAAAAAGGGGGTCCACATTTTTCCAAGGGGAAAAATGGGGTGTGTTATGATACCACACATGTACCACCTAGCAGGGACTCATTCGCCACATATGGAAAATTAGTCCCAAAGGGTCCCATTTGCCAGTTGGGTTGTTGAGGAATGAGGAATTTTGGTTCTTATGTTGATTTCATCGGGTATTTGATCAAATTATGCCTCGGGATGCACAATATGGGGTCATAGAGGCCTATTAATGATGATGAAAAGGTAAATTAGGGCTTGGGACACAAAATTCAATTTGAAAGATTGATTAAATACACTTTGTAACATTGAAATAGGGTCCACACAACCTAGAGAGGCACAACATCTAATGTGAATGTTTAAGACACATTACAACACTAGACTAAGGTTAAGTTTAATTCACAAGCCTTTTAGATTGATGTGATAATGCAATTAAATACATTTTTCAATGTTGAATTAAGGGAAAATGGGTTCATTAAGTCTAGAGAGGTGTGAAAGTCCTTTACAACACTTTACAACACCTTTACAAGACATCAATAAATGCATGTCGTTCAATTTGCAAGGGTCCAAGACATAGTGTGGATGTGTAATTCCCATGTCAAGCAAGAAATAATCTTCTCTGTGGTACACCTTCAATCATCAAACCGTAACTATGGTGATTTCTCACACTTCACAATTTCCCTTGTAGCCATCCAAAAAGAGGAATTTGTGTATATCTCTCTTGAAACTCCTCAAACCCACAACAAAAATAGCATTCTAGATACCCATTAGGGTGCTCTTCAACATATCTCAAAAGTACAAACCTTTGTTTTGGAACATCATCACTCAAAATTGACTAGTATGTTGAACAAGGGCTCAATTAGCCCTCTTTTACAAAGAAACCCCAACTTATACTCTCCTCCAAACCTAAAACTTTATGGAAAATCTTTTTTCAGACCATAAAACCTCAGAATCCACAATTTTTAAGTAGAGAAATTCCCTCTAAGTCAATAAACCTTAAAACCCTCTTTTAAGCCACTTTCCAAGAGGGTTTAATGGAAATCAACATTCCACACCTATTCTCACCTTACCAACACTTCCAACACTTCATTCCAAGCTTTCACATGCTTTATAAACACACTCCCACTATCTACCAATGCTGTCAAATCAAACTACCATTCCTAACCATCCAATTTGACTCAAAACTTGCACATTTCACCCTAGGGCATCACACAAAATCCCTTAAATTTCCTCCCCTTCTCTTGAAACCTCATAGAAACCTAAACCTACCCTATACCACCCATTCCACCAAGTTACAGAAAAATCCAATGGTGGAATGGGTGTTGATCCATTTTTAGATGCTTACAAACCCTCAAATTGACTGTACAGACCCGCCTACTATAGAATTACACTAAAAACTTGAATCCTTATGAAATTAAATCAAAATAGAACCAAAATGTTGCTACTTCATACCACCATTGATTTTAATAACTTTTGGTCCAATATTCTCATGTACAGGAAAGTACAATAGCCTATAACAGTAATATTCAATGAAATACACAAAATTTCAAGAGAAAATAGGAAAATTTGTTGTTTATTCTTCAAAGATTGAATCTCCAACCATTATTCGAGCCTTTATAGGAATTTTTAAACCCAACACAACAAAAATAGCCAACACACACAAACCTCAAACTACTTTTTGAACTACTAACCATTGGTATTCCAATTGTTACATTTTTGCAACCTTTACAATATTTCCTTTTTACATATTTTGTATAATTGATACCAACCTAATAAATTTACTCTAACCACCCTAAAATAACTCAAGCTACATCATAAATGGTCTTTTATGACCTTATTTTAATGATTAAAATACTTGAAACTGCTAAATCTTATCAAAGACCAAAATTGATCATATTTACAAGTTTCAACATGGTGCCCCTACACCATACACCCAGCCTAAAAAAGATTTCAAGTCTCTTGGAAATTGAGTTGCAGCTTGTCCATGATTGAACACCTCATCTCCTTGATCTTCAAAAGCTCTTTCACCTGGGAATCCTATCCACTGTATCAGGTATTGCAAATTTGAATCATTCTTTCTTCCCTTGAACTATTTACCACCTAAGCTTTGCTCCACTTTTGCAAACTATCCTGACAAATGTTCTCTTACCTTTCCACCACCTGAAATTGATGTAGAACTTTCCTTTACACCTGCAAACAATCCTTTTCTAACTTTATCTTTGACTGTCCACTCTTTCCCTCTTATTGCATACTTGAACCTGGCTATTTGTTCTTGCAAAACACTTTGATTCACCTCATCTTCTACCTTCATCTTGTCTTTTAGACCCTCTACCCTTAGGATATTTGTTCTATTAGACTTGCAAACCTCTATTTTGAAAAAACATAACTACCCCTTAACCACTTTTTCTTTCAATGAAAAAAGTATATATCCCACCATGATCTGAAAATCTTTTTCTGACCCATCTTGAGTCTTCACAAGGAATTCATCCTTGACCTTCTCTGTCTCGGACTTTGACACCAGCATATCATCTTTTCCTTTCAACTATGAATCATTCTTCACACTTTCTATCTCAACATCTTCCTCCAACTTCACAAACTCCTTCTTTCCAAACATAATCACCTTAGCTTCCTTGCTTTGTTCCTTCACATCTTCTTGCAATGGATTCAATGTAAAAGCATTCCCATCCTTCTCAATCTGATATGTATTGTCTCTCCCATCATAAATGGCATGTCTATCAAACTGCCATGGTCTCCCAAGTAACAAATGACAACAACTCATAGGAAAAATGTCACAAAGAACCATGTCCCTATAACCACCAATGTTGAATTCAACTAAAGCTTGCTCACTAACCAAAATGAACTAATCATCATTCAACCAAGACACCTTATATGGTGTTTCATGAGGAATTTTCTCCAAATTCAGTTTATCTACCATTTCATTGGACACCATATTATCAATGCTTCCTGAATCTACTACAACTTTGCATACATTACCTTTGCACTTATAGGTGGTCTTGAATAATGACCTTTGTGTCATCTCCTTCTCCTTGGATGCCTTTAGGATTTTTCTTCTCACCATCAATGACTTTCCCACTTTTGGAGCAGCATATTGCATTGGAGAGTTTACACTCTCATCTTCTTCTTCTTGCACCAATTGCACTCTTCTGTCACCACCACTTGAAGTAGACACTTGCTTCTCAGGAAACTTAAATGTTAGATGCCCAAACTGGTTACAATGATAACATATACCTAAAAATGTACATTGAACTTCTACCACTACCAAATCTTCCTCTGAAACCTCTAAAGACAACTCTTTGATCATCAACTCATTCTTGGCCTTTGTTTACATCTTCTTGGATTTCATTAAATTGTCTTGAAGTAGAAAATGAACCTCTCCCTCTAGAAGTGCTGCCTCTTCCCCTAGTTTGTTTTTCTTGCCTTCTCTTGACCTTTTCTTCAACCCTTACTGCCATTTGATAGCATTCCTCAACTGTTCTTGGATTTTCCAAGGTTAGTTCACCTTGAATATTGAATCTCAATCCACCCAAGTACCTAGCTATATTTTCCACTTCATCCTCCATGTGACCTTCCCTTATACTTGTAAAATTCTTCAGTACATATTTTAACATTCATTTCTTTTTGCTTTAAACCATAAAGTTTCCTAAACATTTTAACAACATAATCAAAAGGAAAAAACTTTCCTTTCATTTTAGCCACCATTTTGTCCCAAGAAACAATATTTGACTTACCTTTCTTTCTTCTCTCAGATTGCTCATAATCCCACCACAATAGTGCATGGCCCTTCAACTTTTTCTTTGAAATCTTCACCTTTTCTCTTCAAGAATATCTTCACACTCAAAGTAATTGTCTAGTGTTTCAATCCAATCCAATAATTCTTCATCGTTCAGATTACCTCCATACTTAGGCACATCAATCTTCACCTTGTTTCTATCATCCTTGACTACTTTCAAAAACTTAGCCATCCTTTGATCATTAGGATCCAATTCCTCTTCCTCTTCATTGTTATTTTCCTATTCTTCATTGAAGTCACTCTCATCACTCATGTATACATCTCTTTTTTTCCTTGTTTCTAGAGTAGCAAGCATTTCCTTAAACTCTCTCATCTCCCTAGCATGATTGTCCTTCAATTAACTCATTTCTCTAGACACAGTTTTACCTTTTGGAAGAATCTTGACTCTTCAACTTCCCACTTTTCCTTCTTCAATTTACAACTTCTCACCTTCAAAAGATCTACTACCTATGCTCTAATACCATTTGATGCAGAGCAGGGAGGCAATCAATCACTAATCACAATTCCAACTGATTTTAACCATCCTTCAATCATCAAACACTTTCCCTTGTAGCCATCCAAATGGAGGAATTTTTGAATCTCTCTTGAAACTCTTCAAACCCACAACATAAATAGCATTCTAGATACCCATTAGGGTTCTCTTCAACCTATCTCAAAAGTACAAACCTTTGTTTTGAAACATCATCACTCAAAATTGACTAGTACGTTGAACATGGGTATCAATTAGCCCTCTTTTACAAAGAAACCCCAACTTAAACTCTCCTCCAACCCTAAAAATTTATGGACAGTCCTTTTCCAAACCATAAAACCTCAGAATCCACAATTTTTAACTAGACAAATTCCCTCTAACAAATTTACTCTAACCACCCTAAAATGACTCAAGCAACATCATAAATGGTATATTATGACCTTATTTGAATGATTAAAATAAATGACACCCCTAAATCATATCAAAGACCAAAATTGATCATATTTACAAGTTTCAACATGGTGCCTCTACACCACATGGACAAGGAACACTTTAGAAAGACAAAAAAGGCATCCCTTGTGAACCTTGATTGTGGATTTGCATACTTCACCTGCACCTCAAAGGAGGGAATTAAGAGGTTCGACTCTCTATTAAATAATTACAGGTTGAAACATGAATATATTCATAAGGTTTTGTGACCCCGAGGGGGTGATCTCTATTGAAAAGGAGGAGGATAAAATAATACAGGAAATTGCTAATATGTCACCTGATGAGGTAAGAAAATTAGTGAATGGAAGTGGGGTGCTCTTATTTCCTAGATGAGAGATATCATCTACTATTCCACTAGATGCAATTAGGAAGGACCCAAATATATTTGTTTCTAAGGATTTTTTTGACAATAAGGTCTTTGGCTCAGGCTTTAGCCCCAAGCTGCATACACTTGCCATTTGGTCTATGGCACCAAACATGGGGAAGCCTGAGGTTATAAATTCAATGGAAAAGAAGATTGGAGAAGTAGTTCTCAAAAGGGATACAAAATGACTACCACTACAATTGCACAATTGACAATGCATGTTGCAATATTAACTATGGATACTGCTCATCTTATAGAGGCTAACTATAAGAAATTGTTGGATAGATACAAAAAAATTGATGGATGAACATAATAAAATTCTTGCCACTGCACAAAGGGGTCTGCCATCTCCAACAAGTTCTACCTCAGACTTATCTACACAAGACAAAGAGACCCTGCCACTAAGAATTCATAATTTAAATCAAGATTTGAAATCAAAAAAGGAGAATAAAAGGAAATCCAAAATGGAAATAGTTAAAGTGGCAAATGATATTTTTGAAGATATATTGAAGCATAGAGTGACCAAATTAGTCAACAGAGCTGATGATGTGTGGGCTGCCTATATAAACATCCATGGGGCTAACATCAAACATTTGTAGGTTTAGAGGGATTTTCAAACTAAATGGAGCTAATGGAGCACCAAAGTAGGAAAACTTAAAGAAATTATGCCTAATATATAGGAAGATCCTAAAGCTCCAACTAATGTTCTTGAAATATTGCATGTCATTGATCTGATAAATGAAATTGCAACTTTCCATGGGAAGTTAGGGATGTGACTCCAAAACAAATTGAGAATGTTCAAGGAAATGGCAGGGCATAGTATGCCTAAAACATTAGATGATAAGGGTGAGTTGATGGAGTTTGCTAAATGGAAGCATGAGTTGGAAGAGTGGCTTCCATAGGATAAGATGATGTTAACTATAATTGATTACTTCATGTTGAACCCCCACATTGACAACATGGCTAGAGTTGAAATGAGAATGGATGTATTTTTTAAAGAAGCCATAGCATTAATTGATGCAAGGTACACTCAACACAGTGCAGAGGTGTAGAACTTGTTGGACATGAAATGGCCCATTGAAGATGAATGCAACACATGGTTAGAGAAGTTCATTGAATGAGCCTATGTTGGGAAGGTGATGAAAAACATGGTTAATAACATACAAGAGAAAGAATGCATAGCCTAGAAATAATGCAGATTAGGATCTTGTTGAAGTATTACAAAATATTGTTATCTCCCCATCATGAAGATTGGTGGCACAAATGCTAACTTGGATGGTTTGGTCTTCCTCCTTTTTATTGCTCTTTATGCTTTAGTGTTTTGCTAACTGGGCATGCACATGGATAACACTTTTGGCTTGTGAGAAAGATATTTTGATGCTATTGCAATGAGATAGGTGCCTTTTGGAAGGTGGGTGTAACTTCCTCAAAAACTGAAAATAAGTTTTGTCTTATGTGTTATCCCCCACTTTGCAAAGTGCAAATATAACTATCTAGGGAATTTTGAAATTAAAATTTAAATGTAAGTCAAATATAAATTTGACTTTAATTGTAATTTGGCCCAATGCTTGTTGCTCCCATGTTTCTATAAATGGGAATTCAAGGCCAATTACAAATGTCTTTTGATGGTTAAGCAATTTTGAGCTCATGTAAGAGTAATTTTGATAATTTCAAGCACAGAGAAATATATTAGTACATTGAGTCTTAAGAATGCATTCAGATTTGTAATAGGCTTAATGGTTTTATAATAGAAATGGTATATGAATGATAATTGGATATTTTGGATTAGTTTCTCTCCTCTGTATTTTTTCTTTCAAATTATGAATAAAGTGATCAAGGTTCATTTATTTGTCTTCAATCACTCTGGTTGAATGTGTGATTTCATTTATGATTTAGTTCAAAGAGCTAAATAAGTTCTTAAATGAGATCATAGGTTTGTGAGATGAAATTCAAGGATTATTAAGTAGTTTATATTTCTCGATACATCGAATTGATATATTGTAAAGCACTATATTAATAGTCTGTAAATACTTGTTTCCATTGCTAATTTATTATAGTTTATTGCATGTATGTGTTTGTCACCAATGATAAAGCACTGGTCCATTTATTTGGTTATCTTTGATGTTAGTGAGCCTACCCATACCTAAAAAAGAACATAAATCTTAATGAAAATTTTTGACACACCTATAATTACAGTATAGTGGTATGAAGTATTGCTCATTCCTTGCTTTAGGTAAAATTCAATAAAGGGTCAGCCAAATCCTTAAAGAATTTTCTATTTGCATTTGATAGGAATGTATCTATCTATTTCAATGTTCATGATAAAATGGCACAAGAGTATCATATAAACATTGTCAAGATCACACTCCTAGGTTTCACAGAGCCTGAAGAGTAGACTTCTAGCCTAGCAAGCTAGTACATGTTCATTGGCCAATCCTCACCACTATTTACCATTTAATTATGGTGAATTCATAGATAGTGAATGAGATTAATTTTGGTTCTAAAAAATAGCCAACAAATACTATAGTTGAAAGTAAGGAATGAGATGTGAAGGAGAATGTTGAGTTGTTTGGTAATCTTCCCTTTGCATTATTTGATGACTTTTTATTTGAAAAGGAGATTAGTATGACTAAATTTTTTTTTGTAGGAAGAAAAGGATGAATCTTTTGATTATGTTGCTAAAATTTATGTTAATTCAAAGGAGGAAGTGATTGTAGCTAAAAATTATCTTCTAGAAGGAATGCAGAAAGAACAACACAATATTGTGACCAAGGGTGATGAATAAAAGATGGTTACAAAAATAACAGAGAAATAGGTAATGAATGAATTTCATTATTTCCCTCAAGAAGAAGAAATTGATGTTTATGATTTTTCAAATTTTCATAGTGTTTGTTGGCAGGAGATAAATTATGTGAAAATAGGGAGAAAGAGAGGAACAATGAAAGATGGAAGAGACATCAAGTTGCAAGGACAAGTGAGAAACAAGGTTAAGGTGAATAAGGAAAAAATATGGGTTCAAAATGAGCATCAAATCTACAAATGTTTATGAGTCACACTCATGAAACATTTATTTTCTATCATGGGTATTTGATGCAGGCGCATCCATGGCAGTTGACAATCCTATGTCAATCAAAATAGATTCAATTTTGTTGAGAATTTTCCAATTTTGGAGTGAGTTAATTTTGGTTTTAAATTCATGTTGAAATGTGACAAATGAATTATATTTTATTAATTAAACTTGTCAAATAATTTCCTTTGCACATTGACAAGTTGACATAGTGGGTGAAAAACAAAAAAATAGTTTTGAATAATTTAATTAAAAAATACTTGAAAAGATATATGAGGCATTGGGATTTGAAAATATGGAGTTTTAAACACTCCACCATGATCCCTAAAAATTAGGGGCTGATGGTATGGGTGCTTCAGGCTTGCTTTATTTTCTTGCTTTTCCGGGAGTCAAAAGAAGCAAAGAAAATTGAAACTCCTATCTTTAGTGGGGCAACTGGAAATGGATATTTAATTGTTATAATTTATTTTTGAGGGGCTTAATGTGAAAATATAGGAATACTCATACCATATTTGGGAGGCCAAATAAAGAATATGAAATCAATTTTAGGACAAAAGGAGTTAAGTAATAGAAAAATCAATTTTCATTGATGAAAGTTTCAAGAGGAATTAAAGGCACAAAAAAAGAAAGGGTGTGAAATTCTCTAGGAGATGATTATTGGATATTTTTTGTAGTTTGGGACTGATTTACAATAGTCCTTTAAGATTTTAAATCAATAGATTGAAGCTATAGGAGTTGCAAGTGGAGTTGAGGTGTTGGAAAGTGAATAAGTTTGCAAAAGCTCACATAGTTGAGAATAGTTTGTGTTTGAATGTTATTCATTTGCATATCAGATGTTTGTATGGATTTTATTTTCTATTCATTAGTCCAGTGATGACTGAAAGTCATTTGTAATCATATTTCTTTAATAGATTAATTCAATGGTTTCTTGTGCAAACAATTTATTGAGTTTAATTTGTAATCTCTTATTCTATTTAAGCTATTGTTGTGAGGATTTTATAAAGGGTTTAGAGTGTATCAATCTCTCTCTACATTAGCTTCACACACACTATTTCTTGTTTTTATTCAATTATTCTCAAAATCACTTAGAAACCAAGCACCAAAAATATATCATCAACATCTTCAACACTTCCTCATCATCACCAAGACAACTACAACCTAGCAACTCAACCATATGCTCATAGAAAAAATCTTATCAAATAAACACTAGAGGTTGAAACTAGTAGCTTACTAATGACAACATAATACAAATAATCAAAGCAGCATGAGATACAACATCAAATCAATACCAATTGCTCACACCCTTGCAATAAAATCCTTCTCATATAGTTGACACCAATGACAACACCAAAGCTTCTTTACATCAATGTCAACACCAACTACACATAATTGCAATAGATATTGCATAGGACTACCCTCCTAGGTTCTTGAAAGCCTGTAGTACTGAGGAGAAAATTGTTGAAACCTTTCTCCTATTCGTTGACCAACCCTTGAGACAATTGAGCATAAGAATTGGCTATTCATTTAGATTGTTTCTAGGAATTAGTTGGAGCTTATAGCACAAAACTAAACCAACAAATAATTGATTCCACTTACCAATAATTGATTATTTATTTTGTCAAACAAAGGGTGTAAACGTAGTTTCCAAGTTAGCTATCAAATCAAGATAGAACGTGTTAAGAATTTTTTAGACATATTTTCATTTGAAAAATTCATAAATATGTTATGGATACTATGAATTTATTGTCATACCATTTAGGTTAATGATGAAGGGTATCTAAAAATTAAAAAAACAACAGATAATGGCACAAAAAAAATGCAAGAAGGAAAGCAAATATTTTCTATTATCACTTAAATGAAAATGAAATTATAACATTATATTTTCCATCACATGGGCTTTCTGATTACATAAATCTGCAAATCTGCAAATCAAAACCACCATCTACTCTACTCTGGCTTCCTCTCTGTAGTCCCCCTTTACATCCTTTATTTCGAAGGTGTAATCACCCTAGAATATTTTGGAAAGTGTAACCACCCTAGGATCATCTAGAAAGTGTAACTTCCTCAAGAAGATATTTTGAAATTTTATTAATTTTGGTATTACAACTTCGTGGGGTCATAAATTTTGATCCGACTATTGGATTTTCTATTATAATGCCTGAAAGTAGGGCCTAAAGGCCAGCTACTTTCATTTTCCACAAATTTTCAGGCTCATAAGATGCCTCTAAGTGTCTCAAAATTGACTCCGAAGTTTTTTACTAAGATTTTTGAAAATTAAAATTTTAATATTGCTCAAATGACAAATGGTATTGAAGTGATTTCTTTAGCATTGGCTTCAATTTACCATTTTGGAGGTCTGTGTAAGATTTAGTGTCCAACTATGCATAAATGCAAACTTACCAAAATACAAACCCTGCCAAATTTAGCCCTTATTGAAAAGAAATGACATTTTTTTTTGGTGATGCAAGATTGCTCTTACACCTTGGATGCTCCTGCATCAATTAACTAATGTGCTAGAAATTTTAAGGATTATATTCAATAAATTGGCTCTAGGAAAATTCATCGCCAGCAATTCACTGATGGAAAATTCATCGCCAACAATTCACCATGGGAAAACTCACTGCCATAACAAATTCATCATGGGAAAATTTACCGCCATGACAAGTTCACCACCAAGTAAAATTCACTGCCACCAATTCACTGGAAAATTAACTGCCATTAATGTTTTTTAATATATATTTCAAAAACTTTGATTTTTTTGCAAAAGAATAATTTGATTTATGATAAAAAATATATATATATTTTTCAATATATTTTATTTTCAATATATGATAATAAAAAATAAAAATATTTTTCAATATATTTTATGATAATAAAAATAAAAAATTAATCGCATTAATTTAAGAGAATAATTTGATCTATAATGAATTATACATATGAGAACTATATAATTTAATAATTGCTATTGTTAGCTAAAAAATTAAAATAATGCAAATGAAAATAAAAATTACTATGAACCAATTATAACAAAAAATAAATTATTTTTTAATATATTATCATGTTAAAAACATTAATATCAAAATAAACATAAAAAATATAAAATTGTCAATAAATTGTAATGTAGGTGAAAATTATTTAAAAAAAAAATCAAAGTTTTCAAAATATATATTAAAAAACATTAATGTGGTTAATTTTCTCTTCGGTGAATTGTTGGCGATGAATTTTACTTGGTAGTGAATTTGTCATGGCGGTCAATTTTCCCACGATTAATTTGTCATAGCAGTGAATTTTCCCACAGTGAATTGTTGGCGGTGAATTTTCCATCAATGAATTGCTGGCGATGAATATTCCGTATGCCCAATAAATTTAAAGGATAAGTTTATTCATGAAATTTTAGTATATTCCAAACCCAAAATGGAGCATGAAAATCACCATTGTTAAGTTTTATATAAGTTTTAAAGGAGAATAATCTCTATGGTGATTTAATGAAGCATGCATTATTTTAGATATAATTAAAATATGTCATATGATTACATAAGAAATGGTTTATAAGTGGATTCCTCTAAGATTCATGTAATAATGTAGTAATCAATTTCATCTTATATTATAGAATTAAGTATTTTCATGGGTATGGAAGGTTATTATTAGTTCCTGCCAGTAGGCAAGTATACTTATGCATTCGCCCGAAATGCATTTAACCGGCATCATGAACCAATCACATTTCGCCATTTAATATATTGCTTTTTTTTTGTATAGTTTGAATTTGGAGAGCTATTTTATATATTGGAAAATTAGCATTTATCTATTTTTCTATTCGTCTGAGTAGCTTTATAAATCATTTTCGTTTTAAAAATTTGGGAAAATGCGAATGCATAAATTGATTAAATAAATTTAAGCAAAGGCATAGTTTAAAAGGTGGCGGCTAGAGGTACGTAATCCATGAATGCAGATTAAATGCATTAAAATATCACTAAACTGCGAGCGCATAAATTGATTAATTAAAATTAAGCAAAGGCATAGTTTATCAAACTGGCAGGTAGGCGTATGGGGTGCATGAATAAAAATTAAATGCATTGAATGGCATCTGGCTCGAGGTGAAGGTGGTGGAATCGCTTGGAGGCCATGCGTGGCTAGGGTACTTTGGTTATTTAATATAGAGTTAAGTTACTTGGTATGCATTTCTATTACTTTGCGTGTGTTGTTTTTGTCTTCTATAAGCGGTGTTCTGAGGGAGAGTTTTAGTGACTGAGCAGGATATGTTATAGTTGCAGAGTCCAGACCCATAAATGAGTTATTTGAGGTGATAATTTGGTAATTTTTAGAGTTTCGATACATTAAAACGCTGGATAGTGAGAGACGAATTGCTTGACACAGAAGAGGTAACTTTTCATTTTTTAGTGTATTTGGCATTCATATACTTTGATTATAAATTCATATTTTAAACTACTGTTAGTATTGTTCATTTGAATTTCTTGTTGAAATGCGAAGGTTTCATCTGTGTTTGATAGGAATTATGTAAAAATCCTCTTGTTCATTTTACTTCATGCATGTGAGTCGACAGTGTGTTGCTTTGAGCTTTTCTGTTGTCATCAAAGCATAAATGATAGAGGGGTTCTGTTAAAGGTCGTGGTTGTTGTTCATTTTGCTTCATGCATGTGAGGCCTCTAGAGTTTGTATTTTTTTTATTGCAGCAAAGTGGTCCCATAGAGAGGGCTTTGGAACCAAGATTATGTCAACGTGTGTGATAATGAGAGATTTTCAACAATGAGTCGATAGTGTGTTGCTTTGAGCTTTGCCGTTGTCATGAAAGCATAAAGGATAGAGGGATTCTGTTAAAAGTCATGGATGTTGTCCTCATAGGCATAAATGCAAACAATGGGACCATAAAGAATGCAGTAGAAACCTTTTACCTCCCAGAAAGCATAAAAATTGTGTCAGATGTCGTCATTACTATTTTTGTATCTTGGGGTTATAAAAAGCTATGTCAAAAATGTTGTAGAGTCCAAATTACAATGTTACCATGGAGCAGTTAAGTAGTATTGCTTTTCACTTTTTAGTCTGTTTGATACAAGAAATGCAAGTAGGGTTTCATAGTGCTTTAAGGCAATTGTATACTTTGATTATAAATTTGTATTTTAAACTACTTTTAGTATTGTTTATTCGAATTTCTTGTTGAAATGGGAAGGTTTCATCTACGTTTGATAGGAATTATGTAGAATTCCTCTTGTTCATTTTACTTCATGCATGTGAGTCGACAGTGTGTTGCTTTGGGATTTTCCGTTGTCATCAAATCACAAAGGATAGAGGGGTTCTATTAAAAGTCATGGTTGTTGTCCTCATAGGCATAAATCCGTATATTAAACTACTTTTAGTATTATCTATTCGAATTTTTGAAATGTAAAGGTTTTATCTGCATTTCATAGGTATTATGTAGAAATCCTCTTGTTCATTTTGCTTCATGCATGTGAGCCCTGTAGAGTTTGTGTCTTTTTGATTGCTGCAAAGTGGTCCCATAAAGAGGGCTTTGGAACCAAAATGATGTCAACGTGTGCGATAATGAGAGCTTTTCAACAATGAGTCGAGAGTGTGTTGCTTTGAGCTTTTCCATTGTCATGAAAGCATAAAGGATAGAGGGATTCTGTTAAAAGTCATGGTTGTTGTCCTTGTAGTCATAAATGCAAACAATGGGAGCATAGAGAATGCAGTAGAGACCTTTTCCCTACCGGCAAGCATAAAAATTCTGTCAGATGTCATTGTTACTGTTCTTGTATCTTGGGGTTATAAAAAACTATGTCAAAAATGTTGTAGAATCCAAATTACAATGTTGCCATAGAGTAGTTAAGTAATATTGCTTCATAGAACAGTTTTAGGCTTCATGCAATAGAGCAGTCAAATTCCTTGCAAGAAGAATTGTGGTCCAATAACCTGTCGCAATTAGTTTGTGTAGTTAATCTTGTCTGCATTTATACTTGTGTCTCTTGAATCTGGAAAAATGCTCGGTAGTGTTTAAATGGTTTTTGCTATTAGTATCCATCGCAGTAGGAGTACTGTATATTGCTATTCTTTTAGAAAAAACAAAGACATGGTTTTTGTTTTCTAATGAAAGCTTTTCACATGGTGCAATGCTTTTTGGTTGGAAGAAAAAGAGGTCATGTAGCGGTCCAGCTGTGGCAAATTCTTCAAGCAAGTAGTACAAGGTGAGTTTCTAGAATGAACCTTCTCTTTTGTTTACAATTGCATATAGTAGACAGAGAAAAAGGTTTATTCAAGATTCTCACTATATTGATTGTACTTGTAATCATATCATTGCTTTTTGTTACAAGGACAATCTTTGCAAATGGGTATTGTGAGTGGCATATGCTATATGGTTCATAAAAATTAAGTAGTTGGGGTTCAAAAGTATATCTTCGTTTCAAAAATTTAACCTTTTAAAATTTTGAGAGTTTGATTCTGAATCCATATGCATACTTTGATTAAAACTATTGGCTAAAGGTGCATAATTCATTAATGCAAAATCAATGCATTTAATGGCATCTAACTAGAGGCGAGACTGTTTGGATTGCTAATGAGTCTTTAAATATATAACAATAAAACAGATAAATAAGTATAATTATCCTTGGCCACATTTTACATTTTGGCCTTTCAATCAAAGTCAATTAACAAAGTAGCAGTTAGACCTACAGAAGGTTCAAGGACTATGCTGGTAGAAAAACAAATTTTGGACAATGGCTAGACAATCTGTTGAAATTGCTTTAGAAACTTTGAAGCAAATGCATTTTTCCTTCTATTTGCTTTCATAGTACATCTTAAATGGAAGTTGGGTTTTACATTGTTGCAATGCATTTGGATACTTTGATTGTAAAATCATAGTTTAAATCATTTTAAGTGTTATCGATTCAAACCTTTCCTTGAAATATCAAGAATTCATCTGAAACTTGGAGGCAACGTACAACTGTCTATAATTATCCTTGGCCACATTTCACATTTTGATCTTTCAATCAAAGTCAATTAACAAAGTAGCAGTTAGACCTAAAGAAGGTTGAAGGACTATGCTGATAGAAAACCATATTTTGGACAAAAGCTAGACAACCTGTTGAAATTGATGTACAAACTTTAAAGCAAATGCATTTTCCCTTCTATTTACTGTCATTGTACATCTTAAATGGAACTTGGGTTTCACATTGTTGCAATGCATTTGGATACTTTGATTGTAAGGTCATAGTTTAGATGATTTTAAGTGTTATTGATTCAAATCTTTCCTTGAAATATGAAGGATTCATCTGAGTCTTATAGGCACTGTACAGCTGTCCTATAGAGAGAGCTTTGGAACTAATGAGCTGTCATCAAGGATAGAGGAATACTGTCAAATATTATGATTATTGTCCTCATAGGCACACATGCAAAATATGGAAGCATATAGAAAGCAACTTAACTCTTCAATAATCCCATGAAACATAGTCTTTGTATGCATCCATGCATACAGGTTTGCATGTATATATGTGTGCATGTAATTATGTATATATGAATGCATGTATCTATGTTGCCATGTATGTATGTATGTATATAACAGATTACTGTTGCATTTGCTTTAAATGCTTTTTTGTGGATTGCGTCGACTAGCCATCCAGTCATATTGTGATTAAACAATTAAGAATAAGTGCTAAATAATTGAAGTAAAATGACCCCATTTAGTTAGCAGATCAATTTTTCTCGGCCCTTTACATGTTAACTGAGAGTTCTGAAGCTTTTGCTGTTCATTGGCAGTCTTTGAAGCTTAAATGTCATAGTATATGTAGCATTTTACCAAATAGCTCTATCATTCATGATGATTTAGGCAAGTTCATATTTCCTTATTCATCCTTGTATTGTCCCATATCTAAATAATTAGGCAATTGCTAGTTAGCCTTTAAGTACCTGGCAATTCAAAGAAAGAAATGATTGTAATTAGCTTTGAGTGCATTTGAACTATTAATCAAAGGCAATTAACAAATTAGCCCTTGGAAAACCATGTTTGTGTTAATGTGTTCAATACCATGTATTTGTGCATGGGTGTATATGAATGCTATGAGTTGTGATTTCTACCATTCTGTAGTGCTTACTATTACTTGTACAACCAAGCTATATGCAAGTAGAGTTCATAGTTCATAGCATCCAGATACATTCAAGGACAAATACAAATCAAGGTTGTTAGCATCCTGATAAGAAAGATGATGAGATACATCCAATTAATGTATGTCACAACATCTTATAAACAATAATTCCTATCAAACGCAGATGAAACATTCACATTTCAACAAAAAAAATCAAGTAAACAATACTAAAAGCAGTTTAAAATACATATTTATAATCAAAGTATACAATTGCCTTAAAGCACTATGAAACCCTACTTGCATTTCTTGTATCGGATAGGCTAAAAAGCGAAAAGCAATATTACTTAACTGCTCTATGGCAACATTGTAATTTGGATTCTACAACATTTCTTGACATAGTTTTTTCTAACCCCAAGATACAAAAACAGTAACGACTACATCTAACATAATTTTTATGCTTGCTGGTAGGAAAAAGGTTTCTACTGTATTCTTTATGCTTCCATTGTTTGCATTTATGCCTATGAGGACAACAACCACGACTTTTAACAGAATCCCTCTATGCTTTATGCTTTCATGGCAATGAAAAAGCTCAAAGCAACACACTGTTGACTGATTGTTGAAAAGCTCTCATTATCACACACGTTGACATAATTTTGGTTCCAAAGTCCTTTTTATGGGGCCACTTTGCAACAATTTAAAAAATACAAACTCTATAGGGCTCATATGCATGAAGTAAAATGAACAAGATGATTTCTGCATAATACCTATCAAATGCAGATGAAACCTTTGCATTTCAACAAGAAATTCGAATAGATAATACTAAAAGTAGTTTAATATACGGATTTATGCCTACGGGGACAACAACCATGACTTTTAACAGAACCCCTTTATCCTTTATGCTTTGATGACAATGGAATAGCTAAAAGCAACACATTGTTGACTCACATGCATGAAGTAAAAAAGCAGTTTAAAATACGAGTTTATGCCTATGAGGACAACAACCACAACTTTTAACAGAAACCCTTTTACCCTTTATGCTTTGATGACAATGGAAAAGCTCAAAGCAACACACTGTTCACTCGTAGTTCAAATGCTGTCATTATTACACGTGTTTAGATAATTTTGGTTCCAAAGCCCTTTTTATGGGACCACTTTGCAGTTGTCAATAATATATAGACCTTACAGGGCTCACATGCATGAAGTAAAATGGACAAGAGGATTTCTACATAATACCTATCAAACGCAGATGAAACCTTTGCATTTCAACAAGAAGCTCGAATAAATAATACTAGAAGTA
Organism: Sequoia sempervirens; assembly: GCA_007258455.2. NCBI lineage: Eukaryota > Viridiplantae > Streptophyta > Pinopsida > Cupressales > Cupressaceae > Sequoia > Sequoia sempervirens. The sequence continues at coordinate 440,714,335 of VDFB02271358.1, read as the reverse complement.
GCTTACAATATGAATTTATAATCACAGTATAGCAATGTCTTAAAGCACTATGAAACCCTACTTGCATTGTTGTTTGCATGCACCTTGTTTAAACATTTAATTATTGGTTCTTGATAATGGAATGAAGTGAACTTGGACAAATGGAAATAGAATGACCCCATGGAATTGGAACATTAGGGTTTGTATGCCTTTACCATGATAGCAGATTTGCATGCATGAGACTTACTTGAATCTTAAATGTCATAGTGTATGGGTACATGTATCAAGTAGCTTGGTCCCAGGCCTTGACTTTGCAGCAACAACATCTCCTGTGACTACACAGATCCACAAAATAACAAAAAATGAAATGCTCAAAGTAATCACAATTCATCTCTAGTCACTAAAATCTATATTACATGATAAACAAGCAAGAACCTTTGAGTAGATGAAGGTCATGAACATTTAACCAATAGTAGGACAGTCACCACAACATTTAAGTAAACCTATGGTGTAGACTCCCTTTTCCATTATCAATTTTATTCCCAATTTCGTCCATGAAGAACTTTGTCAACCTGTAGATCCTGCTATTAGCCATCACTTTGATCCATGATCTCCATTTCTTTCATCAATGAATTCCATATCTTTGATCCATGAAGAACTTCTCTAGCTTGTGCATCCATGTATTCTATATCTTTGAGGATATTCTTCATGGATGAAATTGGGAATACAATCGATAATGGAAAAGAGAGTATTGAGCATAGGTTTACTTAAATGTTCTGGTGACTGTCATACTATTAGTTCAACGTTCATGACCTCTATCTACTAAAAAGTTCTTGCTCATTCATACCTTGGTAATTAAACCTGTGATATTGCATTGCATATGTCTCATGTTCTTCACCTTGAAATGTCCATACTCAAATACAGTAATAGAAAGTAATAAAGTAATTATAGCAATACAAAATAATTCCAATAAAAACTAATCAAGAGTAATACAAAATACTTTGCAACACCTTGTGCATTACAACTGTCAGTGAGTTGTTGTTTTTACAACACCATGTGTTTTACAATATACAGTTTAACAAAACAGTAATCAAGAATTAACACTCATTTCATGCATTTACTTTGGGAGTTTGATTGTGAATCCATATGCATGTTTTGATTAAAACTAGTGGCTGAAGGTACATAGTTCAATCAGACAAAATTAATGCATTGAATGGCATCTGACCAAAGGAGAGACTGTTTGTATTGCTAAGCAGTCTTTGAATATATAACAATTAAAAGAGATAAGAAAGTATAAGTATCCTTGGGGACATTCCACATTTTGACCTTTCAATCAAAGTCAATTAACAAAGTAGCAGTGAGACCTACAGAAACTTCAAGGACTATGTCGATAGAAAACCATATTTTGAACAATGGCTAAACAATCTGTTGAAATTGCTCTAGAAACTTTGAAGCAAATGCATTTTTGCTTCTGTTTATTTTCATTGTACATTTTAAATGAAAGTCGGGTTTTGCATTGTTACAATGTATTTGTATACTTTGGTTATAAAATCATAGTTTAGATCATTTTAAGTGTTATCCATTCGAATCTTTTGTTGAAATACGAAGGATTCATCTGAGTCTTGGAGGCAATGCACAACTATCCTATAGAGAGAGCTTTGGAACCAATGAGCTGTCATAATACATGGGTGCAAGAGTCCATAGATGCATATATACATGTGTCCATGCGAGTTATTGATAAATGCATATATACATGGATGTGTGTATGCAATTCATAGGTGCACATATAGTTTCCATTTCTCATTTAACAAGTCTTTCAACATCCTAATCAGATTCACTCTTTACATTTTATTTCTTTACTTTTCTACCCTCATTGACATGGCATGGGAACCATACGTGAAGCCATTGAATAACCCTTCCATTATTTGATGGAACTAGTGGGGGGTGATTTCATGAAAGCTCAAGTGTCATAGTATATGTGGTGTAGCAGCTAATAAGTCCATCTTACATTCTGTTGATGACAATTTAATTTGTCTCATCCATTTCTGAACCATTAATCAAAGTCAATTAACAAACAAGTCAATATTGCACTTGACTCATGCAAATTAAGTCAATTCTATCATTAATCATAGTGATAGCAGACAAATGCTTGTTAGATTATGTCATTGTTGAAACCCTATTTGCATTTTTTGGTTCCATGTACCTCGTTTAAACATTAATTATTAGTTCTTGATAATGGAATGAAATGGACTTGGACAAATGGAAATAAAATGGTCCCATGGCATTGGAACATCTATGTTTACATGGCTTTAACATGATAACAGATCTCTGTGCATGATACTTATTTGAAACTCAAATGTCATACTGAATGTGGCATATTAGCTACTTGGCTTAACATAATAGCTTTCAAACAAGTTAATTCAGTGATCAATCAAGCTAATTGGCTGATGAATTAATTGTGTTCCATGGTTGGTCATAGCCAATTATTGGAAAAGCTGTAAATGCCATGGATGAAATAATATGAATAAAATTCTAGTTTCTGGTTTACTTGAAATGCAATGAAAAAACTGCTATGAAGGCATAAGACAAGGTTGTCTAACATATTGCCATTCCTTTATCTAGTTTCTTTCGACACAAATGCTTTACACATTTGATTGCAATAGTAACGTGTCTACGAAAATGGGACAGTAAAGATCATAATTTAGTTTTTAGCGTGAGTATATATGTGTCCTGATACATATAAGCTCAATCTGGCATTTACGAAAATAGCTACTATGTACAGTGAAAGAGCTTATTAGTGTTACTATATGTGATATCCATATAACAAAGTAAATTGGTACAAGGCTAGAGTGGCACATCCAAAAAAACATGGACGCATGTATACGCAGTTGCATACAGGGATACGTACAATCTTAGATGAATAGTTAATTATAGTTAATTATAAAACATCTCTGTACACCTAATCAATTAAACCAATCATGGCCATTCATATGCAAAAAAAAAGGAACTTCTTGAAAAGGCTTTAGAGACAAGGAAGCAAACACAATTGTAAACCGAAATTGCAAAATCTTCGGCAATATCTTCCTTTTTGTTTCTTATGCTACAAATATTCAATAGCCTATAGCTGTCAAAATTAATTGTATCCCTTTGTCTATGTTGAAGCCATCTGTTTATTCTATTGCTTTCGCTATTATTTTCATGAAAGCTCAAATGTCATAGTATATGTGGCATAGCAACCAATGAGTCCACCTCACATTTTTCTCATGACAATTTAATTTGTCCCATATGTCTCTGAACCATTAATCAATGTCAATTAATGAACAAGTCAATCTTACAGTTAGCTTGTGCAAATTAAGTCAATTCTATCTTTTACTCATTAATGAAATTAACTAATTAGTTTAACAAGATAGCTTTAAAACAAGTTAGGTCAATAATGAATCAAGCTATTTGACTGATGAATCAATTGAGTTCAATAGTTAGTCATAGTAATAGCAAACAAATCCTTGTTTGATGATGTCATTGTTGAATTTGCTTGTGTGTCCCTGTCTGCACTTTTGCTATAGCTTGAAGCAATGATGCTTTGTGATTCAAGTATTAAGTGTAATTGGAAACCTTTTTTGACTTACATTTATTGATTTAAATCTATTTGGAAACCATAGTTGCAGTGGTTCTTTACACTCGATGCAAAACAACAATATAGTTAAAATGCATAGCAAAAGCCTGTAGGGAACCATGTTTGCACTTGTGCATTTGGAATTCAAGAACCTATGATAAATAGACTGCTAGGTTAATCTGTTTCCAATTGATACTTGTTTCCATTGAATCTAAAAATAAACTGGCTGTGTATTTTGATGTTTGGACTATTAGTATCCATTACACTATCATTGTCATCCATTGCAATTATAATTTTGGCAGTTATTTGCACAGATGTGTTTTCATGCATTGTGAAACCCAACTTGCATTTCTGGGATAAAATGAAGCAAAATAGATAAAAGTAGCAATTTGTTGCCTTGAGTAACTTGTCTCTTGGTTTTCATTCAACGAGCACAAGAGCTTTTGCTCTGTCACTGTAAACGTCTCCTTTCTATTGATAGAAGCTGTCAGTTTTCTAGCCTATGTCTTTGCTTAAATTTATTTGTATATGTCATCTTCTTCCAGACTCTCATTAAAAAAGGAATCTCCATATTCTACCACCAAAGAAAATGCATTAACATCAAAGGAGTTTGAAATTGAAGATAACAAACCTAATAGCACTCACTTGGATAAACTGTTTATCTATAGTGACAACTTTATTGGCTCCTAGTGTCAAGGCAAGAATACTTATGCATTTGGTTGAAATGCTTTTATTAGTTCCTGCTGGTAGGCAGAAATACTTATGCATTCGCCTGGAATGCATTTAACTGGCAGCATGAACCAATCACATTTCGCCATTTAATATATTGCTTTTTTTTTGTATAGTTTGAATTTGGAGAGCTATTTTATATATTGGAAAATTAGCATTTATCTATTTTCCTATTCGTCTGAGTAGCTTTATAAATCATTTTCATTTTAAAAATTTGGGAAAATGCGAACGCATAAATTGATTAAATAAATTTAAGCAAAGGCATAGTTTAAAAGGTGGCGGCTAGAGGTACGTAATCCATGAATGCAGATTAAATGCATTAAAATATCACGAAACTGCGAGTGCATAAATTGATTAATTAAAATTAAGCAAAGGCATAGTTTATCAAACTGGCGGGTAGGCGTATGGGATGCATGAATAAAAATTAAATGCATTGAATGGCATCTGGCTTGAGGTGAAGATGGTGGAATCGCTTGGAGGCCACGCGTGGCCAGGGTACTTTGGTCATTTAATATAGAGTTAAGTTACTTGGTATGCATTTCTATTACTTTGCGTGTGTTGTTTTTTGTGTTTTCTAAGCTCTTGTTTTGAGGAAGAGTTTGTAGCCACTAAGCAAGAGATCTTATGGTTGCAGGCCCCAGACCTAGAAACAAGTTACTTGAGATGATAATTTGTTACTCTCCATAGTTCCTTTCCATTCAAGTGCATCGTGGGGCTCAAAGTGCTTTAGTTCACTATCACAATCACTTTCTGCTTAATGTGTCAGTGCATGTATGTATGTATGCATGTTTCTATGCACATATGCATTAACCTATTGTGCATATCTATGTAGACATTTGTAGATGCATATATGCATGTATGCATGTGACTCTAGATATATCTATGCATATATGTATTTATGCATATATGTATGTGTGTGTAGATTCATCTATGTGTATATGCATGTAATCATATGGATGCATATATGTTTATGTCCATAGATGCATTAATCTATCTTTACATGGATGTATCTGTACATATATATACATATGTATACATATATGTGTGTGTCGATATGTCTTTTCTACGAAAGAGTTTACAGTGACAGGGCAAAGGTTGTCATGGTTCCAAAAAAGGGCACTTGCAGACAAGCTACTCCAGGCAATAAATAGTTTCTTTCATCAGTTTTCTTTTATTTTAATGTCCATAAGCACATTGGGTTTCATAGTGCTCAGCCTATGCTATTCTTCAGAGACTAGTCCCTTGGACAAGCATCTGTTAGCATGTCCCATAATAGGACCTTATAAACAATATGAGGGCAATGTGTTAAAAGCACTTTACAAACTGTCAGGCAAATGCAATTTACAGATATAAGCTTAAACTCCACAATTGCTTTCATCTCTCTCGATGTCATTAAAGCATAAAGCAAAGAGGTTTTTTTCGCAACTTCTAATTTTTGTACTTTTACACGATAATTCAGTTTATTAATTAATGAATCAAATTATCTTAATTAATTAATTTTCTTTTTCCTTTTGTCATTTCATATCTAATTAATTAGATAACTGTTGAATAGTATTTATATACATAATAATTAAAACAAACAAATAATTATAACTATCCTTGTGCACATTTGACCAATCAAACAAAGTCAATTAAAAGATATGATTCCACTTATTCACTGATAGTATTGGCATGCAATCTCCTTGAAAAGTCTTGAAAAAGAGGATTACTCAGACACCAATAAGGATTCTGATTTGTAACATTCCTATCCAAATCATCTTCATTAAATAAGATGTTGTGCCATACATTAATTGGATGTATCGCATCATCTTTCTTATCAGGATGCCAACAACCTTGGTTTGTATTTCTCCTTGGGTGTATCTAAATGCCATGAGTTATGAATTCTACTTGCATGTGACTTCATTGCACAAGTAATAGTAAGTGCTACATAACGGTACAAAAAAAACTTATGCATATGGAAATGAAATGACCCCATTTAGTTAGAAAATCAATATTTATGTCGCTTTCACTATTAAGTGATAGCTAGTTTGGCATTAAACAATAGCTAGAAATTGTTTTTACCATAACTTAATAGTGCTAGCACAAGTCTCTGTTGTTTTTTGGCTTAGTATTGATTAGTTGTTGTGGCCTATTTACACTTTTTTAGGCACTTAAGCAAATATGGGATCTATTCCACTGATTGATCTTAAAGAGCTTATGCCACCATTGCAATAATAGAATTACCCCGGTGCATGCATATGCAAAAAAATGTTCTATATTGTAGGGTACACAAATAGCAATAAGTATTTCAAAATTATGAAAAAGCAATTTGTATTTTAAGGAACAAAAGTTCTTACTTGGATTGTTTCTTGTTCAAATGAATCTACATAAGAATTATGTTTTCTTTTTATGAATAGCATAGTATATGTCACTCACTGTACTCATTTGTCTAATTTGTCCTTGTGACAGGGATCAATGCTTTCAACTGTATTTAAACAACCACGCACAAACAACACTAGGAAAAATTGCTTGTCCCTATCACAATTTGTACATTTCTACAAGTATACTTGATCATTCCATAGCAGATTAGAAGGTCAATTTTCCAAATTGTCTTTTTGCTTTTCTTGAAATGCAATTGAAATTCTTCAATATAATAACTGCATAAAGTTCTTTTCCATGTATTCATTTTGTCATTTTGTATTTCTCATTTCTTTGAACATTAATGATTTAGAGGTCTGTTTCCACATATACAACCAGGAAAATGCATTATCCACAATTGCAATAGTAATTTGTCTTCGAGCAATAGAACAGGTTTTGCTTGTGTGTTAATATGTTATACTTCCTCTATACAATATCTAAAGAATAGAATGAACTGCTAGCAAGCAAATTTTCAAACACTGTTTACAGTTTCAAATAGCATTTAGAGTCATAAGTCTTTGTTTTATGTCAACTGGTTTTTACCTATATGCATATAAGGCAATTTTTTTCATAGGACTGTTTATAGCTGTGGCAAGTTGCTATGCAGCTTACAAGTTAACGTACATTTATTCTTCCTATTTTACAAATAAAAGCCTACAAAGTTGATTTCAAAAGCTAACATGGTACATGAGTACAATGAATGATGTACTGCATCACTTATAGACATGATGCAATATTTTTCCATGGTCTTGCTTGCATGCAAAATGACATTAACCACAGTTTTTTTTTGCTCACATTGCCAATTTCACTATGTGCTTTAGACCTCTAAAGTAAAAGAAAACTAAGGAAAGAAGCTATTTATTGCCTCAAATAACTCGTTTCTGGTTCTAGATACTGTAACTATAACAAAGTCTGCTCAATTGCTATAAACTCTCCCAGAACAAAGACTTCTAGAATAGAAAAACAATATGCATAGAGTAATAGTCATGGTTAACAGCTAACTTGAGTCTATAACAAATGGACAAAGTAACCTGGCTATACATGTGCACCAAGCCATTCCAGTAGTTTCTCATCGACCCACATGCTATTTAATGCATTTGCTTTGCATCTATGCATTGTGTGCCTACACCTCTGAGTTTCAATCTCTTTTTTTAATTATTTAATCAATCTATGCCTTCACTTTTGCTCAATGGACCTATGCCTTTGCATTTCCCTCAAATTTTTTAAACACACATGATTTTAAAAGCTATTCCCACAAATAAGAAAAGCCATAGATCTTCTTTGATCAAACAATGCTTTTGCATTTCCCTAATTTTCTATAAATAGAAAAGATTTGTCAAACTATTCTCTACATGTCACTTGATTCATGTTTATCTGAATAGCTTTTAAAATCATTTGTTCTTTGAAAAAAAATCAGTCGCTTGGAAGTACATAGCAACAAAGGAATCCAATAACACAAAACATTTAAATACCATAGACTGAGATTGACAATGTGAGCAATAAAGATTCTTGTTGACCAATTGTTGCATGTAAACAAAGCTACCTGAAAATATTGTTTTGTGTCTGTGGCACTAAAAGTATACATCATGCATTGTACTCATTTATCCACTTTGGCAATGTAATAGGAATAAGTACATACAATCCTACTGGGGGACAATGGATAGCAAGGTTAGGTTGAAGAATTAATACTATTTACCCCTTGTGCTTCTATTAAATTGTTCGTTGTGTGGTATGTTACGTAAGCTTCTGCTACTACTCAAGATCCATTTTCCAACATATATATAAATTATTAACTTCCAAGATCCTCAACAACATGATTCATACTATCAAATGCTATTGAGTCAAAGCACATAGGCGACGATGTTAACAATTATAGATTTTGTAATCTAGATACTAGTGTTTGATGCTATTCATATCCAACATTTTCTATTCCCAAATACATTAGGTTACACGAAAAAACAAAGAAAATGATAGACATTGACACTTATGAGTTAACAAAGCGTCCCCAAATATCAAACATTGACTACGTCCTTAAGAGCGAGGGACTTTGCAGATTGAGTTCTTTTGCATACAATGTTGGTGATTGTTTGTTTGACTCATTACAGCTATTGCTTAATAATCATTACACATCAATTCAATTACGAAATAGAGCTATAGATTACTTCTTGAATTGCCTTCAAAACAAGGACAAAGAAGCAATAAAATCATACAACTATGAACTAGACCCTGATACTCTATATACATTGCACAAAGTACATGATCCACAAACATATTTCCACAGAATGCGATTATCTGCAAAGCCACAAGCAGATTGCACAAAAAGTGGATTGTGGGGTGACCTATTTTTCATTCACTGGATATCCAAATGGTTGAATATACAAATATCCCTTTGGTCAAGAACAACAGCAAGAAGGTACTTATAGTTCAATAGTTCTGATTACAAAGAATCAGTCTCTATACTATTTCATGACATGAATTCTTTAAGTGGACACTTTGAACCATTGTTAGAAATTGAAACACAAAACATAACTTCAAAACAGCCCATAAGTTCACATGAAATAAAAAAATGTGCCCAAAGTATCCTCAAATATCAAACATTGACGATGTCCTTAGATCTGAAGGCCTTTGTAGATTAAGCACATTTGCATACAATGTTGGCGATTGTTTGTTTGATTCGCTTCAAGTGCTACTTAACAACCAGTACACCTCAACTCAATTACGCAATGGAGCTATAGATTATTTCCTGGCTTGCTTTGAAAAAAAGGACAAAGAAGCAATTAAATCATACAACAATGAACTAAATCCTGGTACTCTATATACATTGCACAAAGTACATGATCAAGAAACATACTTCCGCAAGATGCAATTGTCTACAAGCCCATGCATAGACCATAGCAAATGTGGATTGTGGGGTGACTTGTTTTGCATTCACTGGATATCCAAGTGGTTAAAAATACAAATAAGCCTTTGGTCATTGACAACTTCAAGAAAGTACTTAGATTTCAATGATTTTGGATATACAAAATCAGTCTCTATACTGTTCCATGATACAAACCCTTTGGCTGGACATTTTGAGCCGCTTCTAAGAATCAAAGCCCAAAATCTAACTCGCCAATGCTCAACAAGCTTACTCCAACTAAAAAAGTTGATCAGAAATCGTCCACAACACAAAAATACTTACTTGACCAAGCCACATGCTTTGCCTAAAAACAAGGAAATTTTGATACCATTTGTCATAGCAAACAATTTTAAACATAAATCAACAATAAGACTTAATCACCTGAAGAACTTGATTAGAAAAGAAAAACAAAAAGAAAGTGTACCTAGCAGCCCAAAGAAAAAAAAAACATTGACACCAATAGAAATTTATAAAACAACAATACAGGATACACCAAAACACCCATGTGCAATTTTCCAAGTGCTCTGTTTCAACAAGGACATCAGGATTTTCAAAGAAAAACAAAAACAGCTATACTGTAAGCTACTACAATCAGATTCCTTACCATTCACAGATCTCATATGCAATGTATGCTACTTTGCATTGAAACAGTCCACTATTCCAAAGTATGCTACGCCACAGAAAATAAGAACTAACAGACCATTGTGCTATGTGCAAAATTTAACTCATCTAGAAGAACGACTTGTTTCACTTAGAATTGTATTTGCACAGATTTGGGAACTAGGGTTCAAAAGGTCTCAAATAGGCCTAACAAGTTCTGTTATAAATGTCCATGTTGACATGAACATTGTATAGAGAGCGTTACCACAATCAATTAACAACACACAAACAATTGATGTTTCATTGAAAAGACGCTTAAAATACAAAAATGCATTTCAAAAAGGCATGGTGCACCCAAATGTCATCA
>VDFB02271358.1:440646370-440703651 GCA_007258455.2 Sequoia sempervirens | reverse complement strand
AAATTCAATATGATAACGACAACAACGATTTTCAAAAAACTTGTTTATCTTCACATAATATGGTTTTAACCTTTGAAACATTGTTTTCCCAATCTTTATATGAGGATATGCATTACAAAGGTTCATATACATCTCAAATTGTGTTATGTCTAGCCAATGTTTGATATGATTTTCATAAATACTAGGTCCAATCCTATATCTCATAACATCTCTAGTATTTGAAGATGGACGAGTCTGATCATGCCAAAAACTTGAGACCAAGTTCCTAACAACATCTTCAATCCTGTCAAAATGGGGAGCTCTACACATAATTTCCCAATTGCCTTCTAAACTCTCATCCAAAAACTTTATCTTTTTCTCATATTTTATCAATGTTGTTCTACTATAACCAATTTCAGTTGAAAGTGCTGACATTTTTATTTTTCTTACTATATCTTGATGTACAATAGATGTCAACATCACCCTTCTTGTAGTGGCCTTATCCACAGTTCGATATCCTTTCCCAATGGAATCTAAACCCTTTTAACATTTTGAACAATATCCTTTTGTAATCCCATGTGTTTCTTCTTATTTGATGATGAATGGACACCCAACAATTGTAATGACTCTTTGAGCTCATCACAAAGAAGTAAACGCGGATAAATTAAATTGGGTTTTTTCAAGTGTATCAAGATGATTGAAATGATGATTGATCATTCCATTTACGATTTAGTCATTGACCTCTTTCTCTTATTATATACGGCTAAGTATAATATTTGAGTTTCTCCATATCCATTTCAAGTAAATGATCTAAATTTCTATGAGAAATTTGTTTCCCACCTTCTCAACTAGTTTTATATGCTCATCCATACTATGAGGAGGAAGTGATCCCACTCCTCTCCAACATGCATTGTTTGAACTTGTGCCTCCTCCCTATCTTCAAGGACCATGCATTCTTGAGTCGATTCATTTGATCCATCGTCTAGATTTAGCTCGACTTGGAGCATGAAAACTTCCTGCTTGTTGAGCCCTTCCTACACATGTGTCACAAAATATTTTGCAAACAAAAGTGAGATGATGTTAAATATATAAGTGAAGTTTATGTATGCAAGCAAACAAATTGATAAAACATGATGAGCTATAAGTGAGAGAAGTTTGTGCTATTTTTATATGCTCATCCATACCAGTAGAAGGAAGTGATCTTGACCCCTCTCCAACAAGCATTGTTTGAACTTAGGTCTCCTCCCTAACTTCAAGGTCCACGTGTTCTTCAATGGATTCGTTTGATCCAATATCTAGATTTGGCTCGATTCCAGCTTGAGGAATCCCTAGAGCATAAAACATAAAAATAATTTGAGAACATTGAAGTTATGAAAATAAAAGACCAAAGACACAAAACACGAATATTGAAACAAAAAGAATTGGTTTAAGGAATTGGAGTCAAGGATCATATAAACATTGCAACTTGCATGACCAAGATGACTTGAGGATATTTAAAAGTATTTATAGTCATTCAAGTGCAATGATGGTTAGAAACCTTCAAAGTAAAAGTACTAAACACACACTTGAGAGTGAGAGAGAGAAGAAACAAGCATGTACCTTGTTTCTTTCTATGATAATTTTCCAAGTTTTGATCATGCCTCTTTTGTTCTTCTTCTTTTGACAATTTTCGTTGAGATGCATTTTTTCTTTTTCTTTGTTGTCCCATTTTGTTCTTCAACTTAAAGATGACTCTAAACAAGTCCTATACGAACTTAGTTAAATTATCCTCCAAATTTTGCCTTGATTGATAAAAATGAAAAGTTTTCGAGCTCCAATATTTGCCTCCTTGATAAATGTGCAAAAACTTCTCCAAAATCTGTGCTCCAAGTGAATCAAAATTATTCAAGTGTACATGGAATAACTAGATCCCAGTTTAAATGAATCAAGTAGTAAACAAACAAGTTATTTCATTGTGGAGTTTGTTGTTATTGAATTCATAGGTATGCACAACATATCTAGTAATTTTAGAATTTTGGTAAAGTGTCAAAAAATGTACAAATATTAGAGGTATAATTTGAATTGAATTTTCTTAATTATATTTGAACTGAATTTCAAGTTAGTTGTCGAAAATGTATAATAGAGGTATAATTTGAATTAAATTTTCTAATTAAATATTTGAATTGAATTCCCAAATTACTTGTAAAAAATGCATAATAGCTCGACATAATTTGAATTGAATTTTCTTAATTATATTTGAATTGAATTTCAGATTATTTGTCAAAAAGATTATATCTTGTTCTCAACTCAATGGTTCATGTTGCTTAAGTCATTTTTTAAAAAATATTTATTGTGATCAACATGAATGAACTTAATTATAAAGTGGCATCGATTTCCCTAAAATTCTACTAGAGATCAAATGTATATTGAATATATGAATGTAAGTTGTAAGAGATCATAAAATAAGAAAACATGTATGTATATTGAATATTAAAAGAAAATGCATACATATATTACGTGTAAACATGTTTTTAAACCATAAGCAAACACATGTACATATATGTAAAGGGATTCAATACATATAAACATAACACATATTATAAGCAAAGAGGAAAATGTATGTATATATCATATAAGAAAATATATGTACATATATCATAAAAGCAAAATGTAAATTTAAGATCATCAAATGTCGAATACTAAAGATCAAAAAATAAGAAAATGTATGTATATCATATAAGCAAGTGTAAGTTAGAGATCATCAAATATCAAATACTAAATTTTAAAGATCATCATATAATCAAATACACATCATGTGGTAAAGATCATAAATCTAGAATGCATGGCCTAATATGAATGTCTACTCCTAGACAAATGGCCATCTGAATGAGAACGGTCCTGCTCTGATGGATGTGTTGAGCCCTGCAAATAAAATTGTGTACAAGATGTGTTAAATACATATAATTTTTATTAAATAAATTTTATGAAAGTTATTTTTAAATGAACTTGTATTTTTAAATATCAATCTAGAACTTGTATTTATCTATGCATACATAAATATATATTTTATGAAAACTCATATGTCCACTGATAGCAGATTCATCCACAGAGTCACATCGATCATGCACACGAGATCCGGACTAAGGCTAGGAGGATATGAGGTATGTCCACTGTGAATAATATATATACACATATATATCAACTTCTTACATGAATATCTAGTTAAAAAAGAAATTTAAAATAATGAAAAAAGAATTGAAACATGCACATGCACACATACATGCACATCATCTAATATCTGATGATCTAAGTCCTCTCCTCAAACATTCGGGCTTCCACCATATCCACCAAACGCATCACAACGAATCAACATCCGCATCCATCCTGGATCTATCATCCCATGTCGTGACTAGAAATGATGAATGTAGAGGACTATGAAGGTGAGATGGCACCGGTGATGATGAACCATAACCAATCAACATATCAGTAAAACCCATAGTCTGTGCAGCTACCGTATGAACTGTAGGTGGATTCTGATGCGCACTAGTGCTCGGCTGAGAGTGATGGGATCCTAGAACTGAACGACCTCTATGTCTCAAATGATCTCTAACATGCTCTATACCGATCCCATTGTCTGATGCAATGTGGGCATATGCCTCCAACAGGTCCTCAGCCAAACAATGTAGAGTCATGTGTGACATATCTCTTGTAAGTGCATCAAGCTGTGTAGGAGTAGGGATGTCGATCATTGTAAAAGGATCCATGGTGGTCCACTATGCTGAAAATGGTGTGGATCAGGAATGTCTAGATATCAAATACTGACCTACACGATCATCAGATATCCTAGTGGTGGCAGCCGCAATGTCACCTACAGTGTCAATTGCTTCCTTTTGGGAAGCGACAACAACCTCATCTGCTATGGGGGCTAGAGTGAGAGTAGGAGACCTGTCACCAACCAATACCTTAAACACTAGGGGTGGTCTATCTAATCAACGATAGGTGGGCCTATCAGCAATCCTACCACGCCCCTGACCAACATATGGTGGAATGTCCACGTAGCTAACTTTGAGGCCCAAATGGACCTCAGCATACAATCAAATAACAAAAATACAATGAATCGGGTCATTGTTTGCATAGACCATGTGTCATGAAATCGCGGGTAGATAAAATGAGGCCATAACAGGATCGACACATCTAGTGACCTGGTATCCCCTAACCTTACACATATTTTGATAAAATGGAAAAAGTGGTTTTATCATTTCTTTGGTCACACTATCTTGTATTTGTTTAAGGGGAATGTCACCATGTACTTCTTCCCGCATGCGGGAAAGAATAGCAGTCACTCTATCTGGGGAATATGCACTAGTCCTCTCAAGTTCATCTTTTAGTTTTTCTAGACTATGCAATATTAACATGCATGGTTCATTATATATCCCCTGGTTTGCACCCTGTGCTAATGAATCTCTTAATTTTTTTTATCTCATTACTAGTATTTGCAAACAAAGAATCTGGCATAGGTGGAACATCATCTACATTTTCCATGTTATATATATATACAAGATAATCTAAAAACAATGAGACTTTTGGGTAAATAATATATCTAGATAAAGAGAATACAAAATCTAAAATAGAACTTGTAATAATTCATCTACTCATCAATAATATTTTCATAATATTAACTTGATTTAAAAGAATTGAAGACAACTATAATCTATAATATAGCATCCTTAAATGGTTCAAATTTTAAATGAAACAATGAAAGAAAGAATAAGAAAACAAAGATTAGTGTAAAATTATTTGAAAATAATTGGGGATAAAAATATCTAATTTAATAGTTGTTAACATAAATTAACTTCAATTATATAGCCAAGAACATCAAAAAATTATAGATCAAAAGCAAAATAAATATGTCATATTACTTGAACTAAATCTAATAAAGTTTGACTTCATTGAATACTTGTTATAAATATCTCACATGAACCAATGAAACTCAACGTGTCTCCAAATTACATAAGAACAGAGAACCTAAATGTGAAAAAGAAAAAGAAATTCAAAATCCATCTTTTTGTAATGAGTTTGTTAAAATTTAAAAACATTCAAGAACCCCAAAATGGTTTGAAATTGATGAGCATAATAGAAATTCCTGAAGGCAAGAGGTCATCACAAACCATTTGGTTGTGGGCTTCAAAAATTTTCAATGAATGGTTTTCCAATAAGATGTATTAACCAAAATATTCCAAATCTTTATACAATTACTAAAGATGTACAAAATGAGACCTTTACTAAATAAATTTCAAAATGCATCATTAAATGTATATTAACATCATCCGTACTCTAATTAAGAACATTAAAAACAACACCAACACAAAGAGATAAAATTAAAAAGTTCCAACTAATGATGTTATAATAATCCTCCCCAAGTTGATCCTCTCATCCCAATCATCATACTTAATGTTTTGGTACTTGAATCATGTTTATTATATTATGTGCTCCTCAACACTATGTAAATTAGAACTCTTAATAAACATGTTTTTTAAGAGGAAGCATTTTCTCTTTCTATTACCATAACAATTATTCTTGTTTTTGTAACTTGGTATTTCTACTTGTAGATTTTCAACTTTTTATTATGTAAATCATTCTTTGATACCCAAGTAGTTTGAAGACCCTTTTAAGATGAAGAAAATATAGATTTATCATTTGTAATCCTCATCCTTCCTTGCTACATGAGTAATTTTTTTTATGAAAACCATGTTTAGGAATGAAAATATCCAATCCCTTATGCTTCTGAACTAAAGTTTGCAATGCTTATGGTTCTTTTGGCCTTATAGATTCTTGAATCATTTTATAATATAAAACCTACATATAACCTACTTTGGCTCTAATAATTGTAAACCCTTTAGGAATTCTAAATTGTTGCATCTTGTCTTGATTTTCCCACCATTGTTATTCCTTTTGAAATTTTACAAATTAGGCAAAGAATCCTTGCACTTATATAGAGGATCCTTAGGTATGTTCTTAAAATTATTTAAGGTTAAATGACTTAATCTAAAATAAAGGCATATACGGATCTCTTGCAATTGTAACCTCTTTACTAGTGTGAACATATTTGATACCTTGATGGCATGACATAGATGATGTTGCTTGATATTGCTTTATCCATGGATACCCAAGTAAAATATGAGATACATCTAAAGAAGAAATAATATGACATAGAATAAGAACTTCCCTCATCTTTTAGACCAAAAAATTAAGGTAAAATAATGTATCCTATAGTTTCAATCAACATATCATTAGTCAATTTTAAATAAACCCTCAAATATGCATATGCTTGTTTATAAAATGATGATAAAACAAAAATTATTCAATGCATACATTTTATTGGTGAGTAAGATCAATAAACACACCCTTACATGGTTCATGATCCACACAAAACCAAAGGACCATTATAATTATTTGGTAATATCTCACAATGTGAAAAAGGTGTCAAAAAAATTAGCATACCTAAACCGTAAATTGATTTGTCATAAAGTGGGTGGGTAGCTTAGTGGTGGAGATTTGCATCCTAACTAGTTCATGGAAATTTCAACATGGTATTAGAGCCAAGCTAGGTGCATTTGACACCTATGTTGTGGCTCAAGGGAGTGTGTTGGAGAAATGATACACACCTAAGCCATAAAAGGACTCATCACAATGTGAGCCATTAGCTCAATAGTAGAGCATCCTAACACCAAATGGGAGGTCCTAAGTTTGAATAATGGTTAGTCCATAGAAATTTCTATAAAAGTCAATCACTAGTACATAAGAAGAAGAATAAGTACCCTTATAATTTTTATTAATACCAACAAATCATTCCTCACATGTAGGTGAATCAATGATTTCAAGCTCGTCAACATGTATATGTACCTCAATCTCATGACCCTCATATAAAACCATTTTATTAGATTTATTTAGTGTAAAATATTTAAATTTTCATTAGGAGGAACAATTGAAGGATTGACCCCAATATTAACCCCCTCAACCTAATTTTTTTTTATCAATCAAATCCTTAATCAATTATTCCTTAATCCCATAAAATGTTGAGTATAATTACAATTAACTCTACAATTTAATAACAAAATTCTTTCTCATTATATCTTTTGGGAATAACCTTAGATTTATCTAATGGCCTAATAGGAGGAAGTGTAATCATGTTTGCACTAAGTAAATTTTGAAGCACATTTTACAAAGGAAAAAGTTGGAGGCTTTAGAGTCATAATATTAGAAACATTTATAATGTATAGTTTGTACAATGGTCATTTCCATTATTTTTTACTATCCTTTTGGAAATAATTTTTCTTTTCAAATTTACAAGGGTAGGATGATGTAGATGAAGCATTAGAAGATCCATAATTAAGTGTGGTAGCCTCTAACAACTTTAGTTCTTAACATTCATCTCACTTGCACATGCAAATGTTAAGAATGTATATACTTTGTAGATCCTTGTTTACAGTCAAAAAATATAAAATAATAAACTTCAATCCAACATTCCCAATATTTGCATTGACCAATTTCAATATTAAAAAATAGACCCAAATGGAAGATAATACAATCATTTAATAGCATAATATTTTAAATTTCATGGGAAGAACTTAGCCAATAACTTATCATCATACACAAAATCCAAATATGTAGCACTAAAGAACCTTGAATGTGTCATGGGATCTCCTTTAACATTGTGCATCTCAAATCTAGGATCCAAAAATCCAACAAAAAATGGATATGTAAAATTTTCAATAGAAATTGAATTGTGTTTGATTTTTATATGTATGTCTTTTTTTGTTTCCATTAGGTAAGGAATCAACATTACTTTTCATCTCAACAAGACTTTAAACATTAATGTCAAGGGTAGATAGAGGCACACTAGGATTAAGGACATGAATGAAAGTGGAAAGATGAGAAATGGAAGGTGGTGTATAAATTTGTCGTGACATAATAAATGAGTGTGGAGTGACAAAGACTTGCGTAGGAATATCACAGTGAGGGAACATGGGAAGTGTAAACAAAACTAATGAGAACTAATGTGGAGACAAGAGAACTATGTGCAACATAATAAGTAAGCATGAGATGAGATCTAGGAAAAAGGAGAGGATAAATTTGGGGAGATTTGGTGGAAGGAGAAATAAATTGCATTATAAGATAGATAGGAGTAAAACAATAAGGAGGAATACATGAAGAAGAAGCTTGGGATGGAGGGAAAATGGCACATCACTCAAAGGGATTGTTGAGCTTATCCTTTTACCTATTTAACTTTAAGTACTTTCTTTCCACATGGCTTATTAATCAACATAGTATATGAAGGAGATCAATCATTGTACTAGGATTAATATTACTAGCCAAATTTGCAAGATCCAAAGAAAGGTTGTGTGCATCAAAGCTATATCTTGATTACCATTTTCTCAACAAGGGCCTCATGGTCAAATGATTCTTCTCCATTATGATAAATTTAGTATCATGCATATTCCCAATCATACCAATTTTAGCTTGATTCACAACCATGGTGGGATTGAACTATGACTTCTTACTAGGAAAAGAGGATGATTTTGGTATTAGAAGGAAATAAGGATTGAACAATGTTTAGATTTGATTAAGAAATTAGACAATGAGAAAGCACTTAAATCTAAAAACTAAATAAGATTCAAGAAAACCTTTATGGCCAAATCGTAGGACATACCAAATTAAATGGCTTTGCCAAAATGAAAAGAAAATAATTTCTTTAGAGTTTTCTTTTCTAATTAGCTAGGATAAATAAATACAATAAGTAAATACACAAATTACCTTCGAACATACAATTGAATTTAAAAATACTAGACAAGCACACTATAGAATTGACAAAGAGGGTTAGGGTTTTTAGCTTCATTTGTTATATGGAGATATTTTATTGTAATGTACATAATCAATGATATGATTCTTGATTTTTTATAAGATTTAATATTATGACACCTTAACAAACCAAGATATGACTTTCATGGTTCACTCCTACATGTATGGAATTTACATTTTCATCTACAAGTTTGACCCTAAATTTGTAGTTTTAAAATTATTTTGTGACATATGTGTTTAGTTTATTTGTTGTGTTATTAGTTGGATGATAGTTAAGGTGTCCACTACGAAATGGTAGATGATGAGGAGGTGATGTTGGAGAATTTGACACTTGAAATAATGTTGTAGATGCATTGAAATTATAGACCTCTCATCCCCTAACAGATAGTTGATAGTTTTGATATTCATTTTTCTCATGAAAGGTGTTTAACAAGACAAAAATATATGCAAAATGGGGAAGCAAAATACTATATTGAAAATGCTTTAAAAACTTTCAAACAAGTGCAATTTGAATTCAACAAATTTTTAAAAAATTGCATTTAGGGTTTCAAAATTAAACAAATAGATGCATTTTGAACTCTAAAAAAATTGAATTTAAATACCTAGTGCTCAATAGTGCTCGATATGCAAACTGGACTGATGAACTTTGAAGAGACGAACAGAAATTTGCTTTCGCTGGAGAGAGAAACCTTGTTTGGTCACTGTCACGGACTTTGTTTGCCGCACGCACCAGGGACAATGACTGGTAAAAGAACAAAGTAAAAGTGACAGTTAAAATGAAACAATTTTTTTTTTTGTCATATTGAAGGGGTTCAGTCGAACCCATGTTCGACCGAACCCATTTGAATATGTTTTTTTATTTGGGCTTTCATTGGTTCGGCCGAACCCATTCAGTATGGTGAATGGAAAAAATTCAAAATTTCCTTCCTCTTAGAAAGTGTAAACCACTATTCTAAGGTAACCCTTTTTCAAAAACTTTCCTAAGATGTAGCAAATGTTCATCATCATTTTTAGAATAAACTGTAATGTCATCTAAATAAATTAGTATAATCTTATTGATCAAACTTTGAAATGCCATGTCCATGGCCCTCTGAAATGTGGCACTAGCATTGGATAAACCAAACAACATCCTTTTGTATGCCATGGTGCCCCACTTAGTTGTAAAAGAAGTTTTGAATTGATCCTCCTCTTTAACCAACACTTGATTATAGCCTGAAAAACCATCTAACAAGGAAACTATTTCAGAATTGGCAACTACTTGTAGGATTTGTTCCATGGAAGGCAGCGGGTAATGATCTTTCAAAGATGCTTGGTTAAGATCCCTAAAATCTACGTAAAGTCTTATTTCACCACTTTTCTTCCTAACCAGAACAAGATTAGAAACCCAAGAGGTGTGTTTAATTGGAAAGATGATACCCCCTTCAACTAGTTTGGTCAACTCTCTAATCATTAAGTGCTCAAGCTTAGGATTCAAGGGCCTTTGTTTTGTCCTTACTGGCTTAGCATTAGGTTCTAACTCAATTGTGTGCTGAGAAGTATGGGGATCAAACCCTTTCAAATCTGAATATTCCCAAGCAAAGACATAGAATTCTTGACATAAAGCAACAAAAGATTGTTTATCTTCATGTGAACAAATTTTTCCTATCTTAAGGAGTTTACCTTTGAAAATCTCCAGTTCTTCATAATGTTCTTGTTTGATTTGCAAGCCAGCTTTACCCTTTTTAAGCTGATCATCAGTACTGAAAATCGACTCTAAGGTAACAAGACCTTTGGGTAGCTTATTTGTCCTCAGCTGTATGACTTGATCATCATACTGTTGCTTGAGTTTTGCTTGATTCATCATGGAGAACTAATCTTCTTTGAGCAAGAAATAAAAGATTTGCTCATCACTGTCAAAAACTTGCCAGTGAATGTTGTTATCGAGAATTGATGGTCTGACTAGAACCTTTACATACTGCTGCACTTTCTCTTTCCTAATTTCACCTAGAATATCAAATTGTGCCCCAATGGCTGCAAGCCTATTAGAATGCTTGTTCTGATTCCTTGGAATAGACACTAAGTTAAAGGCATCAAAATCCTCAAGCATGTTCCACACTCTGTTTCTATAAGACTTTAGTGTGTCATTTTTAGCAACATTCAGGCCTCTTACTTGATTAAGAATTAGCTCGCTGTCCCCATATACTTTTAGACGGGCTATTCCTCTCTTCCTTGTCCACTCAAGGCCTTGAACAAGGCCCTCATATTCAGCAGTGTTATTGGAGCATGCGAATGCAAAATGGAAAGCAGCATAATACTTATCCCCTTGCGGAGATACAAGCATTGCACCTCTCCCAACTCCATTTTTACTTCTAGACCCATCAAAATACATCTCCCATAATTCATTCTGTTGCTCAAACTAACTTTCTACACTTCTTTCAAGGTTTGGCATTTCTGTCCCTGCTTCATGCAATACATAATTGCCCAGGCCAACGTCCTGAATAAGCTCGTTCAGATTATCAACCACGTTCTCAACTTCCCATTCATTCAGGAGTACCTCAGGTACACTCTCAGCTTGTAACTCTTGTGCTGCAGCAAGTTCAGTATCCTCTAAAACAATAGAGTTAACATTTATAGCAGACGACACATAAGGTTCGATGTGATCCTTGGCAAGGGACTCAGAAGTTATAGTTACCTTAGTACCATATCTAGTCCTAAAAATCATATGGGACCAATTTGAAGACAAATACCCTCCAATTTTAGCTGTGAAGTCTCTAGATAGGCATAGAGCAAAAAATGGAGGCAAGTCTATAACAAACACATCTTGTGGAATTGAAAAATTGGGACAAGCATGTAATGTGAGATTCAGGTTTTTGATAACACCTAAAGTGTTTACTGCTATCCCATCCAATTGAAGTACTCCCTTTTCTAATGGCTGGTATTGTAAACCTAGCTGGTCTATAATCTTTTTTGGCATCACCGAATTGCTAGCCCCACTATCAACCATGCAATTGTGTACCAATTTATTCCCCACTATTAAGGAAACATAGAAAGGAGGGGGCTTGACACCATTACTTTGTTGTGTGGTACTATCCAAAGGTGCATTGGTTAAAATTGACTTTGTTTGGCCTAAAGATATTTCATTTGGAGGATTCAAACTAACTAGATTTGATAAGGCTGACTGTAACAAATTGATTTGACCAGGGATTGCTAAAGAATCCCACATCAAAATTGAAACATTCATCTTTTTCATACTTTCAACAATGTTGAAAGGTGCAGATATATTTACCTTTGGCTGCGTCTTTACAACAACATGGTCAGGTTGCACTTGACTTGCAGATAAAGCATGTAAAGGCTACTCCCTACTAGTGTCATAACCTTGCTGCAAAGTGTGTGGTACTTGCTGATTTGATGGACCAACAACTCCTTTGTTCTTATTCGCTGCTGTTCAATCTCGAAAGCCCTTTTCTTGGCTCTAGTATTAGCAACGACAGATGTGTCATCTTGGTTCACTCCACAAAATTCTTCTCTCTGCCAATTCAGGAGAGTTGAATCATCTCCAGGTTGATCCTGCTGTTGTGGATATCCCTCCTTAGGAAAATCTTGCGCACCTACAACATTTTGCACCATAAGAGCTTGATTGATGATGCCATTAGAGCATGTAGCTTGATTATGTGGCTGATTACATGGATAACACCATTTATAATCAGTAGCCATATTGTTTTGAATAGGAACAAGGTCTTTGACAACACTAATTGGAGCTGGATTATAGGCCTGAAAAAGTCTGGTAGCAACATTTTGTCTTGAGCCTTGGTAATTGCCTTGATACTATTGTCTATTACCTTGATATGCTTGTTGCTGGGCTGGATTCTTCTACTAATAAGGCCTACTATATGATTGTTGTTTCTCTAAGCTTACAAGCTTGTTACCAAAAGACTGCAATAGACTTTTGATTTCCTATAACTCACTTGGAGAACTAGAAGCAACATTTTCTTGTGTCACAACAACTGGAACAACAACTGGCAGTGTTGGTATAGCTGGTCGAGGTGTGAAAGGAGGTATTTGCAAAGGAATGTTTGCATGTATTTCTAGAAATATAGGCATTGGAGGCCTAGGAGCGAGTTTACCAGCTTGCATTAAGCTGTTCTCAACTCTGATTGCTATTTCGAAAGCATCTGGCAAAGACACTCCTCCCATTGACTGTATCATGACAACTATATCGCTGTTCAGAGCCCTCAAAAAGTATAAAAATGCGTATTCTGGAGGTGGCCTCACCGTTGTAGGGATTCTATCCTAGGGTCTCTGAAATATGAAGTTGAAGTCATTCATCTGCTCTTGTGGAGCCCTCTTAATTATAGTCAACTGTTCTAATAAAGACAAGTTGTCAGACCTGTCTTGAAATTGTTTGTGCAACTTGTCTCCAAATTCATCCCATGTTGCAATTGAACTTACTGGTAGGCTCCTATACCATTACACAACTCTTCCTTTCAGTGAAGCAGCTAGTAATCTCACTGCAACATCCTCTTGGGTTATGTGATGGACTCCACATAACGAAGCCACATCTCGCATGTGTTCAATTGGGGTAGTTTGGTCTTCCCCTGTGAAAGTTGGAAGACTCTTCAAGGCTGCCATTGGAATATCATTATGATGTGCCAAATTCAAGGGACTCCCTCTATTAAAAGCAACAAAGGGTTGATTCCGTGGAGCAGCCATCGGAGGTGGCTAAGGTGGATTTACTAGTGCAGCAAGGTGAGATCCCATGGATGGAGGGGTAGATTGAGCTCTTCTAGAATAGATGACTGTTGCTCCTCCCCTTTTTGTTGTTCTGCCTTGTCTTCTTGGTGGTGACAACTGCCAGTACTCGAAAGGACCTGAGCTACTTCTTGTCCAAATTCTTCTGATAAATTGAAGAAGGCGCTGATTCTGAAGTTCTTTCCTCTTTATGGAGTCGCCAAGTATGCCAAATGACTTCTATAAAGTCTGGAATTCGCTAGTTGCATACTAAACCAGCAGTTCAATTTAGTTGATGTCCCATCGGGCGTGCCAGAAACTGTTGTCACCTAGAAATACACCCTATGCGAAGTTATGAGAACTAAGCTTTTCGGTGAAACATGGGATCATTTCAAGGCTGTGGGTCACCTGAAGTTGAAATGAACCTCTGGAGAAGGCCGACTTCCTTTGGGTACCACCTAAACTAATGATCTTTGTGAGGTAAAGGGAGAAGAAGTGCATATAAAATAAAACTATATTGAACTATTCCTATGGTGATACATCGAGTTGATAAGAAATCATGAAATGAAAACAAGATGCAAACACACTGAGGAAACTAGACTGCAGCTGTTTTACTTACTCAACATAATCCCATTAGACTTATGCATCACTCTTGACAGGTTTGATCTACATACATATCTCAAGAAGGAAGAAACAAACTTCACAACTTTGTGGTATGAATACAGATTTAGAAAAACACCGTTAAAGAAACACATACATAAGCTAACATATAGAAATAAGAGTGGTAAAAGCATTAGTACTTGTTTTCAAGGTGAAATTTGTTTTGCATTCCAAATTTTAGTTGGGTTACAAAATATACATCAGCTGAGAAAGGATAGATAAAAACCACTAGCTCTTCTGGATGCATAGTTAGAACTATATACAAAAAAGGAAAAAAATGCCTTATATATCAAACTGTGTCGGCCCCTTAGGGCTTACAAAATATCAGTCCCCGAAAAAGATCTCTCCTCAGATCTTTTCAACTGAATTAAATGCAGGACCCTGCATGTCCATGACGGCCAAGAGTCACCCTAGAGAAGCCTTCTTCAGATATTTTGCAGCTACCGCATTCATTCTGATCTTGGCATCGTGTCTTGTTCAAACCACTTCGTCTGAACACTTTGAATGCCTTGAGCTCACAATAGATTCGTGCTGCATTCACCCTGTTGACATTCTTCATTCTGATTAGAGTGCCATGGCTTGCCTCAGCTCCTCTTGGTTGGTTGATCATAGTCCATGCAGGCTCTGTAGGTGGTCAAAACTCTTTTGAAAAAGAATCATATCTCGGCGAGACACTAAAAGTGTCTCACCGATGCGATTATATCATTCTGCAACTTATCGGCATGACTCACATGATTGGCAAGAGTCATAGCGGCTTCATTAGTCACGCCGATAAGCTACCCATATCCATCGCTGAGACCACCTTCATTCGGGAAGACATCGTACCGAAAGTAAGACCTCCTTTGCTGAGTCTCCTTGAACGCAACATTCCTTTCTGCGTGACTGGTGTTTGTCACCGAGACCCACGCCGAACTCCCCCATTCTGTCCGAGCTCTTCATTTCCTTTGGCAAGACTGTGGCAAGTCAGGAAGACTTCATGGCGAGGTCCACTGGTCATACCGATTCTTGCTTCGGTCGCTGAGACCACCCGCATTTGCCGAGATATCTTGTAGAATTCCTGTTGCTTCGGCGAACTGCTTCATTTGGCAAGACACCTGGCAAGACCCTTCGTTATCAGCGAGACATTGGCCTGTCAGCCAGACCTCTCGCCGGGCTCCTTAACTCTTGGCGATGAGCTACTTTCTTTTCGGTTGGGGAGACCTTATGCCTTCACCAAGACATCATGGCGAAACTGCTTTCTTTGGGCGAGACCCCTGGACTTTGGCGAGACATCTTTGATCACTGGGACATCACGATGAAGGATTCAACTCTTGGCGAGCTCAAAATATTTGTCATCCGTATCGGCAAGACCCTTTGGCATCGGCGAGACATCTCACCGGTCTTCATTCCTTATACCGAAGCCACACCCCTTCGGTGAGACTTCGGTTGGTCGCCAAGACCCTATGCCGATATGAGTCCCTCTCGGCGAGACCTTGTTGTTGGTGAGACTTCTTCATTTCGGGAAGACCTTTGGTGAGATCCTGATGTCGGCGAGACATTGGCCGAATACGACCCCTCAGCTAGGCCCCTTTGTTTTCTTCGGTGTGACCTTCATCCTTCGGCAAGACATTATGTCGAAGGTAATATCCTTTTCCAAGCTCCATTTCTTTCGGTGGGGTCCCCTTTTATCGGCGAGACAATTCCTAATCGCCGAGACCTTGTGGCGGTGAAATCCTGCTTTGGCGATGCCGCTTTATTCATTGAGACTCTAATGGATTGACAAGACTTATGCCGATATTACCTCATGTCGGCAAGACATCTCCTTCGGTGAGACCTCTTGGCGAAGCCTTCTTACATACATCGAAGGCATCCTTTCGGTGAGACCTTCTGCTTTCGTCGAGACTTCTTGGGGAATTCATTTTCCTTGGCCGAGACCACCTCCATTCTTCGGCGAGACATTCTGGCAAAGGGACCAACCCTTGCCTAGAGCCCTTCCGTTGTCGCCAAAACATTGTCGGGTCGCCGAAACCTCTTAGCAGGCTCAAAGACTTACCCCGAAGTGTCCATCTGTCGCCGAGAGTTATATCGAAGATGTCAACACCATCGGCAAGACATTCCATCTTTGCAAAGACTTCTCTCCAAAACTCTTTGTCACTCCAAACGAATATAGTCGGTGTGACTTTGCCTCTTCGCTGGTTCTTCTTACCGACAGTGTTTCTTCCAATGAGAGCTTCCCCAATGACTTTAAACCAACTGCTATTGGTGAGACTTTTCCTCTTCGTTGGGACCTTTCACTAAGCGTGATAAGTTATCCCGAAGCCCGTGGTCACCATGAGTCTCCCTGACTGACGATTGAATGGCCTATAGGCCAAATATCCTAATGCGATAAGAGGTCATATCGAACCCTTCCTGTCACAATGATAGGCTCGACAGCTTCGTTTGGTAGGACAAAAACTAGGTCACAGCGACCTGTTCAAAACAGAATGTATCAAAGCAACCAGTCGGCCAGACAGTGAAGATGTCATATCGACCTGGCTCTAATGGAGGCTGAGCCTATAACTATTAAAGCATATTTCCAACAAAGCAGGCCTCCCAACTAAATTCCCTGTGAAATGTCATCAGATGCATGAAATAACCCTCAATGGAGATATCCCATTTGGCCCTTATGAACATCTGCAACATAGGTGCCTTGCCTGATTGAGCCTGAGGGTGAAAATTAGGTAACAGTAACATAGTGGTCATTTTGGTGAATCAAAAACCCAAATGATGGTCATCCTCATAGAGATGGGATATTTAATATCTCTTTTACAAGCTAAATAGCATGTCTTTCCATAGCAAGGTGTTGCCTTGATTATCAAGGTGTTATTAGGATGATTTCTATGTTAGTTTAAAGTTGGATAGAGTTGATTTGGTATATAGCAAGATGTTGCATTGTGATCAAGGTATTTCCTTGTTAATATATTTTAGGGCCCATTGGAGTGTTTGTAGCCCCTGAAATTGTGTTGAATGTAATTGTGACTCAAATTTTTATAAACATGTTTCTGTCTATATGTATGCATGCTTGTGCATCAATTGGTCAATCTAGTGATATTGAGTCTCAAATTGGCTAATGGGTGGATGTCATTATTTTCCTAGATTGGCTAAGTGGTGGATTCCATGGTTCTCTTGGATTGGTTCTAAAAATTAGCTACCAAATTGCTTAGGTTCTAGATCACTATACCAATCAAATGGGTTGAAGACCTCTAAAAGGTCATACACCTCAGTAACATCCTTATGAGGTTGAAAAAAGAATTGTAATGGTGTATAGGAGGAAAAGTAGGCATGATACTTGGGTTGGCATCCAAGCAAAGTACTCTACACTCTAATAATAAATTGGTAACACATGTTCCTACATTATATGAATCAATGAATAAATTTTGTTACAATAAAGATGAATGCATATTATGTTTGAATTAATGAATCTAACTATAATTATATTTAACTATTGTAATGAACTTTGTGATATTTGTTTAGCCAATATGTTTATAGGAGAAAGGGGTAGATTTGCTTAAGGACTCCATCAAATATTGTAGTAGGAAGCATTAAGGATTGTTGGGCAACAATTGACAATCATCAACTTATTGGTTAAGGATCAAGAGGCTTGTTATTAATTTTTTCTTAAGGCATTAAGTTGTAAAGTCTAGAGAATTATAAAGAATATGTTAATAGTTAAAGATTATAATACTTTGTGTAAAATAGCTATGTAAAATTTGACCCATCACCTTAAAGATAGAGTTAGTTTTTGAATACTATGATTCTATTGTGTGATATAAATTACTTAAGGCTTGTATGAGCTTCCTAGAAGGATTAATTAGTATAAGTTCATTTTATTGGGATATAATAGTGTTTTATTGTCATTTTCTAAAGCTAATTATGAAACCTTTAAGGATCGATGCCTTTCTGTTTAAGTGTTACTTTATATTATTATTTGGATTATTTGGGTTAATTATAAGACATGTGACATGATTCTATAATGTTCTAGTTAGTGAACCTAGCTACTTAAGTGTACTTGACCTAGAGGGAATGATCTAGACAATTGGAGCCATGGATGGTTAGAGGCTAAAGTGCAATATTTATGTAATTCCTAAATTTGGTAACTAATTCTCTTATGTCATAAATTGAGCATATACCCTAGATATAAATCAAGTCTTATAGATGGTCAAGATTTGTTAAGAGATTCATGGATAAATCATAAAAGAAAGTATTCCCATAACTCTTTGAGGAAAATTCTAATAGCTTAGAATGAATCCATTATCCTATGACTCTTTGCAAGATTCAATGATCTAAAGTCTAAATAATTTAAGTATTCAATGTTTTTTCTTGAATTAATTATAATAAGTCTTTGAGTCCCTTCATGTGATAATTTCTCTATCAATCCTATCCTTCGAGACTAGATTCCTTTGTAATATTGAAGCCTAATTTTGTTTCCAAGTCTTAATAACTCCTAACCATCAATTCCTCAAGAAAATTGTTGACTATGGATGTATTAGAGTAAATCTCTAATGGACACATTTCCCCAAGAGGAAAGAAGCCCTAGAAATAATCCTAAGTCAAGAAAAAACCCTATTCATTATTCTATCAAGTGAAATCTAAGCCATCAATTGACTAGAGTTAAACATGCACTTATGCCTATCCTCTAAGTGGGAATCTAAATGTTTCCCTTATAAAAAATATAATTGTGCTTATGTTAAAATTAAAAGAATCCTCACATCCACCAGGAGTTTTAGGAATAAAGAAGTGTCAAATCTAAACTTGAGATCTTGAGTAAAATAAAATTGATAAATACCCACATCTACAACAAATTTTAAATATAATCACATGTCAAGATTAAAATTAAGAGCTCTTTAATTTATAATGGCACTCCTTTTTCATTTGGATCCTAAAAATGTTACGATTTATGTTCTTCTCTCAAAATGTATATATAAAAGTGGGCAAGTGGTATGCAGCTCAAATGGTAAGGAGATTGATGAAAGATAAAGGAATTAAACAAAACCTCAAATGTAGTTGGTTTGAAGGCCATAAAATGGTATGCTATTTTTATGTAGGAAATATATTACATCCATAGACACAATAGATCAATATGTAAAGTTGGAGATAGCATTTGGGAGATGAAGGAAATAGGGTGTTTTCAAGATTTAATACATTTACTTAGTGATATGGAAAAGGAAGAAAAATAATCATTTCTTTTCCACCATAGTAAAAATTTGGAAATTATTTTTGGTTTGTGGGATGCAACCTATAGAATAACTATTAGAGTTGTGAAGAACCTCAGAGTATGTGTTGATTACCATATTGCAACAAAATTTATGTCCAAGATCATTGCAGGAGAGGTTTTTGTGAGGGATATGAACTACACCCATTATTTTAAACATGGATAATTTTCATGTGGAGATTATTGGAAAAACTAATGAAGTGATACAAAAAATAGGATCCAATATAATAATGTGCACCATGTTGGACTTGCATGAGGGAACAAGGTTTTATTTCTATTTTCAAGAAATTTTTATTAGTTTTATTTTTTATTTGAGGTTTTTGCAATCTAGAATATCATGTTGGCTTTATAAAATTAGATGAATAGAGTGAAATGGAGATCACTACTAATATCCATTGTTCAGGTATCTATCAAAGACTTATTTTATGATAACATGGATGTTTAATTAAATGATTTTTATAAAAACTACAAATATATGAAATGAAAAATTGAAGTAGGAGGTAGCTCAAAAGAGAAAATAAAAGGTGAAGAAAAATCCAAAGTAAATGGAAAGATGCTTGACTAGTAGGAAATGGGAGAGGATGAATCACACTTACTGTTTCTATTTTGCATATCTTTTATTTGGATTAATTGTATTATCTTTTGTCTATGCTAGGTTAACTATTTAATTGCACATTATAGATTAATTGTATTATATTTTGTCTATGTTAGGTAATTGGTAAATAAGAAACATTTAAATTTTGTGAAATTCATTCCAAGGACACTATAGTATCATCTAAATGCTCAAGAATATTGCACTCATATTCTAGAGAAATTATTCAAAATTTAACATGTGTGAATTCATGTCAGTAAGAAGAATCAAAATGTGATAACAAAATTGGTAATCCGATGAAGGAAAAATGGACAAGGTTGAGGTTAATATGATCCCTAAATATGATATGGGATTGGTCACTAAAGAAATCCTAAACTAAAATGTAAAATTGTAAGGGTATGCATTTTTAATGTAACAAAGGGTTTATCATATATTAGGTCTAGTTTTTGATGAATTAAGTTTTATGTTAATCTCTTTTATTTTCCTATCAAAACACCTTAGGGAAAACCTACCTTGATATAGAAAAGCCTAATAACGAAGCAAATATTTACAATTCTTACATATAGTTTTTTGTTGTTTCTACTATCTAATCATAACTTTATCCCACAAACTTGTTGTTCTAACCCCTCTGTTGTTTGTCCTTGATGGAAAAGTCACAAATGAATAATTGATGGTCCTAATATACTTTCATTGAATAATTGATGCAATTTATTGATGGAATTCATGGTATGTTGGTCATGATTCAGAGGTTACAGAATCTTGAGGCTACTTCACTTTCAGATATTCATTTGCAGATGTTTATGATGATTCAAGTTTTTTTCATGTTGATATTACTCATGTGGCTTCTGGTTCAGATTTATGAATGAAATATATTTTCAAATGGTTATGGTTATTGACAGTGATGATAAGGCTTGGTTCAGGTTATTCAGACGGTGTTCATTGTGACAGGGATTTCTTCAGCTTCAAATTTATGAAATTGTTACCCTCACATGTTTAGGTATATTGATTCAAGGCATATGCAGATGATGGTAATGTTTATGGCAATATGGTTTCAGTTGGTATGACTTATTGTTGATAATTATGGCACATATCTTTGGTTCATTGCTTATTTATATTGCTTTATCAAGCATTTACTCCGTCTCAGGCAGTTTAGTTATTGTTTCAATGGCTCCATGGGGTGAAGCCACAATAGTGGTTTACAATTGAAGTGAGGAAGGAAAACTCACAAAAAATGAATGCATGGAAAAAAAAATTATTTTAGGGGTTCGTACGAACCTATTGGTTCGACCGAACCAATTAGGGGTTCGATAGAACCTAGGTTTGGCCAAACCATCTTAATACTTTCCTGCCAAAAAATCCATCAAAACCCCTTATAGAGGGTTTGAATGAACCAGGTTGAGCAAGACCACAGTTCAATGAATATACAGTTCGAGCAGACTGCTATTCCTCATCCCCACAGAGCCAGTTTTTTGAATTTTGGCACTTTGGAGCTCAATTTGAGGATGAAAATGGAGGAATATTCATTTAAAGCTGGAGATCGGTAGTCCTGAGAACAAACTATCAACGAATATAATTTTAATATATTTTGGTTTTATTATGTATTTGTTTTAGTTTTACGGCTTATGGAGTTTTCATCAAAAATGAAGGTCTGCAATTGCGCACATGTGGAAAAATAATGATTATCAATTTTTTTTGAAAATATGGAGTGCACCAGGATAATGAAGTCCGTAGTCAATAGAAACAAAAATTTGAATTTGATATATACAAAAAAAGTTATATGTATTTATCACAGTTAATGCGAGATTGTAATTGGTTTGACTTTGATACTTGATTAAAGAAAATATTCAATAAAAACTATCTAATAACAAATTGGAGTACTAGATATCAGTTATGAATCTAAATTCAAATAATTAAATTTTATCCTTCTGGAAAAAAAAGTTATCATTATCACAGTTGTCGTCACTTTTAAAAATGCTATTTTTTGAAAAACCGGTTTTCACGGAGATGGAAAAGTGGAATCTGATTCCAAAATTTTGAAAAAAATATTTTTTAGAATCTGGGATAAAGGAAATGTGACAAGACTCTAGTTTGCATCATCTTCAAATTCTTCTTGGTTTGTAGCTATAGGTGTCCAGAATGTGAAGATTTGGTTAAAAATATAATTTAGGTGTCAGTTTGGCCAAAATTGCCAAACCACTATTGTGGGATCACCCCATGAAACTTGGATTAGTGACATCATTGCTCTCATGCCTCTAAAGCTATCTTGAACTCACATTTTGTTTGGAGGAATTGTATTCACCTTGGTTCTGGTATCTCACTTGTTTGATGGTTTTTATTGGCTCACATGGCATATAATTTTTATCATTTTTACTTGGAGTCTTCTATTCCCAAGTCTTGAATCTATAGTCAGAATCCAAAAGCAAGTGCTTATCTTTATTATTCAAAGAATTTTTCTTTTTACATAAGATATTGATTTTTCATTGGGAATGTTAATGTTTGAGGGGTCGACATCTTAATGGAATCAAACCATATCAGGTTTCCCTAAGCCTTCATTTGTGGTTTTCATCAAGCATATGGAAATTGTAATTAGTCACATGTCACTTATTTGAATTGAATTCGACAAGTCATGGAGGTAACATCATTTGTGTCATCAATTTGTGGTAAAAAATTTCAACAACAAATTTAATCTCAGCATGATGTTTTATCTATTTCATATGAATTGATTTTTGTGGACTTCAAATATCATTATGAAATTCAAAAATCAGTGAATGACTTGGTTAAAGAATAGGGAAAAATGATATTGAATTTTTATTGTTTATGTGTTTGAAACCCTAGCCACGCTGCCGCCATGAAGGAGGTGTAACTATTGTTTTTCATTAGATTCTTTGTAACTGTTGTTACTCATTATTCTAGCTGGCTCTAACGGCTTTGTGAGGGAGAAAATTATTGTTTTCAAGCAATGAAGGGTATGGCTGCTAAGTTTGGTGCGTTACATTGGATGAGGGCTCAAGCTGGTAAATTTTTTACTGTTGTTTCCTTCATTTGGGTTGGTAAATATTTTGGTAAATGCATTCCTCTTTCAGCTTCATATATGATCAGGTATCTTTTCCATCATTTGATATTTATCTTACAAATGGCAGTTACTGATTTTGCTCGAATTAGGAAAAAGGGCTCTCAATTATCTTTGTTAGAAAAGCATGTTTTGATTTCAGTTATTCTTGACTGCATTATGGGAATTTTGAAAAATTGATTTATTGTTGGTATTTGGTTGAGATATGGGTTCGGTTCTCTGATAAATATTCTTCCAATCTGAATTTGTAGTGAAAGTTTTTTGTCATTGTATTTTATTTCTAAAAAGGCTTTTTGCATTTCAGTTCTGAAGAAGTAAATGATGCCCTGATAGATTAATATTCTTGCAATGAGGGTTTATGACTTTCAGTTGATGGGTAGTCATGCATTTTGAAAAATCTGTCAATATCATTATGGATTGAAATGGATTTATTGATACATTTCAAAAATGATGGTATTCTACAAAAATTGTTTTTTTGAAAATAGATTCATATGGCTATTTTGTTTTTAATGAAGGAAATGATATTACTTGATCTGGGTTTTGAAAAACTCTTGCAGTTTGAAAAGGAAGCTTTACTTGATTTATTCAGGACTGTTAGAATTTGAAATGGCCTTCAATACAAGCGTTACACATGATTATTCACCACCTGCTGATCATCATTCTACTGGCTCATTTTCTAAAACCAAAATGGGGGTTTTAGATTCTTTTGAAAATGAAATCTATGAAGATTTTTTGTTGGTAGACCCATATTTGAAAATAAACAAACACAATGTTTGATCACTGTCAGGATACTGATGTTATGGTATGATCTTATAACTTGTTTTTGTATCAAAAATGAAATGTTGAAAAAGGCTCTATAATACAAAAATGAAAATATGTGTCAGAGCTCAGATGTGACCTTAATTTATTTAATATTTTAAGGATTCATTGTGTTAAATCTTTAGGGTATTAGGTAGATTAAGTGTGTGGGGTTCCATGAGCTTAGTTGGAAACAAAGAGATCCTTTGATATTATTATTGTTCTAAAATTCATTAAGGGGTTGGTGCTCCTTGAGTTGGTGCTCAAAAATTAGCCTATAAGGCATTGCAAGCTATGGTTTTTGAAGTTAAGCCAGTCAGGCAGCTTAGGAGTGGGTTTTCTACCCTAGGAGGGTTTTCCACTCGATAAATTATTTGTCTTATGGTCTCTTTGTTTTGATGTCATAATGCTTCTTAATTGTGATAATTTTGTGAGTAATTATTCTTATGAGTCTGAGCATTGTTGAATGTTAGCTTCCTCATCTCTGAAAATGGTTATATCAAAATGTCTTGCACAAGTGTTCTATCATTGCTGAAAGTTCTAATTCAATAGAAAGTATAAAAAAATTCATTTAATTCATTGCTCAAGAATTGTTAAAATTTGCTAAAGGTTCTTGTTGTCTCATCACCTATCTTGTGTCATTCTATTGCACTTTTATTGAAGTATCTTATGAGTTGCACCTATACTATCATCATGCTTTGATTGTTAAATAATGTCGATCATAATTATCATATAGGTATAATTTTTCTAATGTTCTGAGTTAATGTTGTCAATAAAAAAGGGTATCGGAATTTAAAGTCTTGGTGAGAGTTAGAAGGGTTGAACAGCGATTCACACCCCTCTTTCGATTAATGCATAGATGCTTTCAACAAAGCTAATCAACATTCACTAGAATTAGATTTTGGTGTTGTCTTTAGGATTTGTGGAGCCACAATTGTGATCAACAACATAGTGAAAGTACAAGACATAAACCAAATGCATTATTAATGTAACCTCTTCAATTTATAGTATTTATATCAAGCCTATACAAATATTCATGGATTAAATAATCTCAAATAATTGGTAAGGATTGGTGGACAAGGATAAAACATAATGGTTGAAGTTACACTACACTTTTTTAGCCATTTTTTCAGTTTTTCAAAAAATAGAACATGTCACACTCTCCTTTGCCTTCACAAAGGAGAACATCTATTAAATATAAATCCCACAAAACATAACTCATTGGGCCACTTGGATATTTGGAATTACTCCTTTATGATGCAAGCACAATTAGGCATCCCACTTACATTCATCTTGACTATAACTGTTATTTGACCTAAGTCTATCATGCAAGTAGTCAGGCAAGTGAATAAGTCCTGTCTGTCAGCCATCTCAGGAATATTCACCATCATTATAACACGAAATATTATCAAAATCATAAATATTTAATAAAATTATGTGGGAAACAAATAAAAAAAGGGCATCAATCATATAGCTAGGTAAAGGTATAAGGATCAAACCCTAATTTGAATTTCTTGGATTGATTGTCAATGTTAAGCATGCCAAAACACTATAAAGAGATAGAAATAGGTTATTCCAAGAATGGATGTCAACAACACCTCTTGTTAGGGAATTAAATGTCTAAAAGGTACAATACGAATCTAGAAGTCTCTAATAGAGCATATCAAACCAAGAAGATAGGGAGAAGAATAAAATATGGCCACAAACTAAAATGCACAAGAACTACGTATAAATATAAATTAAACATAAAAGAAAGAGAAACCTAAAACTTAAAGGCTCACAATGAACAACATTGCCCACATATTAGAGACAAACAATTACAACTAGGAAGATTCTAGCATACATATGAAGCTGCAATGGTCCATACAAAAAATGTGATACACTACCCTCTACAAGGACCTCTTGTTTCCAAAGGTTATAGGAAAACATAAAATTAATACTTCCCTAAATCAAAAACAACATTTTAGATTAGTTATTCCATTCTTTTCTATAATGCAATTACTACCTAGCTAAAATATAAATATTCTCATACATTCAAGAATGTACACATGGGCATATTTTGGTTGAAGATCAAGAATAAAAATTAGATTTTGGGCCCTTATATGAATCAAATAGCTCACTATGCAACACATAGAAATCATGCATATTAACATTACCATAGTTGCATCTAGTATTTATGCTAATATTACATGGTTCATCATTATTGGAAAGTGAATCTATCCCAACACAGGAAAATAAAATTCTTCATAATCTAATGTCTTGACATTGACCTAAATGCAAACCACTTTAGATATATTAATATCAAACTTAAATGCATCATATCCACTTGTTGCAAAATGACATACTAGGCTACATGATTTTTATAAAGAAAACTTTTTTATTAGGAAATCCTAATGAAAACCCTCAAATAAAGGAAAATTCTCTAAGTAAACTATATTGGGTTAATTCTATAAGTCACCTAAAATATGTAGTTCATCTTCTTCTTCATTTGCACAAAGACCCAATTATTAC
The DNA here is from genome assembly GCA_007258455.2 of Sequoia sempervirens. NCBI lineage: Eukaryota > Viridiplantae > Streptophyta > Pinopsida > Cupressales > Cupressaceae > Sequoia > Sequoia sempervirens. The sequence continues at coordinate 440,677,266 of VDFB02271358.1, read as the reverse complement.
TTCTACTATCAATTTGGTTAACTTTATTAATATTTGTAAAATATTATTGGAGTTAAAGAAAAACTAATGTTATGATCACAATAGAAAAAATCATATACACTTGAGTCCTATAGGCAACCCAAACCATCATTTAGATCATTGAAGCTAAATATGGAAATTTGAGACAACACATGTGAAGGACCTAGTTTTTCATATTGTAGGCTCTCTATTTTTTATCACATTCATTGTAATATGCTACATGAGACTCATTACTATAACCAAATTCATTAATAAATCTACTAGAAAATTTATTAAGAAATAATGCTAAATTAACTTCATTAGTAGTTTATTTATTTATTTTTGTTATGATTTCTCTTTTAGCATGTTTTTTTATCTAATTGTTGGAATGCTTCAAACCAAAGGAATGGATTGCCATATACTACAACTTGGTCATTAACATCACAAATATTTATTTCTAACTTATTAGACTAAGCATCCAAAGCCAAGAGATTATTAATAGAAACGAGTTTGGATGTAAAATGTAACATCATTGATACACTAATGGTTTCATCAACGTGTTTACCTCAATAATCAGCCTTTGAGAGACTTATGAGATTCATCTCTTTGAAAAAATATTCTACTTAGGGTCAAAGATTCCATAATAGAATCTCAAACATTCTTATATAATAGATCTTACATGCTTAGGGATATTTATCACAACTCAAAGTGAGATTATCTAATACTAAATAGACAAATTGATTCATTTTTATTTTTCTAAATATTAGAAAGCTATGCAATTAACCTACTAAGATCAACTTCATCTCTAAACTACTCAATAATAGTAGTTTGAAATTTTGCATAATATGAAATATAATTATTTGAGAAGCTAATATAATTATATTTTATATTATCCCTCTAATATTGAACAAATATTTTCAACAATGCATCCTCAACAAATATCTTGAAACAATTCATTAGACTAACTAAGACATCAAGATGCACACTACATAATGTAAATCACTCCCATCAAATAAGGATAATTAACTTTTGGGTGTATTAGATATTGAATTTATAAATTTAGGTATTCCATCGAACTTAATTTTTTTAATTTATCTTAGCAAGAAAGGGTAGTCTTTTATGTTGAACTCTATAGGATTATAGATGAAAATACAAGACCTTTAATTAAAAAAGACCTTGCTTAATCTTGTAAATTTCTTCTATATTTAGAATTGCTATTAATATAGACAAACAATGCTTCCTTTATTATTAGTATTATAGAGTACACTTACTTTTAGATTCATCAAATGTTTCTTTCAAGAATAATTTTCTTAGAAACATTCCCAGTAAGAACCCATATTCAAATGCATACGCCCATTTAATATATCAAAGAACCCATACAACTCATCACTACCTTATAAGTGACGCTTTCAATCATGAAGAGCTGTAATAAAGAATAACAAGAACCTTAACATTTTGATGTCTTCAGATGCATTTTGTTAATATCCTGCAATTAGGGCATTTCGTGAGAGCAACATTTCTTCGAGGCATTCTGTCAAACAGTTCGTGTGCCTTGTCTATGCTTCCAACATTTTTGCGAACATGTCTACCAGGGTAGTTGCGATTACAACATCTGACAAAATTCCTCTATCCATTATCCTGCGATGGATGTCCATGCCCTGTTGCAAGGCTCCCATTTTGGCAGAGGCGCAAGGAATGCTGGCAAAGGTTATGGAGTCTGGCTTTAGAACTGCCAATTGCATTTAGTTAAAAGTTTCTAAATCATTTTCAACAAACACATTTTGTGCATATCCTGCAATCATAGCATTCCATGAGACCACATTTATTTGAGGCATCCGCTCAAACAGTTCACTTGCGTCTATGCTTCCACATTTTGCATACATGTCTACCAGAGAATTTCCAACTGTAGTATCTGATAATAATCCCCCTTTGGTTTGATGGATGTCCACACCCTACATTCCAAAGCTCCCATCTTGGCACAGGCCAGGAGTACACCAAATCTGCATTCAGTTTTTGCTACATGCTCTGCAGATGGAGTTTCTCTTGCTATTCATGTACTAGTTGTAGTAGTGGATATAGCAACACGATTTATTGCCTACTTCTCAGGCTCTGTGTAATCAAAGGAGGAGCAGAGAAAAAATGACATCAAAGCAGCTTTCTATTTCGGCTGGTGATGGGAGTGTGGACTCTGGAGTGAATATTTCATAGACATGAGCCCGGAAGGAGTACCTTGAGCACTAGAAATCCTCCTGTTGCTGCTTGAGCGGGAGAGGCAAATTCAAAATTTAAATTCAAGCTTAACCGTCAGTTTCATTATCAATGAGTGTGATAGCTAGATTGGGTAGAAGTTGCAGTGACCGTGATTGTCGAGAGTCAAGGAGTGCAGTGGAAAAGAAAACGGGAAACGAAAGACAAAATAAAACAGAGAATCCGACCGAACGGTGTGAGAGTGGGACCTAGAACCACGTAAGAAGTCAAACCTTAGTTTGTGCTCTTTAAGAAGTCAAACCTTAGTGTGTGCTCTTTAAGCCTGGCCGTTGGAAAGTTGGCTTGTCTTTCTAATAGATATATTTTTTTGACTAATTGTTGTCATGGGACAACTCCCTTTGTATTATATAAAAAAAAATTACGAAGACCGGTCTATGTTCAGAAGGTAGAAGATTTTTTTGACTAATTGTTGTCATGGGACAACTCCCTTTGTATTATATAAATTTTGTTTTACAAAGACCGGTCTATGTTCAGAAGGTAGAAGAGGAGGGTACGTAGACCCTCGATAAATTCTTGCAGCCTTTCATATTGTGCTGGAGAGAACAACTTATCATAGTGGGACATGTAAAAGGTTGTATCTTCCCATATTGTTTCTGGCCAAACCTTCCTGCATTAGCGTGATTTCCTGTTTAACTTCTTCCTTTTTCCTTGCAGTAGCTATGTAGATTGCATCACCAACTAACCCGGTTTTTGGATCCCTACTCAACGTGGAAAGGGCGTTAATAGCATCGACCTGGTGCTTGGAGATTAGAAAGTATCGACCTCCTTACGCGCCCATTCGAAACCTCGAAGTCCTCACCACATTATAGAGGAATCATTCAAGAAGCTCCACGTTATGGATGTGAGACCTGCGTAGATGGGTGTTGCCTATTACAGTTTTGATCGCTTCCTTTTTAATATCCGAGCGCATTTTGAGAACTTCCCTCAACTGCTCATCCTAATTTTCTTGTTCGCAACTGCATCTAATATTTGGGATAACTAAGTTGTCAACCATTTTTCCATGTCTTAGCCTTCTTGGATGTGCTATATATTGACGATGTTGGTTGATCAGGTTCCCAAATCCATGGTACAGTTGATATCGTCCTCCGAATCAGATTGTATTGGAGGGTCAGCATCGGTAACTTAACTAGTCAATACGGAGCAAGGTGTGTATCTGTGTCTGCACATAACGATGTTCTTGAGATCCCTCCAATCACACATATTACTTGAAATTTTAGTGCTAACCGTTTGATCTATTGCCACATTCGAGAGGAGATCAGCGCTCCATTTTCTTCTCTATAAATATGCTTGATTGTATAGTCACTCAGCTTTTCCAATTATGCTATGATCTGGTCTAGTACCATTGCCAGCCGCCAACATGTGACATTCCTTGTAGGACTGCGTGAATCGTCAACATTAAATCGCCTTCAATATCTATCAGACATAGGTTTTATGCTACACAAAGCTTAAGGCCCTCGTGGAGAGTAGCGAACTCAACATTATTATTGGTGTAGCGAGCCGGTTTGACTGCCCCAACCCATCGCATCTTACCATGGCCATCTCTTACAATGAAGACAGCTCCCGAATCGCCAGGATTGCCACGTGCCCCTCCATCAAAGTTCAGCTTCAATCTTCCTCAGGGCGGCAAGGACCATTTGGCAGACCTTTTGTGGTCCATTGCATGTGCCTTTCAGCCCATTCATATCCCTTGGTACCTTCAGTAAGGGCCAGTCATGTAGTTCTCTCTGTTGTCCCATAGGGAGAAGTGCCAACTTCTCCGCTTCCTGACTTGAATTTTGAACTTAACAGATTGCAGTTTCGAACTTACCGACAAGAGTGGCAATGGGAGTTGCTTTGCCTCTAAAAATTCTGGCATTTCTTTCCCTCCAAAGAAACCAAATGACAATTGATGGTACGGTCTTCCATAAATTTCCCCCAATGGAGTTCTTGTGTAGACAAGGCCGGTTCTAGGAAAATTCACCGTCATGACAAATTCATTTCAAGTAAAATTCACCACCAACAATTCACCGCCGTGAAAAATTATCCAAAAAAAAATCAAAGTTTTTGAAATAATATTAAAAAATATTAATTTCGCGGCAGTGAATTGCTGGTGGTGAATTTTACTTGTGATGAATTTGTCATGATGGTGAATTTTTCCCGCAGTGAATTGTTGATGGTGAATTCTCTGTCGGTGAATTGCTGACAGTGAATTCTCCATCCGTGAATTGCTGGCAGTGAATTTGTCGACAAGGCCACCCTTGAAACATTTCCACAAACATTTTTGGGAGCAGATCCGTCCACCCAAGCTTACCAATATAATAGCTCCAACATTCTTCTACGTTTTCACACTAGATAAGTAATGAAAAGGGCAATGAAAAGGGTCTGCAATGTTTAGCTTTATAAGTTGGTCACCCATTAAAATTCGACCATGGAAGGCAGCCTAGGAAATGCACCCACTTTTGGTAGTACATTTCCACCCAAACATAAATCAACCAACCACACCATGTTCTGAAACTCACACTGTTGTATTTGGTAACCCAATTTTGTTGTATAATTTTTAGATTTCTCCCTGCACCATAATAGCTCATCGCTCTTCTCGGATATAAACAATTTTTCGTGATGCCAATTCTCTACAGATGCTCTCATTTATGTCTACAGGTATGGAATCAATCATTTCCATGCAAACGACCATGTACCATTAGAAGTTGAGACCATCAGGTAGTCCTCAACCTTGTCTCCCATCTTCTCAATGATTGGTTGAATATGTTCCTTGATTTCCAAAATATCGACTAGAGATGGATACCCATCCCATGAGTCATTCCAGAAGGATGCAGATTCCCCGTTATTGGTGCACCATGTGAGGTGTTTAGTAACCAGTGGTTTGCACTTGATCATGAAATTCTATATTTGTGATCCGCTGTTGGGTGTTGAAGTCCAACGGTCAACCTTCTTTTCCCCTCCAATTACAAGACCTTTCATATTCTATTTTTTTTGAAGTCTTATCCACTTTTGAATAATGTAATTGATCATTGTGTTAGTTGATTATGATGCTGCTGTAAATGTATTCAAACTATAGAGATAATAAAAGTGATTCCCCTGCTTCAAAAGTGGACGTAGCCATTTTATGGTGAACCACTATAAATTTGCGTTTGGTGTTTATGTGTTCTTTAATTATCTAAGTTTGTTTTCTGCAATCTTTTCTTTTATTTGCAATTAGTTTATCAACAATTGGTATCCGAGCAAGGTGTAATTGTTGTTCGAGAATTGTGATAATTTCCAGGAATGGAGGAAGCATATAAATGGAAGATAAAGAAGTTTGCGGGATAGAACTTCAGATTGTGGAAAGTGTAGATGGAGTCTTTGCTGATTAGAGGAGATCTTTCTCTTGCATTGGAAGGAAAAGCGAAGAAGCCAATTGTGATGACATATGAAGATTGGGAAAAAATAGATAAGAAAGCAAGAGTGGCAATTATCTTATCATTGTCCAACAACGTTCTTTTTAATGCCACAACAGAGAAGACTTCAAAAGAATTGTGGAACAAATTAATAGATATGTACGAGATGGATTTGGCTTCAAATAAAGTTTATCTCATGAAAAAATTATAAAATTTGAAAATGAAGGAAGGCAAAATTGTATCAAACCACTTGAACAAATTCAATACGCTAATCATCCAATTGGTTTTGGTAAACATTATTTTGGATGACGAAATCAAAGCCATCTTACTACTGTGTTCTTTTCCAAATAGTTGGGAAGGTGTTGTGATGGCAATCAACACCTTCGTATCCAGGAAAACAAAATTAAAGTTTGATGACGTTGCTGCAACTCTACTTAGCGAAGATATGCGAAGGAAAAATCAAGGAATCGCATCCGGTGATGTCTTGATTTTTGGCAATAGAGGTAGAAACCAAGAAAGAGGTAGAAATAGCAATAGAAGAAGATCGAAAGCAATAGAAGAAGATCGAAATCAACAAGGAGACCAATGTCAAGGGGCAAAAATGGAGGTTGTTGGTTTTGCGAAAAAGAAGGCCATACAAAGAAGAATTGTTGGTCATACAAAAGGTGCAAAATCAATCAAAGGGTAGCGAGGTGAGCACTACGTATGTAAAAGATGACGGTGTTCTATTTTTTTCAACGGGTGAAACTATAGCAGATTCATGGGTGTTGGATTCCGGTGGATCCTTTCACACAACCTCATGCCAGATGCTTTTCAAAACTATCAAGAAGGTAAATTTGGTAAGGTGTAACTTGGTGATAATAAGGCATGTACAATTGTTGGCAAAGGTGATGTAATGTTAAAGTTGAAAAATGGAAATAAGTGGTTGTTGTGTGATGTAAGATATGTTCCGGAGCTAAAAATAAATCTGATTTCGATGGGACAACTAGATGCTCAAGGGTGTAGAGTCACCTTTGAGTCAAACAAATGTAAGGTGACCAAAGGAGCATTGGTGGTTGTAAGAGGCAACAAATTAGGCACGTTATATGTGCTAAATAGTCTAGCTAAAGTGGGAGTAGCGATGACACTTGCAGACAACGAAACAAAACTATGTCATAGAAGGCTCAGACACATGAGCAAGAAGGGGCTTGAAATATTGCTCAAAAGGGATCATCTTCCAGGTTTCAAATTTGTGGATTTGGCCCTATGTGAGCATTGTCTATATGGAAAACAAAGGCGGATCAGCTTCTCGAAGACTAGACATGACAAAAAGACAAGGCCTTTGGAGCTTGTGCACTCCAACGTGTTCGGTCCCATAGAGGTAACAATTGTTAATATTTGATATGGGTTTGTATCATTAAGGTACTTTCTTTGTAATATTCTTCACCATAGTGCATTCTAGTTCTCAACTAATTTCCATAGTAGTTTCCCCCCCAATGCACAGTTTTGATATTCCATATCCTTGATTGCTACCCCACCAGAGGTTTTACTTCGAGTTACTTGTTCCCAGGTTAAATGAGAAGAATCCTTTTAACCTCGTTTAATCCTTCCCAAAGAAATATTCTCTATATGCTTTGAGATCTTTGCTTGCCTTTATTATTAGTTCCATACAAGAGAACATAAAAAATGGTTTGGATGCAAGAATGACCTTATCATAATGATTTTTCCAACCAATATTAGCCACCTTCCTTTCCAGGTTTTAGATTTCTTTTTGCATTTCTCGATCGTGGTGGCCCAATGTGAGGATCTAATGACATCGTTGAATAATGGCATCCCTAGATACATACTTGGCATTTTATTGATGTTGAAGCCAAACCACGAGGCAATTCTTCACTGAGTTGTCTTTTTTGTATTGAAGAAAAAAATTCTTGATTTGCAGTTGTTAATCATCTATGTAGAATACTTAATGTATTCATCCTATAGGAGTTTAGGTGAACTCCTCAAACACCCCAAAATCACCTGCAAGACAAAATAACTTTCACAAGAGAGAAATCATAGAAATATCATGCTATCATTAAGATGCAAGAATGCCAAATTGAATATGAGATGATTACAAATGTACAAAATGCCTTGAATATATAGGCATGAGTGAAAACCTAAAATGTGTAAGATGTTGCCAAGTGTCAAAATCACAATACATGTGACAACATGTGAACCTTATCTAGGAAATGATAAAGAGATAGAGATAAGTTCTAGGACAACTCTCATCTTCTAGAAGGGAATCTTATCTCCTACAAATAGGGAAGGGAACCCCATTTGTTAGTGAATTTATCTAATTATGTAACCTAAAACTTAAACTATTACCTAAGTAAACTTATGCAAAGTGTAATTAAATAATTAATTACACCAACACCCCCCATAAGTGCAACTTAGGAAGGAAATTATTATGAAAAGATGAGTTCCAACAATAAGGCCTGATTAGGTACTCATTTACAAATGCAATGAAAGAGAAAGAGGAGAAAACCCAGTGGGAAAACCCCCCTTTCAATGAGATGGCCTACTACAAAGAAGCACTAGAAGAACTATGATGGAGTAACACTGGAATCCTTAATTCAACAAGCAAGGAAAGATACCTCTGTTTACAAGAAGCCATAGTGGAATCATAATAATGCAACAACAGACTAGATGCCAAAGAATGTTGGAAAACTCACATACTGGATCAACCCTAGAATCTATGAAGCAACACGAGATGAAAAAGATGCCCCCCATAAGAGGGAATGATATGATGATAGAATCTGAAAGCGATGTATCTCGATGTCGATGCCAAAATGTGACTAAAACTGCTCTATGGGAACAAGTACCATAAAGATTCTAGAACATTAACCATAAAATGAATGGCCCTCAAACTGAGATGGATGTGACCCAATGTAGATCAATGACCATAGGCTCTCAATCTGAAGTGTGAACCAATGCGAACCAAAATGTGTCCAGCTATGAGCAAGATGAGGCCAAAAAAAACAACAAAATCTAGATACAACTCATACAAGTTGTCATTAATATGAAGATGAGATCAAAGTGTATGCAATGCAACTACACTCTAATCAATTTATTATGCAAGAATCCCCCCAACAGAACTTTATATCAGTTCATTATTACAATACCCCATGATTGTAAAAGGAGAACATGCATAAACTAAAGAGAAAATGCAAACCTAGTGCATGAAAACAAAAATGAGTGCATGCACAAACCAATGTTCACATCTTCCTCCATGATGAAAAATAACCTTAAATTTTTGTAGATGAAAAAATCTGAAAAAATAGTTTGCACCACTGCGAAGTGCTCGAAACTAGCTTTCCGTCAATATTTTATTTACAAAAGTTCGACACCATGGCCAAAAGTTATGAATTTTTCAAAAAATGTTGAATTTAGCATGCAAGAACGGGTTTTCTAGCAAAAAAATGTTTACTTTTGATTTGATTTCTGTAAAATTTGTTCTCAATGAGTAGACAAAAACAGAAACCTATAAATATTTTGAAGCTAAAAGCAAAACCCAGAAATCGTTTTTTGATCCAGCAAGCAAAAAATGAAAAAATATATATTTTTAACCTTCAACCAGGAGAAAAATGATGTCCACCATTTTTTGTACAACTATTTTCTTCAGATCTGTGCAAGATATCAAAAATCTAAAAGATACCTAGTTTAGATTTTGACCTCGACTGCAAAACCCAAAAATTGTTTTTCCTGCAACTGAGTGGAAGCTAAATTTTTAAAGAAAAAGTGAAAAACGACTTTAATAAAAAGGTTGCTTACATCCAACAAAAATTTCATGCCAAAATTGATTCCTTATATCTGGGAAGAAGTCTGCAACACTGAAGCTCTGATACCATGAAGAAGGGTTTAGGTGAACTCCCTCAAACACTCTAGAATCACACCGAGACAATAACTTCCACAAGGAGAAATGAAATATCCATGCTATCATTAAGATGCAAGAATGCCAAATTGAATATGAGATGATTACAAATGTAAAAATGCAGCAGGTATATAGGCATGAGTGAAAACCTAAAATGTGTAAGATGTTGCCAAGTGTTAAAATCACATTATATGTGACAACATGTGAACCCTATCTAGGAAATGATAAAAAGATAGAGATAAGTTCTAGAAGGACAACTCATCTTCTAGAAGAAATCTTATCTCCTACAAGCATGGAAAGGGGAATTACCCCATTATTAAATGATTTATCTAATTAATGCAACCCAGGACTTAATTAATTAAATGCAAGACTTAAGTTAACTTATGCTAGTGTAATTAAATGAATTAATTACACCAACACATCAAGGTATCCTTTATGATTATTATTTTTACACTCTCTGAGACATCGTACAAAATCGTATCATCCATGGAAAGTTGATGGGATAACGAAGCAATTCATTTGTTATTTTAATGCCTTTCCATCGACTGATGTTCACTAGCATATCAATTCTTTGACTAAGGGCATCGGTCATAATGAAAACATGAATGGGGATAAGGGGTCACCTTGTCTTAATCTTGTTCTTTCAAAAATGTCTTCTAGAGTGTCATTAATGATGACTAAATACATAGGAGTGGAGACACAGACAAATGTTCATTCAAGGCATTTTTTTTGTCAAATCCAATTTTTTTCATAGTTTTCATTAAGAACCTCTAGCTAACTTTATTGTATGCTTTACTTATATCCAACTTTAGTATGATTACTTTCTAATTTTGTTGCTTGATTTAATTGCCTTGTGTGCCACTATGATTCCATCCACCATATTTCTCCCACACACAAAACCACTTTGTACCTAAGAGACCACCTTTGGGAGCACTTGCTTTAATCGGTTTTCCATCACTTTCACAATTAATTTGTATATTGTATTGCATAGAGAAATTGTCCTAAAGTCAATGAAATTAGTATGTCCAAATTCTTTGGGATTAGGAAAATGTTGATGTTGTTTAAATATCTAATGTTTTTTCTTGATTTTCTGGATTCTTCCACTACTTTGTACAAGTTTACACTCATGAATTCCCAACACACCTAGAAGAAGGAGGCCGAGAACCTATCTAGCCTTGGTGCCTTGTCGGGATGCATTTGAAAGAGCACGGTTTTAACTTCATCCCACGTTGCTTGTCCAGACAAGTAAGAATTTTCCTGTTTGTCAATACAAGGCACAATGTATACCAAAAAATTATCCTATAGTAACTTCGAATCACTTTTGGTTGATAGCAAATTAGTGAAGAAATTTACCACTTATTTTTACTATGTCTTTTGGGACAACCCTTGTCCTCTAACCAATTTCATTGGATGGATTTATAGATATTTTTTGTAACATTCCCATTCATTTTCCTCGCTTTTCCCCAATTTCACTCTACATCAATAGTGACTTGATAGTAGCATTTGGAATAAAAACAAACACTTTTTCTCCTCAAGATATAATATCTAAATTTTTAACTACTATTACCAATGAAAATGATTATTTATCTATGTAAGGATACCTCACTTTTGAATTTTGAAAGGGTCCAACTCATGAATGCAATTGGCCTTTTGTCTCATTTTCTTCTCATTGCATTAAAATAGTCAATCAAGGATGCTTAGATATAAAAGAGTATATGTAGAAAGGATTTGTATAATATAGACTAATCAAGACCACGAGATTTTGTAATACACCATTTAATTTCTTTGAAGGTCTACTTTCCTTCCACTATCCACTCAATCTAACATCTTTCTTGAGCATATTATTCAATGGATTCATGATTTCTATGAAATTTATAATAATTTTTTGATAAAATTGATCTTCCCAAAGAAGGATTTCATTTATTTTGCTACTAAGCACATATAATTTAAAAATGTCTTCAAACCTATCCAAATATATGGAGATACCTCTCGGATATCACATACCCTAATATTTTACCTTCATTCACTATAAAGTTGCATTTTTTGGATTCAAAGAAATACCATGGTGTTTACAACACTCAAAAGTATTTTTGGAGATTTTCCACATGATAAACCCTATTTTTCAAGAATATTGTAAAATGATCAGGTGTAAATAATGATGCACTTACAAATAATGATCCAAAAAGCGTAGTTTAATCTAGAAGCAACAAACTCTTCAATGATGTACTTACTGAATAGACCTTTAAATTATACATCCAAAGCTCTCTAAAATGTTGCTCCAACATTAATTAGCCCAAATGATATCCTTTTGTATGCAAACATTCCCCATTTCATGGTGAATACAATTTTCAATTTGTCTTCATAATTGAGTAGCACTTGATTGTAACTTGAGTATGCATCAAGAAATGAAATTATCTAAGAGCCACTAATAATTTAAATAATTTCAACCAAGAGGGTGCATATAGTTATATTTTTCAAAATATTTGTTCATATTTCAAAAATTTGTATACAAACTAATTTCGTGCCATTATTTTTCCTGATTATTACCAAATTAGCACCCACGTTGAATGCCTAATTAAAAATATAATCCTTTTTGTTAATAATTTATACACTTATTTGAATATTAAAGGTTCCAATAAGGTATTAATAGGTCATTATTTGTGTCTAAAAGGCTTAACATTTGGCTTCAAAGGGATGCTATAAGTAATGATGTGTCAAATATTTTCAAAGCCTCATAACCCTAGGTGATGACTTCTTTAAAATATCCTAGGGAAACACTAATATCATATTTCTCCTCGGGAGTTCAAGTTTCCAATGTGAACATTTTTTTTGTCGTTGCCCATAAAGTATGGCTCATATTTCACACCTTTTGAATGTAAATGAGTCTTTTGCTTGGCTTTAATATTTGAATTGAAGATTCTTTATTGAGCCACCATTCCTTTGGGGATACCTTTTGTCTTCAAATTGATTATATCTCCTGCCTCCAACTCAATTGGATCTTGATCCATTTCATCAATAATATTATTTTCAAAAAATATTTAGATATTTATGAATTCTAAAATATGCTTATCATCTTCAAAGACCTAGATATTTTTGACATTATTTGGGATTGTTGGAGTGATAGTTCTACAAAAATATCTTTAATATATATTGATTCATAGGCTCTATGGTGCTTCTTGCAACAACTAAGGAATCTAGGATATGGTTCTTTCTCCTAGGGATTATTTTGATATTAAAATCATCAAAATATTCAATCAAGTTCCAAACTTGATTGCTATATGAAGGTAATCTTTTATCATGGCATGTATACTAATGAGATAATTGCTTTACTGCCATTTTAGAATCTACCAAAAACTAGAAACATGTCACTTTCTTTTTGAGTGATAACAAGAGTAAATGTATTAAGGCTTCATATTCTACCACATTTTTTGTGTAGATAAACTATAACCTATAAGAAGCCAAGAATACTTTTCCTTTTGGATCAGTTAGCTCTATTCTAGCCCCAATTCCTTGGTTTGATTTGGATCCATAAAATATTAATATTCATATTTGATCTTTGGTTAGGCTTGCACATCTATTCTGAGATTCCTTATCACATTCTAGCATACCAATCTTTCACTTTAATCTAGGCAGCCATGCCAAGCTTTCCTTTTTAAGGGTTTAGATCTTTGCATATGAGCTATTGACACTATTCACTTTCTTCTAAACTTATATTATCTACATATACCTACTCAGTCTCTTCTGAAATATTATTAATTTCTTCTTCCTGCTCTATTGACTCTTTCTTTGATTCAATCAAACCAATTTGAAAGTTTTCACAATAATTTTGGTAATGCTAAAATTGACTTCTATCTTGATTATATGAGTAGCCACATGAATTAGTTATTCTACAATGGTACCTTCCTTTAAATGAGTGTCCATCATAATATCTTCACTTAATTCTCTATTTGATCTTGAATTATCTTCTTGTTAATCAAGTATCCTGATTATCCCTGAATTGTGGCTTATTTAGTCATAATTTTCTACTAAAAAAAATTCTTATACAAAAGATTATAAATATGATGTAGCCTCACAAGAGGTTTAGTAGTCTAAATCTAATGTTTTCTCATGAGAACAAAAATTGGGAAAACCTAAAGTGTCAAAATCAAGTACTTATATTACTTCCATACAAACCATGCAATAAAACTAAAAATCTTCTTTGTTGTGTATCATGAACTAGTTAGGAAGTAATAAGTCATGAGAACAAACATGGTTTTATCTTTTACCAAATTTTTAATGAACACATCCAAGATAAAGATGTGAGAGGTGTGAACTTGAGTCTTATCACCAAAAACATGGAAGTAAGGATCTTGTCTACCCAATACACTCCAAGCTCTATATCAATATACACATTCATTGGGGTGGTTGTATTCAATGATCACATGTTTAAGATTAGGTTCAATTTCAATACTTATTTGATTTTGATTTCATTTGTAGAGAAACCATAGATAGGAAAAGTTAGTAGCCAAATAGCCATTCCAACTTTTGGACCAATCTATTCTTAAGAGCATCCCATAAAATCCTAGAATGCATACCACTTGAATGTCTATATATTATTGTTTCTAGGATTGAATGTGAGTTGTATATGCATGTCTCTAAATTCCCCAACTACCTTAAATTTAGTTTTGTCTAATTGTATCACTTTATTCTATGTTTTAACTAGTGAGAGTACTAGTTTCATGTAGATGGAGTAAGCCTGACATTACTTGGGGCTCCAAAGTGTACTAAATAGTAGTGTAAGTTCTTGAAAACTATGAGACTAAGGTCAAATGGTAGGGATTCTAATTTTCCCTTATAGAAATCTATCAAAGTATCCATAGTGATCGTAAATTTATATTTTCCTTTTGATGTATATTCATTATAATTTTATTTACCTATAATTTTGATCAGAGCCTCTCTTTGAGATGGACAGTTTTGTAGAACATTAAATATGTAATATTTGACTTGGTCTTCTTCTGATATTTTGTTATATCATAATTACCATCTATTGAAAATTAAGTTTTATAGGTTGTATGTTGTTTACTATTGGACCCATTAGAAATTTAGATGATCTTCTGGGGGAATGGTATTGTTTCTTATGTTTAGATTAGAGGGAGTAGGATCATGGTTAGGAGTAATCATAGTCATAAATGTAGACTTATTTTTATTTACATGAAAATAGTTATTCCTAACTTACTATTGAATGATTTGTATTTCATAACATTATTGGACGGGTTCATTATATATTTCATAGGGTAATAAAGTATATAAGACCATGGCCATACCAATGCAACAACTATCATTTACTCTAGAACAAATTGCTTGTTGTGAATTAGCTTGAGAAATCTTAGCCATTTTTTCTATACGAGGGAAATTCAATTTTGAGTGAACAAAAGTATCATGTAATCTACATTAGTTTCTCATAAGGTTTAATTCAACTAAATTCACTATGTTATCACTTTTAATATAATTGGTTACTCCTCCATTATTGGGTTTCATATTCCATTTCTAGCTAAAAGGTCTTGTGTTCTAGAAAATCTTTGTTCTAGCTCTAATTCTAAAAATGATTCTAGTTATTGTTCTAGTTTTATCCTTGAGACAATTTCAACTTAAATTATGTTGACTCATTTGTTAATTATGATAATTTTTTCTTAAGATATTCTATTTCAAACCTAAGGCAGTTATTTTTATCTAGAACTAAGTGAATGCCATTGGATTGTCTAGCTTGAGTTATTGCTTGGATGTTTACAATTGGTGCATAATTGGTAGCTTACTTCTCAAAGAAGGAATTCCAAGTGATAAAAATGGAAGTAGTGTCAAGTGCTTTCCATTTTTCCAAACCATCCCATCATGGGTGTAGGATAAACTTGATTTAAATTAGTTGAGGTATGATCCCTTGTTTGGAGATTTCAGGAATTGGGTTCACCAATGGATTGATAGTTACTAGTAATTGATTAATAGTAGGTATATGAATAGGAATTCTTTGTGTTAAACATGCGTAGGACAACTGAGAGGGGGGGTGAATCAATTGTCACAAAATTTAGACTTAAAACCCAACACTTATTAATTCCACAACCACGTTGTTCTGTTATTAAGTAAGAGCATGAGACACAAATAGAAAAAAGTAAATCAACATAATGAACACCAGATTTTTACGTGGAAAACCCAATGAGGGAGAAAAACACGATGAGGGTTAACTTCGCAATATAAAAGATTATAAATTGAATACAAAGGCTCCTTTGCCGGAAAGAGAAATCACTATCCAAGTACAAAGGCTCATTTCCTATAGAAATGACTCACTGTCCAATAGGGAGGCTCACTTCCTATAGATACAAAAGAGAACAAAAGATCCACCACAACAATTAATGCATATCTGCGGTTGGAAAACCTTCAACTCATTTCCTTCAACACAATGAAGAACTGTTGTCTCGACTCACTCAAACACACACACTTTTGGTCTTATGACTTGTGGCTCACTTTTGTCACTTTGCATACTATCATACAACTCTTCACAATTTGACTTGCTTTTATACCATCCTTAACCTTAGAAACTTTCTCCAAGGTCGACCACAATTATCTCACAATTACTGATGGAAAGGAATGAAGTGGACCAATAAAACATTTAACCAAGACCAAAAATAATGTCACCGGATCAACCACACGCTTCCTTAATTTAATTTTATTCTTCAAATGAAGTGTAAACACTAGGTCGGCGAAACCTAATGAAAAAATAAAAGAGCATTGATGTACAAGCTTCCCAACAAGAAGATGACACACGAACGCCACACCATGCTTCCTTAAGCATGAGAATACATCTCAGAATCTTCTAGATACATCCACAAGAAAACAACAAACTTAAATCACTGAACACCTTTCACTAGTCCGTCTGAACTGTATAAATTCACACTGAAATACTGAAACATGATTTCTGGATCACCAATCTTCAAACCTCTTTGCCAAAGCATAGAAAAGACCTTTACAAGACATATTTTAGATCCACAAGATCTAAAATGAAATAGAGGAGGAGTGCAGAGAAACAATATTTCTCCCAGTCCATAGAAGACCAACTCTACCAGAATAGTTCACATACCGGTGAACACAACTTTCACATACCATCAAACCAAAAGATAAAACTTAGAAGATATCACCACCTAAATCCCCGTTATCAAATTCAGATCCCTTTCGCGGGGATCAACATAGGAGAAATCGACACATGCGAGCACATTTTGAACACTTTTCATCATTGACTTCACTTCATCTTTTAATTTTCTCAAAACGCGGAAACAATCCGACCGACATGCACTGACACTAAAAGATGGCTCCATGTACTCCACTGACATCTTAATAGCATCTCAACTATACATGTACAATCACCAACATCTTGGTTATTGTTGACATCAATGACAACATTAATGACAACACAATCAAAACTGCTTTCATATACGCAACAATCTCCCCTTTTTCATTGATGGCAACTTTTATGATGTGAAAAACCATCAAAGACAAATTTTTTTTACACAATATCGAGGAGAACACCTTCTCTTCATCTTCACCTATTTTTCACATGAATTTATTTCCCCCTCTGACATCAATGCAAAAGGTCAACAACATAGATTACTCCCCCTTAGGAGTACACTCATACTGCAACAATGAAAACCTTTTCTACTCCCCCTACAGAGTAGACCCATTTATTAGTCCAGATAAATGAAGAATCTGTGAATTCACTGGACTGATGCACCTTCATGTGCACCTAGTTAGGAGGGCCAATGAACCCCAACCTCTCCCTAAGATGCTCAAAATTATCCTTCAGAAGAGCCTTAGTAAATATGTCTGCAATTTGTTCATTTGTTGTCACATACTCCAATATGACTTCATTCTCCAACACTTTTTCTCTCAGGAAATAATACTTGATAGATATGTGTTTTGTTCTTGAATACATAACCAAGCTCTTTGAAATGTTTATTGCACTTGTGTTGTCACAAAAAATAGAAGTAGGCTCATCACATACCACACCAATGTCTTTTAGTGTTTGCTTCATCCACAAAACTTGTGTGCAACAAGATGTTGTAACAGTATTTCCTTTGTTAATGGATAAAGAAACCAAGTCTTGCTTTTACTCAACCATGGAACTAATCTTACGCCAAGAAAGAAAACCTTTGGTAACTGCTACAAAGTCATCTACATCTATCCCAATCAACATTTGTATAAGCACTTAGGGTGAAATCATTACTCTTAGGATACCGTAGTCCATAATCTGGTGTGCCTTTAAGATATCTAAATATTCTTTTTACAGTTGTAACATGTGCTTCTCTAGGATCTACTTGGAATCTAGAAACTAAACATACTACATGCATAATATCTGGTCTGGTAGTAGTAAGGTACAACAGTCTTCCAATCATCGATCTATATTTTCTCTGATCAGTCTTAGCAAATTCATCATCCTTACTTATTTTACATCCGGTTACCATAGGGGTACAAACCGATTTGGAATCATCCATCCCAAACTTCAACAATTATTTTACATACTTAGATTGTGAAATGAATATCCCACTTTCTCGACGATTCTTGTAGACCAAAGAGAAATTCAATTCACTGATCATAGACATCTCAAGTTCTTTTTGCATCTCTTTAGGAAACTTTTTACACATTCCTTCATTTCCACCAAAATGATATCATTAATGTAAACAACTACTATGAACATTTTGTTACCTTGCATTTTGAAGTAAATATTGTTGTCGTGAGACAGCACTAACAGGATCGCCTTTTCGGAGTATTTGTTTAGTCTTACACCGATTTGAGCTTAGCTGCAAATCCATACAATACTTTCTTCAATTTACAAACCATGTCCAATTTGTCAGACAACTAAAACCCTTTAGGTTGCTCCATGTACACTTCTTCCTCCAACTCACCATTTAGAAAAGCTGACTTGAAATCTATATGATATACCTTGAAGTCCTTGTGGGCGAGAAAAATCCAAAAGCGTCCTCATAGCTTCCATTCACCAAGCTCACGAGGGAAAATGTTTCTTCAAAATATATACCTTCAACTTATGAATATCCTTTGCATACCAATCTTGCCTTATTTCTTACAACTTCTCCACTTTCATTTAGCTTATTTCAGAACACCCATTTCAAGCCAAACACATTTTTATTCATAGGCCTAGTGACTAGTTTCCATGTCTGATTCTTTTCTATCTGTTGCAACTTTTCTTTAATAGCTCTCATCCAACTCTCATCTTCACATGCTTCACTTACAAATTTGGGTTCAATTTTAGGTAATAGACACAAATTTACCTTACATTCTAACTTCACTTCTTGTCTTTACCTTCACTTTTATCTCCAATTATCTGATCCTCCGGATGATTCTTCTATACATACTTGGGAGTTCTAACAATAGGTTCAAGTTCATTTTCTTCTTCTCCTTCTTCTCCTTCTTCTTCTTCCAATTGTTATTCTTTCTCTTCTTCTTCCTTCTCCTTGTTTTCCTCAGGTACATGTCCATAGATAGGATCATCAGGTTCAACTTCACTTATCTCAATAGGTCTGTGTATGTCTTCATCAACTTTCACATTAGCACTTTCAATAATCTTTCTCAATCTTTTGTTAAAGCATCTGTATGCTTTGCTAGTAGTAGAGTATCCAAGAAATATTCCTTCATCACATCTAGCATCAAAATTTCCAAGATTTTCATCATCTCTTTTAATATAGCATCTGCTTCTAAATACCTTAAAATACATCACAGTAGGAGTCTT
Source organism: Sequoia sempervirens (assembly GCA_007258455.2). Lineage (NCBI taxonomy): Eukaryota > Viridiplantae > Streptophyta > Pinopsida > Cupressales > Cupressaceae > Sequoia > Sequoia sempervirens. The sequence goes on along the minus strand of VDFB02271358.1, from coordinate 440,657,969 downwards.
ACCAGTCCATAACTCAAAAGGAGTCTTTGTGCTGTTGTATATGATCTAAAATCTATTAAGAACATAAACAACAATATGTATCGCCTCTCTCTAGTACACATTTGATACATTTGATTCTTTCATCATGGTTCTAGAAGCTTCCTGTACAGTCCTGTTTTTCCTTTCAACTACACCATTTTGCTGAGGGGTTCTTGGAGTAGGAAACTGTCTTCTTATGCCATGCTGTTCATAGAATGCATTAAATTCACCAGAAGTGAATTCTCCACCTCTATCAGATCTCAAACACTTGATTTTCAAATTTACTTCATTTTCCACTCTTGCTTTGAATACCTTAAACCTATCTAGAGCCTGAGTCTTTTCTCTGAGAAAAACAACCCATGTCATTCGAGTGTAATCATCAATAAGAAACATGAAATATCTATCACCATTCAGGCTTCTAGTTTTAGTTGGACCACAAAGATCAGTATGAACTAACTCCAACATTTTGGTAGTAGAGTTCTCTTTTCCCTTAAAGTTACATCTTTTCTATTTCCCCAATTGACAACTTCTACAGATAGCATTAGCAGGTCTTGTGATTTTGGGAAGTCCTCGAACAATCTCCTTTGCACTGATCTTGACAAGGTTATCAAAGTTTACATGTCCCATTCTCTGGTTCCATAACCAACTTTCATTGATTTGTGATACAAGACAATGACCATCAACTCCCTTTAGCTGGTAAATGTTTCCATGAGTTCTTCCAACAACAATCATATCTCCATTTTTTGGATCCTTTTATGATTTCACATGTATTGTTCTGAAACACAAGTTTGTAAACATTGCTACACATCTGACCAACACTCAGAAGGTTATGCCTCAAACCCTTCACATAATATACATCATCAGTACTGTGCACTCCATGAAAAGTAATTGAACCTTTCCCACATATCTTAGCTCCTGAATCATCACCAAACATAACTAAACCACCATCATATTTCTCAAGTTTAGTGAACTTAATCTTATCTTTGGTCATGTGATTTGAACATCCACTATTAATTACCTAGTAGTCTTCATCCTATCTTGCATGAAAAGTGGTAACCAAAGTACCTTCCATCCTATTTCTCTTATTCTCCAAAGCCTTCTTGCTTACATATTTTCCAGATTTACTTTCCAAAGCTAAGAATAAGAATTCACTATCATCAACCTCATTCTCAGATTCATCATCATAAATTCATGCTTCTTCTTTAACATCTAAGTACAACTTCTTATATTTCTTATGCTTCTTATCCTTATCCTTATAATCCTTGTTCTTCTTATGCATAGCTTTATTTGAACATCTTGAAGCATAATGACCAATATTACCACAACTAAAATATTTAAAAGGAAACATACCTTTATAGTTTTTGGTTCCTTTCTTCAACTTCCTGGTGAAGTTAGCTTCCAACTCATCAACACCATCACTATCCAGTTCCTCCTCAATTTTAATTGCCTTAAATGTTGTTTCTATCTTTTCTTCCATCTTGTCTTCTTTCCAAAACTTTCTCAACTCAAATGCTTGCAAGGTGCCAAACAACTATTCCAATGTGTACTTCTTAGGATCATACACTTCTTCAATCACCGAGATCTTATCGATGTAGCAGTCTGGTAGGGTGATTAGGATCTTCTCAATTATATCTTCATCTGATAGTTTTCCTCCTTGATTTATGACTTCATTTTCAATCAGTTCAACCCTCTAAAAGAAACTTGTAAATTCTTCACCTTCTTCCATCTTTAGATTCACAAATTTGTGCTTTTCTGCCAACTTCTTTGTCAGTTTCACTCTTTCATTTCCTTCATACATGTCTTCCAACTTCTTCCATACCTCATAAGTAGTACCCAAAGAAATAACCTTAGCTCGCTCATTCTTGGATAAGCCACTACAAATACCATACTTTGCCTTCTCATTTTCTTCATAAGAAAATATCTCATCTGAAGTAGTAAGACCACCGGATGGGTATGTATACTTTGTCTCAATAGCCTTCCAGGTCTTAAAACCAAGAGAGATAATGTATCCTTTCATTTGTCCCTTCCAATCATTGTAGTCGATTCCATCAAACAAAGGGATAGCCAACTTATGCTCCATCGGATATTCCTTAAGCGGTTAAGCTCTACAGCAAGGAACCAAAGCTCTGATACCAATTGTTAAATAGGCACAAGACAACTGAGAGGGGGGGTGAATTAGTTGTCACGAAATTCAGACTTAAAACCCAACACTTATTAATTCCACAACCACACTGTTATGTTATTAAGTAAGAGCATGAGACACAAATAACAAAAAGAAAATCAACACAATGAACACCAGATTTTTATGTGGAAAACCCAATGAGGGAAAAACCATAGTGAGGGTTAACTCACAATATAAAATATTATAAACTGAATACAAAGGCTCACTGCCCATAAGAGGAATCACTGTCCAAGTACAAAGGCTCACTTCCTATAGAAAGGATTCACTGTCCAACAGGGAGGCTCACTTCCTATAGATACAAAAGAGAACAAAACATCTACCATAGCAATTAACACACATCCACAGGATTGTAGAAACCTTCAGCTCATTGCCTTCAACACAATGAAGAACTACTGTCTCGACTCACTCACACACACACTTCTGTTCTTATGATTTGTGGATCACTTTTGTCACTTTTCATCACACTGTCATACAAATCTTCACAATTAGACTTGCTTTTATACCATCCTTAACCCTAGAAACTTTCTCCAAGGTCGGCCACAATTATGTCATTTCATAAATTCAAAATAGGTCGGTGACTCAAAATTCCCGCTGTGGAAAGGAATGAGAGTGTACCAATAAAACATTTAACCAAGACCAAAAATAATGTCTCAGATCAACCACACGCTTCCTTAATTTAATTTTATTCTTCAAATGAAGTGTAAACACTAGGTCGGCGAAACCTAATGAAAAAATAAAAGAGCATTGATGTACAAGCTTCCCAACAAGAAGATGACACACGAACGCCACACCATGCTTCCTTAAGCATGAGAATACATCTCAAAATCTTCTAGATACATCTACAACAAAACAAAAAATTTCAATCACTGAACACCTTTCACCAGTTCATCTAGACTGTATAAAATTCACACTGGAATACTAAATCATGCCTTTCGGATCACCAATCTTCAAACCTCTTTGCTAGAGCACATAAAAGACCTTCACAAGACATATTCTAGATCCGCAAGATCTAAAATGAAATAGAGAAGAATTGCAAAGCAACAATATTTCTCCCAGTACACAAAAGACCAATTTTGCCATAATAGTTCACATATTGGTGAATGTAAATTTCAGGTACCATCAAACCAGAAGCTAAAATTCAATAGATATCACCACTAAATCCCCATTATCAAACCTTCAGATCTGCACAAGCGTAGGATTAACACATGAGAAATGTAGAGCATATACCAGAGCACATTCTGAACATTTTCATCATTCTGACTTCACTTCTTGTTTTAATTTTCTCAAAAGCACTTGGAAACATATCAAACCAACACATCTGCAACACTAAAAAGATAGCTCCATGTACTCACAACATCTCATCAACAACATCTCAGCTATACATGTACAATCTGCAACATACTAAACTATGTTGACATCAATGACAACATTAATGACAACACCACCAAAACTTGCTCATATCTGCAACACTTTGGTAGCCTAATGTTGGAAATGTCCCATTATTTTCTTTGGAAGTAGGATTCATATCCCTTTGTAGATGAATTTCAACATTACAAGAATCAACTAAAGTATTGATATTTGGCTGATTTCTTCTAAATAGTAAACCATACAATGGATCTAAGGCTCTCAAATATATTTTGGCCACTACTTTTTTTGTTGACCAGGTAAGGAGTGGCTAAAATATTATATAAGTTTTGAAACCTATTATTGAACATACTATTTTTTTAGTTGGTTCTTTCTTATAGTTGTTAAATTATTGATACAAGAGAGAACCTGGATCAATGAAAATATTGAATTGACGTAGAAAATTATCTTCATATAGTTCCCAACTAGTAATTGATTGTGTTGGTAAGCTTAGATACCAATTGTATAAAAAATATCCTAGATACTATGTGAACAACTTGCATACTGTATCTTGGTGTTCAATATTTACTCTCATGGTGACATCTTTGAATGCATGAATATATTCTTTTGTAAAATTTGCTTCACCATAAATAAATTTAGGGTATAACTTCTCTAGGTTCTAGGTAATTCATGGATTCCACTAGGGATAATACCAATAGGGAATTGATCTATTGGGAAGTAAACCATTGTTGCTACTAGGGAGGATACAATAGGGAGCAAATTGATTTTAGTTTGTATATTATATGAAGAAACTACAAAATTTGATGATTCAACTCTTTTCTTGCCCTTTTCAATTCATTATTTTTTGTGTTGAGAGAGCTCTAAGATTTCTCCTTAATCAAGAGTGGATTTGAGGATTCTTTTATATCTCTCAAGGAAAAATAAAACATTTTTTTCTATCTTATATTACTTAGGTCCTCCTTCTAGCCCTAATTTTGTTTGTGGATAAATTGACATTGTTCAACACAAGTAGGATAATATTACTCCACTACTAAAAAGATAACAAATTTGAGCTTTATATCTCTAAAGTATCTATAGTTGGGTCTCAACTGTGCTGGATGGCTCAATGTTCAATTGTGGTATATTTATTGAAAGGGCATTTGATAGTTTACAAACTTTAGAACAAGTTTCTCCTCCAAACGATTTTTCTTTTTGTGGGTTTTCTATATTTTTTCTTTTACTAATTTTTGATTTAGTAATTTTAAATTTTTATTCTAGTCTAATGTAAGAGATCATAAAAAACTACAAAATAGAATAGGTTAAAAAGAGATAAATTAAATGAATAGTTTGATCATAAAATTTTATCCTTTATAAGGAAAAATATGAGAATTAATTTTAAAAACCTATAAAATTTGTATAGTCGTAAAATTGCACCCCTCGCAATTTCACATACATTTTTGTATCCACTTTTGTGTCCCTCCCTTAGCATCTCAAGTAGGCTCATTTTAGCCCCTACATCAACCTTTTTCCCTTCTCAGGATGCTCAACACCCCTTTTCGGTAGCTACCCTCGTGTGTTAACTTTGCATCGAACTATGTGCTTCTCCTGTGTTTGTCATTTTGTAGCATGACGTGTTCAGAAAATAGCACACCGTGTGGACATCTGTGCACTACACTAGCACCTTGTGATGTTTCAACATTCAAACAATCATTTCCATGCATGTTTGCCACTTGTAACCTCCTTTTGGTCGGTGGTAACTATTCAAGATGCCTTGTAACCTCCTGGGAAGCTTCTTTTCCTTCCTTAAATGTCAACTTTTCAATTCATTTGGCTGTCGGGCTCCATTCCTCTGCTTCTAACTTTTCTCCAGCTTTGGCTCTAGCCTTCTACTCTCCAGCTTTTGCTTGCACAACTTCATATAGCTTGCTACACCAGCATTCTTACATCTTTTCAAACTCCCTTTGCAACACTCTCAAGCTTTCACAAGCTCATTACAACAACACTCTTGGCATCTTGCAGCTCTATTGCTCTCTCCATTTGGCTTCCTTAAGCCTTGCAGTTTCATCTCCCTTATCTCATACTTGTGAGCATCTTGGGATTCCATATCTCCTTTCTATTGCATTTTTACTTTGTGATACGGGTTCTCCTCCTCCAGCGGGGATTGCTTTTGTCACCTCTTTTGTGATATGGGTTCTCTTCCTCGAGTGGGGATTGCTTTTATCACTCATACTGGGTGGTGCAGGTTCTACTCCTAAAGCAGGTTTTTCTTTCACAACACGCTTTATCCATTTCAGTTCATTGCCCTCTATATATTTGGCGGTCCGTGGAGGTGGAAACACCAAAACGAGGGTTTGACTAAGGAAAACCCCTATATAGCCCCAACACTTTCTCCAGATCCTATAGACGCAGGTGCTAAAGACATTCATGTGATGAAGGCCTCATCACTTACATGGTTGTGAACATTTCCTTTCTTCTCTTTAACTCTATCATTTATACTTATTTATTTCAATTTTGTTATATTTAGCTACTTTCTTGCATTCTAAGGTTTTTAGAAATCGAAGTAGAAGTAGTCATTTAGCTGTTTCCCATGACAAACTCACTTTCTGGTTTGTATGAGACACCAACATGCCTCTAGGATGACAATGCACCGCGCTGTCATCTGTATTATACATTGACGCCCTTTGACCGAGAGCTTGTTAGTTTGTCCAGAGAATCTTCATGACTTGCTCTTTCTGATTCTAAAACTCTTGCTATTATTCCTTGAGGTAGTTTAGGGAAATTCACCCTGTGAGGCTCTTTGAATGAAGAGAACTTGTGAGTAGCGGATCCCCCTTCTCTACATTTTGGTGAACTCGATGTGAAGAGGGTACTTTTTAAAAACTAGGAATTTATTTACCCCTACTTGGTGGTGTCATAACTTTTGACTCGGTGCTCAAAATTCAGAACCATTTGCACCGCTAGAAAGGTCTTTTAGAGAAATAGTTCATTCCCTAAAATATTAGTTCCTTTGGTACTCAGGTTTTAGGGATCGACATAAGTTCTGACCTCAAATTATGCTTCGAAGACCTCGGATAACACAAATTACTAGAACATAGAAAATATCAAAAAAATGTAATGAATTTAATATCTTCTTTTATTAGTTTAGTATCTAATCTTGTTCAAAATGATAATGATGTTCCATTTGAATCATGTGATGGTGACTTGGATTTTCCCATGTCACTTGGTATTTGGAATCCTTCTCACGAAAGTCCTCTTGCTTCAGAGGATATTTTGTTGCAAGAAGATGAAATCATTGATACCTTTCTTAATGTTACTCTACCTTCTCTTCATGCCAATGCACTCTCTTCTAGAGATGATGCGCTTGTGAATAATGAACCTTCTATTCATTCCAATGCACTCTCTTTTGGAGATGATGCATTCTTGAATAATGAATTTCTAACCTATTCTAATGCACTCTCCTCTAGAGATGATGCATTAGCAAACAATGAATCTCCTTCCACATTTGATCTTGTTTGGATTTATGTTGATAATATGTCTTCAAATTTAATTATTCTACTAGCTGTGATGATTCTGCAAATGTAATCTATGTATCTACTACCCCTTAAAGGCCTAAGAGACCAATCATTTATGTGACTCCAACTAGTCCCTCTCCTAAAATGATTTTTTCTATTGATGGTCTTCCATTTGATAGTAATTATCTTGATCTTTCTAAGGCTCCCTCTTATAGAGCTGTAGCACATACTTATGAGAATAGAATGAATAAAAAACCAAGCCTTCCTCAAGCACCTAAACCCATGACTAAAGCACCTAGTGATGACAATCTTGTCAAGTAGCTTTGTGTTACTCCAAATAAGATCTCACTGTGGGACTTGCTTCAGTTTGCTTTGGTTTATCAAGGTATGCTTCAAGAAGCCTTGTAAAAGATCCTCTTGCCTTATTTCACTAGGCTGATGGATGCTAATGCGTTGATGGCGTATATTCGTGCAGATTCTCCAAATATTATGTTCTATCCACAGGAACTTCCGCCACTGGAAGAACAAAAGAAAGCAGATCCTCTAATGATTATAGTTAGTATTAATAATATTGGCATTAAACATACTCTCGTTGATGCTGATTCGATGCTCAATGTATGTAGCATTGATCTATTGCCTAAAATTAATATTGACTCATCTTCTCTGAATACTTCTTTTGTTGTAATTCATGGGTTTGATAATGTGGAGTTGACAAGCCCTAAACGCGATAGTCTTGCCTTTGAGGTTGGGACCCATTATTGTACCTACCCTTGTATATGTTATGTTAGAAAAGCTACCATATAACCTTCTTCTTGGTAGATTGTGGATTCATGCTATCAGTGCAGTCGTGTCTACCTTGCATAAATCTATTAAGTTCATTTGTAATAATTGAGTAGTCCGCAGTTAAAGGGTGACCTTGAGGAGGTATGCCCTTATGCGAGATGGTGGTACATGGGTCACCTTAGTTTAATTTCCTACTCTTATTCCTTTAGTGTCTTCTAATGTGTTGATGTTTACTCCAGTAGTACCTACTACAAATGATACTCTTGAGATAGATGTCCTTGGAGAAGATCCTTTTGACGCAAGAAATATTAAGTCCACTCCTTCTCAAAAGAATGCATTTCTCGGTGATGATTGGGGTTCTATAGAATTTATAGATTCCTTCATCTAGGAATATAAAGTTGAACCAATCCACTTAGACCTTCCGATAACATCATCCACACTCGCTATTGAAGATGACTACTCTTTTGTATCATGGGGTAAGGTGAATGCAAATTGTAATGTTCTTGGTGTTGATCCTCCTTTTGAGGAAGATGATCACACTTATATTGAGGAGGTTAATGTGGGTAGTCCTATCAAGAAGGATGATGGTGATCCTATAGAGGAGTATGATCCCTAATACTCTCGCTGGATATCCCTCCTCCTTGTCCTCCCTATCTTTAATATCTTCTTCTTGTGACATGAGCTTTCTCCACAAGAGAGGTTGCTTCTACTCTCACACTTTGGTAGGCAGAACTATGTTGTTGAGTGCTTTAAAATCCTTAATTACTCTTCCTTCTCCTGCGTAAAGAAAGAATTCGCGATAAAGCTTTCCTACGTACGCATCGAGTGCACGGCTATTCCCGCACTAGTGGATGTAAGGCCTTGAAAGATAAAATACAATGGCTCTGTGATTCAGGTGCCATCAAACTCCTGTTTGATTGATGCACCTACCTCTTCTTCACACGAAAAGTGATATTGAGGTTTACCTCTATCTGTATAACTCTACAAATATATTTCCTGGACCTCTCCCGTAATATATCTTGGAGGTGATAACTTATGGAGATGGCCGCTGTCCTTTTAAGGATTCTCTCTTCTCCAGATGAAGTGTCCCTTGGGTGGAACCCCATGCATTTTGAAGGGTTCACGAGGATTACTGAAAGATTTTTCTCTTGGTGGGAATCATTTGCATGCAGCTTGGAGTAGCGACTAAGGTTTCAGCTTTTGAAAACGCGCGCATCCGCGGGTGATTTCCTTGCTGCAGAGGTTCTCGAGGACCCCTTTGAAAATATTTCCAATCTGTTGATGGTCTACGTGATTGTTTGCTTACTTACCTATGTGGCCGCTTTCGCTTTGCAAGTGTGCTTGTGAAACCACTTTCTGACTCTGCGGAGTCCCCTTCCTTGGGTTTCCTCTATGTGAGAGATCTTGGGAGATACCTCCCTATAGGTCTGTGGGTCTGTAGGGAACTTCTTCTGAGCTTACTCCATGAGTGAGATCTTGGGGGTGGCTCCCCTACAAGTTTGTGGGTCTGTAGGGCACTTTCTTTGGGTTTCCTCCGTGTGAGAGATCTTGGGGGTTACCTTCCTAAGATCTGGAGTTTGTAGAGATTAGCTCTGGAGTTTCATTTCATAGCAGAGATCTTGAAGGACACCTTCCTTTACAGTTCTGTGGGTCCTATAGGCACTTTTAGGCCATTCTTCACATGTAGGGTCCTCTTGGAGACACACCTTCCCTTGTAGGTTTCTGGGGCTATGAGGTGCTTACATTCTTAGATTCTCTTTCTTTCTCAGATTGTATGCTAAATTAAGATCACATCGCTGCTTCATCTGAGTATATGTTCTTTCTCTCTTTGGCTTAGAGTTCTTCTATGTATTGTTTGGGGATGACACATAGTACTGAGACAACCTTCTACATCGAGGTCTCTCACTTTGCTCACTCAAATCCTTTAGCTTTTTACATTCTAACATTGTTGTTTGGTGCAGGTTTCTCTTGTCTAATACATTTTTTTGCTGGTCTTCAGCCTAGGGGCATGCTTTCATGGTTCAAAGAGTTATCTGCTCCCTCTACAATATCCTTTTGGGAATTATGATGTTATTAATGTTTTGTAGATTTCCTTTAGCATGCATATTAGCGTAGATTCATATGCCCGCTAAAGTAGGTGAAAAATGTATAGTCATAAAATTGCATCCCTTGTGATTTCACATACTTTTTTGTATCCACTTTGGTGTCACTCCCTTAGCATTTTGAGTAGGCTCATTTTAGCCCCTACATCAGCCTTTTTCCCTTCTTAGGATGCTCAAAACCCCATTTCGGCAACTACCCTCGCATGTCAGCTTTGCATCAAACCATATGCTTCTCCCGTGTTTATTGTTTTGTAGTGTGATGTGTCTGGACACTACCACGCCACGCGGATGTCTCCACACCACAATAGCATCCTGTGACATTTCAATGTTCAAACAACCATTTTCATGCATGTTTTCCACTTGTCACCTCCTTTGGTTGGTGGTAACAACTTGAGATGCCTTGTAACCTCTTGAGAAGCTTCTTTTCCTTCCTTAAATGTCATATTTTCAATTCATTTGGCTCTCGAGTTCCATTCCTCTGCTTCTAACTTCTCTCCAGCTTTGGCTCTAGCCTTCTACTCTCCAGATTTTGCTTGCACAACTTCATATAGCTTGCTACACTAGCATTCTTACATCTTTTCAATCTCCCTTTGCAACACTCTCAAGCTTTCACAAGCTCATTACAACAAAACTCTTGGCATTTTGCAACTTTATTGCTCTCTCCATTTGGATTCCTTAAGCCTTGCAATTTCATCTCCCTTATCTCATACTTGTGAGCATCTTCAGATTCCATATCTCCTTTCTATTGCATTTTTACTTTGTGATACGGGTTCTCCTCCTCGAGTGGGGATTGTGTTTGTCACCTCTTTTGTGATACGGGTTGTCCTCCTCGTGCAGGGATTGCTTCTATCACTCATACTTGGTGGTGCGGGTTCTACTCCTGAAGCAGGTTTTGCTTTCACCACATGCTTTATCCATTTCAGTTCATTTCTCTCTATCTATCTGGATGTCTATGGAGGTGGGAACACCAAAACGAGGGTTTGATTAAGGAAAACCCCTATACAGCCCCAACACTTTCTCAAGATCCTACAGACGCAGGTGCTAAAGGCATTCATGTGCTAGAGGCCTCATCACTTGCATGGTTGTGAACATTTCCTTTCTTCTCTTTAACTCTATCATTTATACTTATTTATTTTAGTTTTTTTATATTCAACTACTTTGCATTCTAAGGTTTTTAGCAATCAAAGTAGAAGTAGTCATTTAGCTGTTTCCTATGAAAAAATCATTTTTTGGTCTGTATGAGATGCCAGTGCACCTTTGGGACGCCAGCATGTCGTTCTATTGTCCGTATTCTATACTGACGTCCTTTGGCAGAGAGCTTGTTAGTTTGTCCAAAGAATCTTCGTGACCTGCTCTTTCCGATTCTAAAACTCTTGCCGCTATTCCTTGAGGTAGTTTAGGGCAGTTCACCCCGTGAGGCTCTCTGAATAAAGAGAACTCATGAGTAGCAGATCCCCCTTCTCTACAATAATATCAAGATAAAAATCCATTCAATCAACAATAAAGGAAGTGTGTTCTTTAAAGGATTTTAGAGGAATAAAAGTACATTCATTATATTACTCTATTCCACATGAAAATCTAATGTAAACTTTAACAACTCCATAATGGATTCCCATCCAATGTTCTCAAATTCTATAGATTCCAAAGCATAATAATAG
>VDFB02271358.1:440627328-440646270 GCA_007258455.2 Sequoia sempervirens | reverse complement strand
TATCTGAAGGAGAATTATCTTTCTTTTAAACTAGCAAGGATTGTTTTAGGTTTGAATCCTTCTATTAAGACCCCTCTTGAATTTTTCAATGCTTATAGGATTTCTCCTCCTAAAATGAAGAATTTGTTGTGTGAATTTTACTCTCATAATTATGTCGTGACCCAAGACCAAGATTGGAATCCACTATTGTATGTTGGGTATGTTCAATTAAGGGAATTCATGTCTTGGATATAGAATGAGATTAGTTGGGGAAAACAATTCAGGACTTATCAACACATTGAATCCAACATTCCCCTATCCATCAGGGCTGAATCTAGAAATCAAGGGGGCATTTTCATGGGTTGGCACAAAATTATTTATAGATCAAGCTATGGTGAAAGGATCATGTCTGAGAGAGGAATTTTATAAAGAATATCAGGAGGTAGCAAAAACCAAAGAAGAATCTGTGATGGGATACCTCTCACAAAGGTAGAACAACCTAACTGATGAGTTAAAACAAGCTAAGCCTCACTCTATGTAGAATTATGTTGTAGCACTTAAGAGAGTTGAAAGATATATACAAATTGGAAGGACAAAGAAATGATTTTGGCTCCCACTAACTTTTCAGCCACCTATCCTATTGTGGCTTGTGCCAAACTTCAAATTTTACCAGTATGATATAGCTGCTGAAGACAAAGATGGAGTAGATTGGACAAACAACGAGGGTTTTGTTGGGACCATAATTAAGAAACAACAGAAACTGATGTAGGACAATTGATAGTTGCAAACTTCAGGGCATTAACAAAGCAAAGGAATAACTCTCATTCTTTTGTTAGAGGACCAACAAAGTCTTAGGTTTGGGGGAGTGATGAGTCTAGTTTATGACTCAATTTTGATAGGAGTTTATTATCTATTTGTAGTAATTGTCATAGACTTTGATGGTTTGGTGTTGATCTTTCTGTGATATTTCCTCAAAACCATAAACATTTGGCATAATCTAATTTTTACAATCTTTAATGACATTAGTATGCTATGTGAACTATTTGTGTTGATTTTACATGTGGATTAATGAATGCTACTTTAAGATAGTTACAAATATGCAATTGTTGTTCATACTAATATTGTCTTACAGATATAATTAGTCACCTACATAATTAAAGAAGACTTTTCCAGATGTTCATTCACCATAATAGTCAACGAGGTGGTCATGCAAAGGTCAACAAAGGGAAGACTATCGACAACGGCAGATTCCTCATTCAAATCAAAGTTGTAATCATCTTGTAAATGGTCTTAATTATCTATTGAGTGAATATAGGGATTACTATTGTGCTAAATTTGTGTTGAGGTAAGCATGCCTAACCAGATTTCATGCATGTGTAATGGCCTCTCCACTTTTCATGCTTTCCCTAAAGTTGCATCCTCCTAATCTGTTGGAGTTGACCACCTTTCTAGGTGATTAGTTAGTAGCTTTTCTCCCTATAAATAAGACTCAGATTCTCCTTCAAAAGAGGTTGCTTAATTCGATGATGTACTCGCATTCTTAGTTTTTTAGTAATACAATTATGATGCTCTATTGTACTATTTCTTTTTATGAATAAAATGAAGTTCTAAGTTCGTGCATCTGAGTTTACATTTGTCTTAAGGAATACTCATCCAAGGGGGGCCACTTGGTGAGCATTCCATCCTTTAGTTTAGTTTAGCATATTTATTACTTTATGTTCAGTAATTAGTTAAAATTTGGCACTGACTGTTCCTACAACCACTAAAATTCCATTATGTGACTGTTCCTACAGCTAAAGAAGATAGAGTAGTTTCTTGTTTGTTTACTCAGATCTTCATTTTTGTCATGCATTTCAACTTAGTTTAGTTGTTGGTTGATGCTCAACACTTATGTTATTTCTTTCCAAGCATTTTACCTTTAGCATTATGTTTTTCTTAGTTGTAGAATGAATATGGCTACTTTGGATCCTTAGTGCACATATTGTGCTTACCCATTTCATGTTCACGTCCTTGGGTTGACAAGTTAAATGCACCTTCATGATGATTGAAATAGGTATTCAAACTAGATGTCCAATCTCTGAATCATGGTGGTAAGGGCTTAGTTGTTAGATCATTGTAGGAGGTCAACAATAGACAAGAAAATATAAGTCTGCAAACACAGGAGACCTTGCCAAATACCAATAATCTAGAATCTATGCCAAAAATTGTTGTAGAGATTCCTATTTTAGAGGATGCAACAAATAAAGTTAAAGAAATAAGAGAGGAATTTCCTAAATCAAGTGGAAACTAGGAACAAATAAATGTTATAGAGGTAGAGGATGATGAGGATGCACCTGATTGGTTGATCGAGGAATTGGCTTCTACGATGGAAGAAGTAGTGCCTCTGGATCTTAATAGTTTTATACAAGATGTAGATACTCCTAAGCCTAGGCGTAGAGATAAAGCAAAACATGCCATATGGAAAAATGTGGATGGAGAAAAAACCATCCATATAGCTACTCCAATAGCTGACAAACATAGACATGAGATAACACCTAAGGAGTACAAGATAACAAGTATCAATCTTGGACAATCATCTTGGAGAAAAGAGCTAGAAGAAATAAAGATGAATCTAGATGCAACAATTGCCAGGGTGGAGTAGAATAAAAAGAAGAAAGGAGAGTTGAAAGAATGGGTTGCTAGCCTAGAAAATTTTATAAAGTCATTAACCCTATCTAGTTGAGTGCAAAATAAATTTCCCCAAAATCCAATATTAATGTCACAAGAACAGGTGGATGCAAGTACAAAAATTCACCATAAAATGAATGTATTTGAAGGATGGATTGAGTATTGGGTGAAGAAAGGAGGAGAGTCTATTACATACCTAATAGGGAAATATAAGGAAGCACACCATTGGTCTGAGAAATCTAGAAGATTTGAAGGTGAATTCAGGTTTTTCCAAGAACAAGTTGATGCAGAAAGGTGAAATGTTGAAGCTCTCATGAACATGGATATCCAAGAATTGATAAGAGAAAACATAATTTTATAGCAAGAAGTTCCATTGCCTAAAAAATAGAATAAACAATTGAAATGGGAAGGTGACATGTTGACACAATGTATTGAAGGATTTGAAAAGTTCATTGATAAATGTAGTAAGTTGCTTGATAAAGATCAAGATTTCATTGAAATGTTAGCATGTCAAGATTGTGATCCTCAAACACTAGGGCAGGAGGGTAAAGAAGTGAAAGCCTTCAAGGAATGGATTGAAAGGATAAAAAAAGACCCTATTCAGTTGTTAACCTAGGAGGTCATTGATGAAATCATACGGTATAGGAACACTATAGCTAGATATGAAAAAAAAAAAAGTACAAAGGAATGCTAGTATACTCTAAATATCAGAAGAATACACTAGGCTCAAGTTTACTTGGAAAGCACTACAAGGGATTTCAAAGGAACATATGCATCAAATATTGAATTTTTTTTGAGAATATCAGCTGAAGAAAAGTGAAGGAAAGATCACAGAGCCCGGCCCTTGAATGATGGAAGAAAGTACCAAATATCGATACCAAAAGTGTCACAGGAATATTTTGGTTATAATTGATTTTTGTAGGTTGTTCCCGGTCCCGATGGATGTTTCCTGTTTGGTATTCTAAAGGATGTTGATAGCCTTGATCTATGTGGAGTATTGTGTAGTAAAGTTTGAAAGTGAAAAGTGTTGCTGCTGAGGAAGTCAAAGCTTTGACTTCATCTAGAAGATTCTAAAGACAGTTGGTGTACGCCACATGCTACATTTTGATTTTTTATTTCTGATTCTTTGGATAAACTTTAAGTTTGAACTTCTGAGGCCTTGTTCCTATAAAAGGCCATTTACTACTTTATTTTCATTTTAAGTTCAAAATTTGTGGATGTCAGAAGAGCCAAAACTTCTCTACGTTTTATTCTTTTTCCCTTTTTATTGAATCATTCCGGTCTAAAAACTTGTATGCATGTAAAATTTAATCAATATTAGAGCCAATTTGATAGCTACCTATCTCATGAATCTTTGTAGCTGGTTTTGTTAGTTCAACTAGACAAAAATGTGTGTTGCATTGTTTAAGGGTGCATGAAGAACCTACTCAGTGTCCAAACTAAAACCCCTGTCTTTAAAAGATCACACCATTTTATATGTAGTCGTGAAGCAATCTAGTGAAGTATAAAGTGGTTTCCTTTTATTTGATTAACTTTTTGGGGCATGCGTGGAGAATAACTAGGATAAATTTTATTTTTTAGTACTTTTTATGCTTTATTTTAGAATAGATGTTTAAATTCTTTAAAATGTTCCAAAAAATAGATGAATGAATGGAAATTTATTGAAAATATTTCTTTTTCTATGAAATTGTTGAATGCTTAAAGCTAAATCTACTTAAGTGAGAAAAAATTGTGGATGTACATGAAATATTATTGCAAATCTTTCGATTTCTTGATGTTGTTTTATGATTGAATTGGAAATTTAATGTAGAATGCTTATGATTCTTAATGAAACTAAAAACAACCATATTTCCTTTGAGATTAACAACAATATCACATCATACCCTAAAGTGAACCTAGTATAGTTAAGACCTAACTACTGGAGACTTGGGATTGAACTAAGCCAACCTTTTCCTATTTGAATGGATTCCTCCTCTTTTAGGTTTTCTTTGTTCTAGATCTTTCAAGAAGGATAGGATCTTTGTGGTTTTCCTATGAGGAATTTATCTGCACTATTATTGCGAGTGACATCATCGTCAACACATAGCTTGTTGTGATGACAAAGTGACCCAACTAGTTAGGTTCAAACTTTTCTTTGATGTCTTGATCTGGAAGGTTCTTCTAATTCTACTTTAGGAAAAGATCTCCAACTTGGAATGACTGACATTGGATCCTCTTGTTGTAGCTTCATTTCAATCGGATTTGATATGCTTGCAAGTGATTGAGGGCATCGAGACGATGCTCGTCTAGGAACTCTAACTTGTTCAACCTAGATACTCTATATTCTTCCTCAGTAATCAGGTTCTATAATGAAACTTGCAAGTATGGGAGCTCAACCTCAATAGGTAGGATAAATTTTGATCCATAGACCAAAGAGAAAGGGGTTGCACTTGTTGGTGTGTGGATATTGGTTCGATAGGCCCAAAGAGATGGATTTAGTTGCAAATTCCAATCATGACCAACTTCATTGACTGTTTTCTTTAGGATTTTTAGGATATTTTTGTTTGCAGCCTCTACTTGGCCATTGCCTTGGGGATAGTATGGGGTAGATAATCGGTGTTGGATGTTGAATCTTTAGCACAACTCTTTCACATACTAATTTTTAAAGGGGGTTTCATTATTTGAGATGAGAGTTTGAGGAACACCATAATGATTGATAAGGTAATTCAGTATAAACTTTGTAATTTGTTTCCCTATTATGTAGGTCAGAGGAATAGCTTCTACCCACTTAGTAAAGTACTTAGTGGCGGTTATGCTAAACTTGTGGTTGTTAGATGAGGTTGGGGTGATTTTTCCTATGAGGTCAAGGCCCCATTCTGAAAAATGCCAGAGTGTGATCATTGGTTGTAGTTCTTGAGTTGGAGCATGAATAAGATCCCCATGGTTTTGACATTGGATGCACTTCCACACATACTTATCATAATCTTTTTCCATGGTTGGTCAATAGTACCCCATGCTCAACAGTTTCTTAACTAATGTCATATCATTAGAATGGGACCCACATATTCCATTGTGTACTTCTATTAAAGTAGTCAAGGCTTCCTCTTGGTTAAGACATCATAGTAATATCCCTTCAATACTTCGACAGTAAAGGGTATTGTAGACACATAAAATATACTGATTGACATTGTGCATCTGATTCTGACTTACTAACATTGTTTCTTCCTAAATCATCCCTCGGTCTAACCATTTAATCAAATCTCCTTATCTAATTAAATTCATCAATATTCCTCTCTTAATTAAATAAATCATTTTATCTAATTAATTCAATCTCTTTTGTTAATTAAATCAATCCATCTGATATAATTATCCCTATTTAATTAAATAATCAATTTATTTGATTAAATCTCTAAAGTCTATCCATTAAATTAAATAAATTAAACCTTATTTGATTTAATCTAACACCATCTCTTTTAATTAAATAAATCAAAATAATTATTTAATTAACCTCTTGTCATATTCCTCTCTTATTTGATTTAAATAAATCCAAAATTGGAGTCAAATAGGTCACATCATCTAACCTCTCTCATTAAATTAATTAACCCTTGATTAATTTAATCTCATCTCATGTCCCATCCTCTAGATAATGCAAGTTGCACATGAAAATAGATTTAATTCATTTATTAAATCTCTATTTTTCTCACAAGGCATCTTTTGGAATATTCTCTCAATTTGAATTCAAAATTTCCAAGTCAACATGTACATCCAACAAGGCAATAAATTCATCTTACATGTCCTTTGCCTTGAGCCAAGTGGCATTTATTGCATTTTCCATTCCCTCTTACAAGTCATTTCAACAAATTTGAAATTCAAATTTAGGCATTTATTGGCACAAACCCCAAATCTTTCACATCCTTCATCCATTCATAGCTTGACAAGTGGCATCATACCATTGGATGAATGTTAGTCCCACATTGCTCGAATTTGGACATTCATCCATCTTGGAATTTTATAAATAAAGAGCTCATATCTTCATTTCAGCATCCACAATCTATGCAAAGTTACCATGCTAAAATACTTAGCCATTTCCATTCAACAATCTTGAGTTCTTAGCTAGGTTATTTCAGATTTTGGCTTGGAGCTCTCACCATTCATCACCAAAGTGGATCAAATCTCTTCTTAAAGTCAACATATCGAAGCTTTCATCTTAGGAATTGGGAAAGGGCCAATTTTCACATCAAATTGGCACCAATTCCCCCATGGGATCATGAGTTTGCACATCTAATTAGGATTCAATCTTTGTTTTATCATTTCCTTTGTGTTCTTCACTATTTTCTTCCTAATTTGAATGTTGTAGATGGATTTCATGGGTAATCATTGTTTTGGCTTGCATTTCCTTGTTCAAATCGTTTGTTCATGTTGTTTTGTAGGTACCAAGGTTGGGGTTCGCACATTTGGCGCTAGAAGGAGGGCAACATCTCACTTTCAATCCGTTTTTCTCAAAAATTCCACGTTTTCACTCACACACAGAAAATTCCAACGCTGGGAGCTGAGTGTTGCTGTTTTGGCATCGCTAACTCTTCAGTGTCACTGTATAGCACTGCTGGAATTTGAAATTACGATGCTGGACTTGCTAACCTGCACAAATTTTCAAAAAATATTAAACTCCGACGTTGGACAAAAACTGCAACCCGGGGCAAAAATAGCGACGCAGTTGAGCTCTTTGTCCCGACACAGAGTGATGCTGACTGGTAAGCGGCGCTCTGAGGGAACCGCTGGGAAACGAAACTGCGACACAGTCACGAGTTGTGCCGCTGGAAAATAGTAAAAAGGAAAACTTTAATTTTAGCACATGCTTTTGATTGATGATTAATTTATTCTCTGTTTTCTGCTTTTTAATTTTTGTGTTTTTCCAGAATCTGACTAGTTTTCCTCCTTGTAGGTTGGAGATCGAAATAAAAAGGAGAAGCATGACAAGGATGTTCATCAAATCAAAGCGTTTTTAAACACTTTAGTGTTTTTTTAACACTTCTTTAAGAATTTGTTATATCCTCTTTCTTAGGACACTAGTTTTCATTTGGGCTTAAAAAGAATTTTAAAAATTTCTTGCAAAGGCTAAAACGAACTTTAGGATCACAACTTACTAGATTTTGTTTCTTGGATTAATAATTGAACAAATATCTTTCACTTGTCATTTGGTGCTTAAAAAGAACTCACATTTTTCTTTATGGATTTAAAAAGAACAAGTGTAACTCTGTTTGTTGTGAAGGCTTACTTGAACTAAAGCCATTAGAAAAGGACGTATGCGCTTCTCTCACGATTTATAGCAATCTTGAGAATCAAAAGGCCTTTTTCATGACTTTGGGTTGAGACAAAGCAATCACCTCCACACTTCAATTTGGGTTTTAAAATTGAACAACATCTTGTGTGAGTGTGAGTGGGGGCATTTTCGCGTATATTCTCTCTCTTTGTTGCTATCAAAGATTGATCGAGTTACGGATTTTGTTCTTCATTCACTTTTGTTTATCCTAAATGGCCTGCCTTGGGGAAAAAGTACTCACCCAAGGGAACGACTCAACCGGTAACACTCTAAAGCCAAGAGTATTTCCAACCGAGATATAAAAGTGGATATTGGAAGAAACACCAATATCACACGGTTGATTATGACAAGATGGATCTGAAAGGGGACTCTTGCAGTATGGGTCAATCTCCACGAACAGAAAGTCCAAAATAGAACCCTTGTTTTGTAGTGGCCTATTAACCCATTCACCGAGTTTATCAAAGTGGTGCATTGGAACTTAGATTCCAAGAAGTTACTTGCCATGTCCGATCTTGGTTAAAGTATAGAGGTTAAGACTTCATTCTTAACATACCTTTATACTCTTCCCTTGGTTGCATGTAAAATCATCTCTTCTATGAAGGGCATGAGGCAAGACAACTAGGAAAAACGTACCAATTGAGCTAGGACATCATATTGCTTGTGGTTACAAAATCTTTGCTTGTTCGAAAACAACTTGAAAACAAACACTTAACATCATCCAAATTTCAAACCCTTTTGGAGGACAAATATTCTTGACTCAATCTACATGTTATTGCTTGCCCTTGGGATTCATGTCCTTAGAGGTTTCTAAACATTAGATTATATCTTGATTTGTCTCCTTAAGTAAACTATAGGGAAACCCTTGCCTTGATTTCATCAAATTTCCACATAACATATCTTGTGGGGTTTGAAGAAATTAAAGACATTGGACATCTTAGTTGGACAACTTAATCATAAGAAAGTGTTTTTTAAAATAAAGCCATTAAGCAAAGCTAAGCAAAATGAACTTTCATGTGTGTTGAAGACTCACAATTTCAAAATCCAAAGCAAAGATCATTGTTTCAAAATACAAAAATGTGTGTTCAAATTAAATCATTCTTTGGTCACAAAGGTCTATAGGAAGCATTTGCATGTTCTTCAATACCTAGGTCTAGGCAAACAAAGTGTCTTTTTTAGGTTCACCTTAGGATAAAAAACAAATCAAAATCATTTCATCCATCCTCCGAAATATCAAACATCATCTCACCATCACCTTTTGGAAAAACTTGAAAACATCCTTATGCTAGGATTTCTTTCGCAAAATCAAACATTATCAAATCTTTGAGATTAAATCCTTGAAAATATTATCAAAATCACCCTTCGTTAGGTATGTGTAGATGCATCCTTTTGCATATGCTTAGTCAAAATCATCAAAATCATCTT
Organism: Sequoia sempervirens; assembly: GCA_007258455.2. Lineage (NCBI taxonomy): Eukaryota > Viridiplantae > Streptophyta > Pinopsida > Cupressales > Cupressaceae > Sequoia > Sequoia sempervirens. Next base: position 440,636,903 of record VDFB02271358.1, on the reverse strand, counting down.
ATTTAGCTTGGTATACGTAGATGTATCCTTCTTCGTATGCTTAGCTAAATTATCATCTTATTTGAATAGGTGTGGGTAGATGCATCCTTCTTCTTGCACATATTCAAATCATCATCCTTTGAACAAATCTATCCCTTAGATCATTATCCAACATCTTAGGGTCTTTTTGTTCAAAAATCAAAACAATCAAAACCAATCAAGATCAAGGACAAAATCAAAAGGAAAAATCAAAATCTGAAACATATCCGAAAGTCCAAAAAAATCCTAGCATCTCCCATCAAGATTAATCAAAAGACCATAACATCCACATCATCCATTCCTTACATCATTCATCATCATCATATCATCATTTTGATCCCTAAAGGTATCCTAAAACTTTTTACTTTGGGACATAAAATAAAGATCAATCCAAAGAATCAAGAGATTCATCTCCCATATTCTCAAAAATTGATCCTCATTTTATGGTTCAAACCAGATCTCAATACAAGAAGAGCATGGAAGCCAACAAAAAAACACCCGCTTCAAGTGATCTTAGCCGAAAAAACGTTGAAATGAATCCCGCCAAATCAAGCAATCCTTTGACCATCTCATCGTCCCAAAATCCGCAAGAGGAAAACCAAGGAGATGATCTTACCCTTGGAATGTCTCATGAAGAAATAACTGAAATGCTCCAAAATCCGAATAACCATAGAATCATCAACATCATGATGAGGCTCAACCCTTCGTTATACATGCTTGAACTAGCAAAACAAGGGGCCAAACTACCTTCGGATTTTGACGTGAGTACCATATTGGAGACATCATTTCCTCCCATCTCATCCACCATTCCCATTTCATCTACACCCCCATCCCAAAACATCATGCAAAACATTCTGCAAATCATGACATATATTGCTCCAACCCAACCCAATGTTAATAAGGGAAATACACTTCTCAAAGCTCTTCAAGCACACCCCCTTGTTAATAATCAAAACTTGGATGCAAATACCACCTTGGAACAAAACATACTTGAAAATCCATTGCATAAAAATGTTCCTCTCACTTTCCGTCGTGATCCATCATCATCATTTTTTAGTGCAACACCTCAAACACCTCTCCTCATAAATTCGCAAGAGGAATGAGACATGTTCTGACCAGGGAGCATCTTTGACACCACAACATTTTCACAAGAACTTGCACCCCTCACATTCCCACCTCTTCCACCATTACCATCATCATCCACATCACTCCTTGGTTTAGGGCTTCCCCCTCTACCAAATATCAATCAAACCACCATCCCAAATATCAACCAAAGCATTGTACCAAATGCTCAAAATTTGCCGTTGATATCGCAACAACAAACGACAAATGCACAAGCGGTCACAACATCATTAAACACCCCCTTAACATCACAAAGCATGGTCTCTCAAGGACCAACCACATCAACAACACCATCCATCACACAAAACACCAACACCACCCTCATGAATACCATTCCAAATCCACCTCTGCCCCCACCACCACCAACTTCCACAACATCAAGCCAATACGATGCAACATTGCAAGCTACTTTCCAAAGAGGATACCAACAAGTTCTAAAACAAAAAGTTGAACAACTAGCTGCTCAAGCTACTCAAGCTGCGCAAGCCACCCAAATAGCACAAGCCACATTACAAAGCACAACAAGCCCAAGTGTTATTACAACAACAACAACAACAAAAAACCGCCCAAGCCACTCAAGCATTACAAGCATTGCAAGCACAAAATGTTGCTCAAGTGCAAACCCTATTACAACAACAGCAACACAAGCACAAGCACAAGCACAAGTGGCGCAAGCTCAATATCAGGCACAACAAGCCCAATATCAAGCACAACTTCTTACACAAAGACAAGCAGCGCAATTGCAAGGATATCAGCAAGCATTAAAGCAATACCAAGAGCAGCAAGAAGTAGCAGAATTGGAAGCCCAACAACAAGCGTTGTTAGAACAACAACAAGCACAACAACAAGCATTGTTGGAATAGCAACAAGTGCAACAACAAGCACAAATCTTAGCACAACAACAGCAAGATCAACAACAAGCGTTGTTCATACAAAAGTAGGTAGAAGCCTACCTCGCTTGGCAGAACATGCAGATACCATCGAACAACACACCGACCAACCCACCCATCCAACCTATGATTGAAACACCCCAAAACACTTTCATCCCACCCCTTAATCCGCAAAATGATGTGATAGCACAAATCAGGTTGCTCTTGCAACAGGTGCTCGACCTTCAATCAGGGCGAACAACGAAGACACCAAGCAACTTGTGTCCCTATCCATTTGATAGGAGCCTAGTAATGAAACTGTTCCCTAAGGGATTTGAGATCCCCACATTTGACAAATATCGAGGGATGGGAAACCTTGAAGATCACATCAGGGAATTCCAGGTTCATTGCATGGAAGTCGCATATGACAATACTTATCTAATGCAGCTATTCCCTAGGAGTTTGGCAGGCCATGCCATGGAATGGTTCTCTCGCTTACCTTCAGGCATTAGAACATTCCAAGAAATCATGGACGCATTCATTAAGAACTATGCATGCAATATTGCAATGGATGTTAGTCTAGAAGAACTCTACACTCTAAAACAAGGAAAGGGTGAATATTTCGCCTCATTTCTACAACGATGGTGATCCAAGGACAATCAGAGCAAGTGGACCATGCCAGAAGAACAACAAGTTTGCACCATCATAGCCAACCTTGAAGGCCGCTTGGCATTTCATCTCAAGGTTCAGGGCATCACCACATATGATCAACTGATTCCCAAAGTGCTCGGCATCAAAAGAGCCCTCATAACTCAACCGACGGAATCAACATCATACCCCAAACAAAACAACTGCCCACAATCCAATTACAATGATAAACCTTGCACGTGGGCAAGGAACAAAAACGTTACTAATGATCGTGTCATTGATGCCAAGGTGTTCATTAGTGCTCCACACTAACACACACCTGCACCGCAAATCCAAACACAACACCAAAACACTCATCACACAACATACCAACCCAACAACAATCCAACCATCAATAATCTCAATGACCAAAGAGGACCACCTCAGCGCAAAAGTTATCCCAAAAAAAAATACACCACTTTGGGGGAACCACTTGAGGACATAATGAAAAAGTTGATCGACGAAAAACTCATCAAGCCTCCTACATTTGAGAATTACCAAGAACTGGATGTCAAACCTCCTTGGTAAAACGAGAATCAACTTTGTGAATTCCATAAAATCAAAGGCCACACCATAAACAGTTGCATGAGACTCAAAAACATCATCCAAGATCTCATCGATAAGAAAATCATAAATGTGGAACAACCTACGGGAAATCAAGATCTTAAGATCTATACGAATCCGATGTTGAATCATGGCAACAAAGGGAATAAAAATGATAAAGGGAAATGCAATGCAAATCATGTGTATGAAACAATCATTGCCTCCCTAAATGAAGACTGCATGGTCATCACCATCAAGGGCACCCATGCCGACGATTGTGGAGTCACCACAAGAGGTGGCAAAGTCACCATCGCAGGATCATCCCAACCAAATAGAGTCCCCTCATCTAGATCTGTTCCACATGGTTACAATGTTGTAGATCAACTTAAGAGAACACCAGCGCAAATCTCCATCATGGAGTTGCTAAAAATATCATCTTCCCATAAGAAATCCTAGAAGAGGCGTTGGTGTCATCCACTGTCCCCGCAGATCTCGATGCGGAGTAATTCCAAGCTATGGTCAAAAATATCATTACGCCTAATCTTCTTACATTCTCAGACCAAGATTTCCTCGCCAACCATCTCACAACCGTGCACTTCACTTGGAAGCCATAGTACATAAGAGAAAAATCAAAAGGGTCTTGGTGGATGGAGGTGTGGGGTTGAATATTTATTCCCTAAGCCTCATCAAGCAGTTGAAAATATCAGAAGATTCTATCGACAAAGGAAAGGGCATTACGATAAGAGCATATGATGACCAAGAAAGAGTGTCTCAGGGCACAATCAAACTTCCTATTCAAGTAGGGCCGACTCTCATGGAAACCACTTGTCAGGTCTTGGACCTTGATTTGCCATATAATATCCTCCTGGGACGTCCATGGATCCATGCGATGAAAGTAGTAGCATCAACCTTCCACCAATGTGTGAAATTTACACATAATGGACAAGAAGTTACCTTCCATGGAGATCCTGAACCTTTCTCATACTGCAAAAATATTGAAGCAAAGTATTACAAAATCCCCCAAGTGCCAAAAAAAGATGAGGGCCCATCCACACCATACTTCAACCCCGCCAATCTCGCATCTACTTTTGCGATAGAGACACCCGCCACTCCCACCATTCCCACCATTTCTGACATCAAGCTCATCATCCAGGAAGACAGTTGTGGAAGATACAAGCTCCCTAACAATGCTTTTGTGATAGGAGAGTTACCAAAATCTCCTAGATCACGGGGACGTGCACAAGAAAATCAAGCTTCCACATCACAAACATCTCCTGAAGACTATCCAGAATTCACAAGTTGGGGAGACCTTGGCTAGGAGGTTATTGAGGAAGATCCATCACACATGTTATATCAAGATGAAAGACCGACACCTGAAATACCAATGGATGAGACAAGCAAGGGCCTGCAAATGATGCTCGCAATGGGCTACGACAAAAATCAAAGACTGGGACAAAACGACAATGGGCTCATAATACCTATCATGTCAGAGACGCAACCCATAACAAATCTTGGCCTTGGATGTACCCCTTTGAGTATAACCAACGTGGCTGAAGTCCTTCGGTTAGAACGGTTAATATTTCTCCTCAGCCAAGAGCAGTAGAAGTACGTTTACCAATACCCACAGGTAGAGACATACATAACTTCATAACTGAGATCTACAATAGTAGCGATGACGAGGATACCATAACTGATTTACCTAGGCTATTTGAGGATACCACCCTATGCATGATTAGTACCCTATCCTTTGAACTGCACCAACAAAATCATGAGATCCATTTAGGGTAAAAGCACAAAGTTGTGTCACACTTTATAAAGGAAACGTGGCCAACTGATCCAATTTTAAACTTGAATCACTAAAAAGTGGCATATATGTTTTGAATTTTGAAATGATGTAAACTAGTAAAATATGTATTTTTAGTATATTTTATGTTTATATTTAAAAATATAAAAAAATTATTTTAAACTAGTTTTTAATAAATTTAAACTATAATTTAGTTCTTGATAAAATGCTGAAAAATAAAAGTTGCATGGGACGTCAAACCTTTTATAGTAAATTTTTTTTTTTTCTTTCAAATTTTTTGTGTGTACTTATAACTTGAAATTTTTGTGCATGGATATATTTTTTTCCAATTTTGATAAATATATATTTTTAAATAAATATTAAAATGTGCGTGAATAAAAAAACAATTGTTTTCATCGGACGTCAACTTTCATATTAAATATTTATCTAAAATGGAAACAAAATTATACCATCTTAAAATAGATTCTTTTATCTAGTGCATCATATTTTTTTCAAATTTTTTTAATAAGTTTTAGTATTTTTCCTTGGCATAGTAATCAACCTCATATTTTGTGTTGAAAACCTACTTTTAGTAAAAATAAAAAATAAAATATAAAAAATAATTAAACTATTAAAATAAATATATTTTTGAAAACTACACTTATGGATCTACAAAAGGGTATTTTTATATTTTTAAAAAAATGTTGTTTACATTAGCAAGAGTTATTGAAACTTCAAGTTTTTCAAATAATTTATTTTTTTTGGTAAATTGGACTCAAAGTGATGCTCCATACATTTTTAGCCAACAATTTTAGTTGAAAAAGTTGTGGAAGCATCTAACTTAGCTAGAATGAATATTACTAGATCATATGTTTGACCAAAATTGATTTTTAGTTAGAAATACTTAAATTTAGTTGTGCTGATAAGTTGGTTGAAAGTGTGACACAACTTTGTGCCACCCTTTAGTATATCCCCAACCGACTACAACCAACGAGACCACCAACACATTCAAAAATGATGAGGTGCTCTTAGAATTCATGGGATTGAGGGATAACATTCCAGATGGAGATCACAAAGCCATACGGCCAGAGCCGACACATGCCTATTATGGTGAAACGATTGAATCCTTCCGGGCCGCAAAAGTGAGTGTTCAAGAATCATATCCAAGTCCTTGGAAGTGAAACCACATTGTGGCAATCTTTGACAAGAAAAAGTAAAAAAGAAAGGACATATCCGAATGCTGAAAACTTCTCTGTACACCCGAGAGGATGAAGGATTCAATCTTCCTTTAAGAGCTATTCATCACGAAAAGTCAACAGTCTTGGTCGAAAAATGCAATCCTGTTAACCTAGGAACAAAAGAGACCCTGCATATCACATTTTATGCGGAATCACTATTATTAGAAGAGCGAGAACTCCTAGCAGCATTCCTAAGGGAAAGGCAAATAAACTTCGCATGGAGCTATGTTGACATGCCAGGGCTTGACCCAAAGACTGTGGTTCATCACTTAGCAGTGTATTCAGAAGCAAAGTTGGTCAAACAAAAGCTTTGAAAAATGCATCCTCAAATTGCTCTGTTAGTCAAAATGGAGCTAGAAAAGCTATTGGATGCAGGATTCATCCGACCAATCGATTACCCAGAATGGGTATCAAACTTGGTACCTGTTTCAAAACCTGATGGAGCCATTAGAATCTGCACAGACTTCAGGGATTTGAACAAGGCATGTCCAAAGGATGATTTCCCACTACCCAACATTGACATGATAGTAGACATGACAACAAGACATGAGATGCTATCACTAATGGATGGATTTTCAGGATACAACCAAATCATGATAGCGAAAGAAGATCAACATAAGACGACTTTCACTTGTCCATGGGGGACCTACTGTTGGAACATGATGCCATTTGGCCTAAAAAACGCAGGAGCAACATATCAAAGGGCTATGACATTGATATTCCACGACATGATCTATAAAACGGTTGAAGACTATGTTGACGATATCCTAGCTAAGTCCAGAAAGAGAAAAGATCACAGAGCAACTCTAGGTGCCATCTTTGATAGAATGGAGAAGTACAAAGTCAGGCTAAATCCAAAGAAGTGTGTCTTTGGCATACAATCAGGTAAAATGCTAGGATATATAGTGTCCATGAGGGGTATAGAGGTGGATCCAGCGAAGGTGAAAGAAATCCTCAAAATGGAAGCACCAAAGACATTAAAGCAACTGAGAGGTCTATAGGGTAGAGTCCAATCTATTAAACGATTCATATCACAACTGGCAGACAAGCAGAATCCATATTCTCACCTACTCCACAAGGGAGTAGCATACAAATGGGATACCAAGTGCGAACAAGCATTCAACAAAATCAAGGAATACCTACTGACACCACCAATGCTAATGCCACCCATCCCAAGAAAGCCATTGATTTTATACGTGTTAGCAACAGCAGCAGCCCTTGGAGCTCTCCTAGCTCAACATGATGAAAACAGAATGGAAAGGGCTATCTACTATATCAGTAGAACAATGGTTGGTCATGAGCTAAACTATTCCTTCATTGAGAAAGCATGTCTTGTAGTAGTTTTTGCATCTCAAAAATACATACATTACATGTTGGCACACAAGATAAAGCTCATCGCCAAAATTGACCCCCTCAAGTATCTACTATCAAAGGCAATGCTCACAACAAGAATGGAAAAATGGGCAATGATACTGTCAGAGTATGACATCGAGTATGTAGAGTGGAAAGGCATCAAGGGTCAAGTTATTGCAGATCAACTGGCAGAAGCACCTATTTATTCTAAGAATCCTCTTGTCTCAGAGTTTCCAGATGAATCCATCTTTAACCTCAACATAGCTGACCACTGGAAACTATATTTCGATGGCTCACACACACAACACGGGTCGGGAGCTGGTGTCTTCTTCATCACCCCACAAAGGGATTGCATACCAAGGTCATACAAGTTGACATTTCATTGCACTAATAATATTACAAAATATGAGGCCTTAACCATAGGTCTTAGGATAGCAATGCAATGGAACATCATAGCTCTAAAAGTGTATGGAGACTCTCAGTTGATCATAAATCAAGTCAATGATGAATATCAGACTAAGGATGACAAGCACACTCCATACAAGAAATTGGTGGAGACTCTCAAAGAATCTTTCATTGAAATAACATTTGAGCAGATTCCTAGAACTAACAATAGAGCAGCAGACACCATGGCAACAATTGGGTCCCTATTAGACATCCCTCACAATGTTCCAAAGTATGAATTCTTGATTGAGAAGCTTCTCGTTCCCGCATTCGAGGTACCCAAATCAGAATATGTGTGCGAAATCGTTGGTCCTAGCGATCCTTGGTATCATGACATCTATACATATCTTTGAATAGGAGTCATACCTGCTAACCTACCATCGAACCTAAAACGAACCTTTATTAAAAAGGCATCCAGATTTGTCATCCTAGGTCATACTCTATACCGTAGAAGCATTGAAGGTACCTTACTGCGTTGTTTAAATGCTGAGGAGGCATTAACCGCTCTAACTGAAGTACACAATGGTATCTATGGTTCACACTCGAGTGGAATGACCATCGCTAAGAAACTACTAAGGATGGGGTATTATTGGCCCACAATGCAAAGAGAAGCACATGATCATGCCAAAAAATTTCTGCAATGTCAGAAGCATGGGGACCTCATCCATGCTCCAGCTCAAGAGCTTCAGCCCATCATCACACCATGGCCCTTTTCATAGTGGGGACTTGATCTCATTGGGAAAATTACACCCACCTCATCTAACAACCATAAATTCATCATAACTGCAACTGAGTACTTTACTAAGTGGGTAGAGGCCATACCCATGACATATATAACTGGGAAGCAGATTTCAAAATTCATTCTGAACTATCTCATATGCCGCTATGGTGTTCCACAAGCCATTATCTCAGATAATGGGACACCATTCAAAAATCAGGAAGTTCGCGACTTGTGTGAGAAATTCAAAATCCAACATCGCTTCTCCACCCCATATACTGCCTATCCCTTGAAATGGCTAATCGGTTACAAACAAAACCATTTTGAAAATCCTAAGAAAACAAGCCACGACATTAAATGCGACTAGCATTTGTAGTTAATCCTGCCCCTTCGGCCTACGGAATCAGTGAGAGACCGCACACCCACCCACACCACCCCTTTCTCCTTGGTCTATGGATAAAAAGCGTGTAATTCCCATTACCGAAGCCCGCATCCTCAGATATCAATCGCAAAACCTTATCACCGGCGAAGACTAATGCGTCAAGATTGAACAAGCTAGAGCTACTAGATGAGCGACGTATCGATGCTCTGAATCATTTGCAAGTCTATCAAAATAGACTCAAACGGAACTACAACAAGAAAATTAGAAGTAGGACTTTCCAAGTTAGAGAATTGGTCTTAAAAGAAAATCAGAAAAATGTCTCAAACCCAAGTAGCAAAGGCAAGTTTGAACCTAATTGATTAGGACTGTTCATCATAACAGCAAGTTACAAATCAGGGGCATATCATTTATCAACACC
>VDFB02271358.1:440588809-440618478 GCA_007258455.2 Sequoia sempervirens | reverse complement strand
TGGCTGGCCCGCTCTGAATACTTTCGGACCCAATCTGCTCTAGGTACCGTCTCGTGATAGGCCCATCAGTAGTACTCTGCCTCTCGGATAGCATCCCTGTAGGACCGAACTGACACGGTACCCTGGGAGGAGGAGGCTGTCATGCTCTCTATCTGTTGTCTGCAGCCTAACTCAGTGGCTTCCTGTAGCTCTATAGCCTATCTCTGCTGCATGACCTGATCCCTCTCGGCACTGAGTTGCTCTCTCTCAACCCTCGCCTAATCCCTCTCTGTTGTCACTGCCTGAACTTGGACCTACAACTATGCAATCAGGGTGTCACGTGCGTTTGCTTGTCCTGCTGGCTGTACCCGTGGCTGCACGTGAGGCTGATCCTCACTGGCGGCTCGTGGTGGTGGAACTGGTGACTCCTGCTACTGATCCTACATGTCTACATCCTCGTGACTTGGCGGGATTGGGGGCACAATTGGTGGATCATGTCGAATATCAACCCTAGGTCCTCGCCCTCGTCCTCTCCCTCTACCTATAACCCTGCATAGATTTGGGTCCTCACCTGGAATGGTCAGTCGAAGTGGAGGTTGGAACCAGTCCCTATAGACCTAAGTGGTGCCTGGGTCTGCTAAACCCTGATCATAAGCCCACGGTCGGGCTGCCAAGTTCCTGAAACTGTCGAAAACCACTGAGGCAGGAATGTACTATTCCCATGACACCTGTGTCATTCTGCGAGCAAAGACGGCCACATAGTCGTCATTAGGTTGATCCTGTGGCTCTCCAAACTGACGCTGCACACGCCTGGGCAGGTACCTCTCTATCATGGTATGCTCCCACCCCTGCATATACTGGTCCTGGCAGCAATAGAAAAGCTTATCGACATCGTCGGCCCATCCAGGCTGACCAAGGTATGGTCGCCAAGTGAAAACTAGCATCTCGTCTAGGACCTGCCTCCAGTAGGGGATCTCGTGCTCGCCAGTGTGTGTAAAGGACACACAACCTCTGTATTGTGCCATGAGGACATCGTCTGGCCCCATCGGAACTTGAATGACACGTGGACGTAGCACAGAAATGTGCTCCCACACCCAGACGTGAAGTAGAGTCACCCCAGCCCCCAGCACTCTATCGTCCATGTACACATACTCATGAAGGTCCCTGTAAAGCGAAGCTAGAAGAACAGGCCCCCATGCGAAATGAACCAGCTTGTCTCGGACCATCCGCTCCTAGCAGTACCCCCAGCCAGGACTGAAGTATCACCCTCGTCTGTCTGGGGCAACGAGACTTGAAATAATAGCTGCAACCGCCCAGCAATAGGGAGGTGTTATGACCCTATATCGCTCTAGCTCTATCTTCCCCTCACAGAAGATGATGTCTCGTGTAGCAAGGGCTCTATAGTAGGACTCACGCCCCTCGTCCATATTGAAGACCACCCGTTGGCCGTGAATAGGTAATCGCAAAATGTGCCAAACGTCCTCCAAAGTAACGGTAGCCTCGCCAGTGGGGAGATGAAACGAAGATGTCTCGTTATGCCACCTCTATGCCAGCGCTGACAACATCCCCAGGTGAGTGCGCACGGGCGCCGCATATGCAATGTGCCACAATCCCGCAACCCTGAGTCGATCCTAGTCCCTGTTGCTCAAGTCTCGCAAGACGACAGTCAAATCTTGTGACCTGTGCTCTCGAGAGTAAAGCTCCCTCGCCGCATCCTGCATCAAGGAAAGTCACCGTGTTAAAATTTTTGAAAAATTTCTAGTCGAACGCTCCAGAAACTTCTCCAGCGGCACAGTTTGTGATGGCGTCGCAGTTTCATTTTGATCAAACTCCGACGCTGGACCCTAAAAAGAGCAAAAATGCACCGCCGCAGTGCACTTTCCCTTCCAGCATCACAGTTTATGTGAATTCAGTGACGCCGCGTCGCACTTTGTCAAATCAGCCCGTCAAACCTGAGCCTAGCGTCGGAGTTTTTAAACTCTGAACTACACTGCGCGGCCTAGTTTGAATGTCGAGTGGCGCTATATAGCGCCGCTGAAGGTGAGCCACCCCTTTAAAGCATTAATGAAGGCATTAATTGAAAAGACAAAGCTTGGGTAAGGACCACATACTGGTGCCCCAATGCCAGGTGGTCGTTGGTACGTCCGAACTCGATCAGTGATGTATAAGGGAAGTTGTCGTTGCACCATATCGTTGGAGAGTCAGAGCTCAAATCTCAAGGTTGCTAGCGGAGGTGTGTGAAAATGACTTGAAAGTGACCCCTCGGGACCCTTTTAAGCCTAAAAATTAGGGTTTTTTCACCCTATTTGGCGATCCTTCTAGGGTTTTGGACCCCCGAACCACTTTCTGTCCGATTGAGGCTTTTTTTCATCGTTTTATTGCATTTAGACACTTTTTTAGCATCTCATAGCCTTTTCGGACCTATCGGGTACTTTGTCCTCTTTTTTTGCAAGATCACCCAAAAATTGGAATTTTCGTCCAATCTCTCGAGGGGGCATTATATTGGCATATTCTCTCCCGCCAAGCAGCAGTGGGGCAAGTTTTTAAATATCAAAAAAATTGGCGTTGATCGAGATCGTTTATTCTTTGAACTAACGCAACAAGTACATTACTTCAAAGAAGGGAAAAATGTAGACACGTAAAATATACTGATTGACATTGTCCATCTGATCCTGACTTACTAACATCGTTTCTTCCTGAATCATCCCTCAATCTAACCATTTAATCAAATCTCCTTATCTGATTAAATTCATCAATATTCCTCTCTTAATTAAATAAATCATTTTATCTAATTAAGTCAATCTCTTTTGTTAATTAAATCAATCCATCTGATATAATTATCCCTATTTAATTAAATAATCAATTTATTTGATTAAATCTCTAAAGTCTATCCATTAAATTAAATAAATTAAACCTTATTTGATTTAATCTAACATCATCTCTTTTAATTAAATAAATCAAAATAATTATTTAATTAACCTCTTGTCATATTCCTCTCTTATTTGATTTAAATAAATCCAAAAATTGGAGTCAAATAGGTCACATCATCTAACCTCTCTCATTAAATTAATTAACCCTTGATTAATTTAATCTCATCTCATGTCCCATCCTCTAGATAATGCAAGTTGCACATGAAAATAGATTTAATTCATTTATTAAATCTCTATTTTTCTCACAAGGCATCTTAGGAATTGGGAAATGGCCAATTTTCACATCAAATTGGCACCAATTCCCCCATGGGATCATGAGTTTGCACATTTAATTAGGATTCAATCTGTGTTTTATCATTTCCTTTGTGTTCTTCACTATTTTCTTCCTAATTTGAATGTTGTAGATGGATTTCATGGGGAATCCTTGTTTTGGCTTGCATTTCCTTGTTTAACTCGTTTGTTCATGTTGTTTTGTAGGTACCAAGATTGGGGTTCGCACAAGTATCACCTAGGATCACGAATCGAGATGACTTTTTAACAAAGGTATTTTTAAGGTTTGGGGTGATATCCAATGGGAGGGTTCTTCTGCTTAGATAGATAAATATTTCATGATACCAGGGGGATCCAGGACCAACAATGACACATGCAAATTTAGATTCAGGGATTTCAAAAGTTGGTATGAGAAGTTGTTCTACCAAGAATTCACATTATAGGGCATTGCTCGTCATGTTTAATAGTGACCTGATTGTTGCCATGTCATCTATTGCTCTATTGTTCATGCAAGGAATTTTCTCAAAAGTTATGTCTATGAAAAGATCCTTGAGATTATCCACCATCTTCTTGTAAGGAGTGAGCTTGTCATCTTTAGTTTGATAGTCATCATTGACTTAGTTGATAACTAGTTGTGAGTCTCCATAGACTTTCATCTCTTGAATCTACCACTGAACTTCTATCCTTAGACCTATGCTTAGGGCTTCATACTTAACGATGTTAGTATAGGAAAATGATAACCTATATGAATTTGGAATACTATCAACTTGAGGAGTGATAAAAAATAATTCCTACTCCAAATCCATGTTGGGTGAATGATCCATCAAACTACATCTTCCATTGAGTTGTGAGATTGATAAGGAACACTGATTCATCAAGGAACTCAGATATCAAGGGGTTCTCAGCATAGATAGGTGCTTCTGCTAGTTGGTCTGTTATTACTTGTCCTTTGATTTGTGCTCCACATACTATATCTCAAACTCTGTTAAGATCATCACCCATTTAGTCATTCATCCTGTGAGAGTTTCTTTGGATAATAGGTATTTTAATGGATCAATATTTGCAATAAGCTTGATTTGATGTGACAATATGTAGTGCTTGAACTTTTTTGATGCAAAAACTACTGCTAGACATGCCTTCTCAATGGGTGAATAGTTCATCTCATAGCCTACCAAGGTTTTGTTGACGTAGTAGATAGCCCTTTCCTTTTCATTTTCATCATGTTGTCCTAAAAGACATCCTATTGTTGCTGGTGTTGTTGAGATGTACAAGATCAATGACTTGTTTAGTATTGATGGGATGAGCACTGGAAGTTTCAGTAGATAATATTTGATCTACCAAAAATCTTTATCACACTTGTCATCCCACTTGTAGGTTATCCCTTTATGGAGAAGATGTGAAAAGGGGTGGATTTTATCTGATAGTTGTGTTATGAACCTTTTGATGGACTCCAGTCTACCTTTTAATCCTCTCATTTTCTTTATTGTTGTCGGTGGTTCTATATTTAGGATGGATTTTACCTTTGCTAGATCAATTTCTATTCCTCTTTGTGAAACGATGAAGCCAAGGATTTTCCCTAATGTGACCCCAAAAACACACTTTTTTGGATTTAATCATACCTTGTATTCTTCAAGCCTGTCAAAGATGGGTCCTTAGACTTTTATGTGCTCACTTTTCTTCCATGATTTTTCCAAAATATCATCCACATAAGCTTCAACTATTTTGTGGATCATGTTGTGAAAGATGAGGGTCATTTCTCTTTGATAGGTTGCTCCTACATTCTTTAACCCAAATGGCATCAAATTCCAGCAATAGGTTCTCCATGGACAAGCGAATGCAGTTTTATGTTGATCCTCCTTGGTGATTATGATTTGATTATAGCCTGAAAAACCATCCATAATTGATAGCATTTCATGCCCAGCTGTTAAGTATACAATGAGATTGATGTTAGGAAGATGGAAGTCATCTTTTTGGAATGCTTTGTTTAGGTCTCTAAAATAAGTACAAATTTTGATACCCCTAGTGGGTTTTGAGACTGGTACCAGGTTTGAAACCCACTTAGGATAATCTATTGGTTAGATATATCCAACACCATGAAGCTTTTGTAACTCTTGTTTGACCAAGAGTGCTATCTGAGGACACATCTTCCTTAATTTATGCTTAACTGGCTTGGCTTCAGGATAAACTTCTAAGTGATGCACAACCACTTCTAGATCAAGGCCTAGCATATCTATGTATGACCTTGCAAAGTTAGTTCTACACTATTTCAAGAAAGCTTCTAGGTTCTTTTGTTCTTCATCCAACAAGGATTCAACATAGAAAGTGGTCTCAGGTGCTTCTTTGGTACCTACATTGACTAGTGTGGCCTTTTCTGCTAGTACTACTAACTTTTATGAATGCATTGCACTAAGGGGGAGATTGAATCCCTCATCCTTGGGAGCCTCAAAGAGGTTTTCATCGTCAGATGTGTCCTTTGTTTTTACTATTTTAGGATTAGAGAGTGCCACTAGGTGGTTTTCATTCAAGGATTTGCATGTTAGTTGCATTTCATTAATTTTGCAACTGAAGGATTCAATCGTCTCCCCATAGTATGCCCTTGTGTCGAGCTCTATGTCAAAGCTTGCTTTGTGATCTTCCCATTATAAGTTGTCATTAAGTCCCATGAATTCTGAGATTTCTTCATTGTTTCTGAATAAATATAGAATCAATGGTCCTTATTGGTCCATGTCAATAAGTTGTGGGTATACTAGGTGTATTTAGATTGGTTAGTTGTTTGGGACAAACGATGTTATGGATATCATAAAGAGGTTCTTCTCCTCAAATAGGTCAGCAACATCAAGGGGAAAATCATCTAAGGTTGTATCATGTGATGTAGGTAACCAAGAGGAAGCCTTAGCTCGTTTAACAAAAATACCTTTTCCAATAAGTGTGACCTTGCTAGTAGTACAACCTAAGCCAAGATTCTTTATTCATTTCTCAGGAACGATGGGTTCTAGTAAACCATTATCATTCTATCCTAGCTTTTCATTTTTGTTATAGCCCCAATTCTACATGAGTTGTAGGCCTTTTTTATCATCTTCCATGGGAATAACAAGGACATGTCGTTCATCTTCATAAAGGAGTTTAGAGATATCTTCCTCAATGATATCTTCCTAGTTCAAATCCCCCCATTTGGTGAAGGTAGTAGCTTCCATCTTGATTGTTTTGGGTTCTTTGGTGCGAGATGTGGGTTTCCCATGAGTTTAAGGAGAAATAGGTAACTCTCCTAAGGCAAAGGTGTCTTTTAATAGCTTGTAGTTTCCACAAATATTATCCTGGATCACTGCTTAGACGTCAAGTATACTCTACAAAATGGGTATTTTTGTTGTTGAAGTAGAGGCCAAGGATGATGGTCAATAAATGAGCTTGATGGTGTAGGACCTTCATCATTTTTGGGTATTTGGGGTATCTTATATAACTTGGCCTCAAGACTTTTACAGTAGTAAAAAGGCTCAGGAAATCCATGGATAGTGATTCATCTACCTTCGAAAGGAAACTTCGCACACTAATGATAGGTTGAGGCTATAGCTTTTAGAGCATGAATCCATGGTCAACCAAGTAGGATGTTATAGGTAAGATCAAGATCAAGCACTTGGCATGTAGTTTCTACAGTAAGAGGTCCTACCTAAATGGGAAGTGCAATGATTCCTTGTGATACCCATTCTTGGTCGTCATATGCTCTAATGGTGGTACTCTTTGCTTTCTCAATAGTATCTTCTAAATAGCCTAGATGTTTGATCAACTACAGCCTGTACAAATGTTCAAACCAACACCTCCATCTACCAAGACTCTTTTGACCTTGTTTTTATGAACGACAACCTCAAGGTGTAAAGCACAGTTATGAGATGGTTGTGATGGTAGGTCTTGCCCAGAGAAGGTGAGAAGATGGTTGGTCATGTGGCCTACCATAGCTTGAAACTGATCAGTATCAATATTCTCAAGAACAGATGACTCGGACAAGGCTTTCTCCAATATTTCCTTATGTGCGGGGGATAACCTTAAGAGTTC
Organism: Sequoia sempervirens; assembly: GCA_007258455.2. Taxonomy (NCBI): domain Eukaryota; kingdom Viridiplantae; phylum Streptophyta; class Pinopsida; order Cupressales; family Cupressaceae; genus Sequoia; species Sequoia sempervirens. Next base: position 440,611,252 of record VDFB02271358.1, on the reverse strand, counting down.
TAAGATAGATATTTGTGCGGGGGTCTGCTTAAGCTAATCTAGAAGATTATACTTGCTAGGATTAGATGTTGGAAAAGTAGGTTATGTCCTAGATTGAGATGTGACTCCTTCAACGATTATTTTTCCACATCATGTAATGACTCCACATTCCTCACTAGCTCCTTTGCTGGTGACAATAGTAATGATGCTCTCATAGGAAGCCACTATGTTGGAATAGGTATGTTGCAAGTTTGTGTAATCCTTAGCTTTGTTGTTGTTGCTTGCTTTGTTATGATCTAGCATAGGGTTCTTCTATATCTTAAGATCTTGATTCCCAACTGGTGCTTCAACTGATATGGTATCATTTTCTATGAGATCTTGAATGATGTTCTTAAGTTTCATACAATTTTTTTTTTTTTGTCCTTTGATTTTGTGAAATTCATAGAGATCGTGCCCGTTGTACCAGGATGGTTTCTCTTGTGGTTCTTGGTAGTTTTTAAAGTTGGGAAGTGTTATCCGATTTGACTCTACCAACTTCTTCATGATCATTTTGATGGGTTTCGATAATTGTGTGCACTTGTGTTTGGGATAATTGTTCCTATTAATGGTTCAACTTTGTTGCATGTCGACGTTATTGATATGATTATTTTGAGGAGGTTTTGTTTATTGCACAATTGGATAGATGTTAGCAACCTGATTGTTGTTAGGTCTAGGAGCACTTAGTATGACCTTAGCATCTACTACCCCATCATTTGTTATGTTTTTGTTCTGCCTAGACACAAGGTTTCTCATTTGAACTAGTTGAAGGATGGTTGTCTTTGTAAGATTGAGTATTTCTTGTGAGATTAGAGATCTTTCAATGTTAAGGGCTCTAGGGACAAGTTTGTCATATGATGTGATACACTACATTTTCAAGTGGAAAGATAGATTTGGATCTAGATTGGCTATGATGATTCCCACTTGTTCGTCAAGAAGAGGCCACTTCCTTTTACTAGCTCTTTTTCTCCATCATTGTAAGAAATTAGTGAAATTTTCCCCTTTGTTTTGTCTAAGAGTATATAGTTCCTCTAGAATAGCGTCCATGTCAAAATTGAAGGAGAAGTGATCAATGAATTTATTAGTGATTTCTTGAAAAGTTTTGATACCAGGAGGTAGATGAGAAAAACAATCCATAGCATGACCTATTAAACTTTGATGGTAGAGGTGCATTAGATATGAATCATTGTAAGCCACCTCCATGCACATGACATTAAATTATTTGATATGGTCCATGGGACTTCTTCTCCCTTTATATTTATTGAATTTTGGGATTTCAAAACTAAGAGGGAATGGTACTTGCAATGTTTCGATCAAATGGATAAGGACATAGATTCTAAGTATGGGGTTTCTTGATCTTGCCTAGTCGAAGGTCCTATATTTCTTGTGATAGCACCTTGAATTGTGATGCTAGATCATCTTGTGGGTTTGGTGGAGGAACATATGGTGGGATGATGGATGAGTTGAATGTGGGATTTTTATATGAGAAGGTGTTGTTTGGGGTGTATGGTGGTGTAATATTTTGTAAAGGTGATTGCAGTATTGATGTATATGTTCCTAATGTGTTTGGATTGACAATGTTTTCTTGAGGATTATAATAGGAACCTGGTTGTTGTTGTTGAGCATACTATTGAGCTAGTAAGGCTTGTTGTTGAGCATGTTTTTTTTGCTGTGCCACTAGGGCTTGTTGTTAAGCCTACTGTTGTTGTTGTGCTACTAAGGCTGCTTGATGGGCTTGATATTGTTGTTTTGTTGCTTGTTGTGCTACTAAGGTTGCTTGATGTTGTTGTTGTTGTTGTGCTAAGGCTACTTGTTGAGCTTGATGTTGTTTATGTGCTAAGGCTACTTGTTGAGATTGATGTTGTTGTTGTGCTAAGGTTGCTTCTTGTGCTACTGCTTGTTGTTGTTGCTATTGTTGTGCTAAGGTTGCTTGTTGATAAGCTTGTTGTGCTTGCTGTAAGGCTAAGGTGTGTGCTTGTAATGTGGGATCAGGTGGTTGTTGAGACATTTGTGGAGGATTATGGATATTGATGTTTTGAGTGGGTAATGGATTGGCGATGAAGCGTTGGGGATTCCTTTGGTTCAACATTCGTTGTAAGATGGTGGAATGAGGTAGAGGAATGCATGTTTGAGATCCTATTTGATTTGGCATAGCAAAGGGGATTGTGGGAAAAGATGATGATGGTGCCATTAGATTATGTGATGGAAATGACACACTAGGACCTTGAGTCCACTGGTTGAAAATATTTCCTTGTCCCATGTTTTGAGGATTGCCTTGTGTTATGACGTATTACCTTTGTTGACAGTCTAATTAGTTACCAAGGGATTGCTTTGAGATGGGTTGATAATGGATGGTGTGGATGTATTTTATGAAACCGATGGTATGGATGAACCCATTGGAGGGTTGGGTAAGGATGTCCCCATTTGCTTCAAGGGTTGACTCTGTGGTATGGTATTGGTATGCCCTTGCACACTGTTTTTGAGATACCTGATCTATACTGCATTGTATGATGGCAGGAACACTTGTGGTACTCATGGATGTAGATGAAGAAGATGCCCTTGATGTGTTGAAGTCATGGTTGAGTAATGAAGATCAAGAGGTGTGTATATCTATTTAGGGTATTTGGGAACGAGAGGAGCACCAAAGCGAGGCATCCAAGTGGTTGTATTAGATGGAGGATTGGTTTCAAGTGTTCCCACAAGTGAACTATTTTTAAATGAAAGAGCATGTCTGAAGTCTTTAGCAAGGCTTGTTGCAATACTAGGAATGTAGGTTTGATTTATCCCTAGTGATGGAGTTGTGAAACCTTGTGTTAAATTTTGTGCCACAAATGTTGGGGAGATAGGAGCTACATTTTCAAAGCCTTGATGTTCCATAATTTCCTCCCTAGCGAGTTCAAATGGGTTGTTTGTGATATATTCTATTTCATATGGTCCTAATGGGAATGAAATTTGTTGTGATGGTGTAACTTGACTTCTCAGATTGAATTTTGTAAGTTAGTTGTTTTGATGTTGTTGTGATGGTGTAACTTGACTTCTGTAAGTTGTTGTGAGGAGCACCAAAGCTAGGCATCCAAGTGGTTGTATTAGATGGAGGATTGGTTTCAAGTGTTCCCACAAATGTACTATTTTCAAATGAAACAGCACATCCGAAGTATTTAGCAAGGCTTGTTGCAATACTAGGAATGTAGGTTTGATTTATCCCTAGTGATGGAGTTGTGAAACCTTGTGTTAAATTATGTGCCACAAACATTGGGGAGATAGAAGCTACATTTTCAAAGCCTTCATGTTCCATAATTTCCTCCCTAGTGAGTTCAAATGGGTTTTTTGTGATATCTTCTATTTCATATGGTCCTGATGGGAATGAAAGTTGTGATGGTGTAACTTGACTTCTCGGATTTGGATCATTTAAGGTGAATGTAACTTTAGTTTTCTCCATGATTCTCTTGTGTTGTGATCTTGTATTTACCATAAGTTTTGTGTCACCTATGGGAGATTTGTGTTGTGATTTGAGATGCTTGAGCTCTCTAGTTGACTCAAATATAGGTAAAGGAGATGCTCTAAGTCTTTTGGGAGGAATGATGATAGTGGGGGATGAAAAGATGGGTGATATGGAGAGTGATCTTTGTAAACTTTTTGGAACAACACTTTTGAATTTCTCTTGATGTTTTGATGTTAGGATAAAGGATGTTTATGAACTTGTAAATCTTTAGGGTAGAATCGTGACCTTCATGATGAACTAGTTCAAAGATGATAACTAACTTGTCTAAATGCATGGAAAATGATGCATTTCACATACAAAATAGGAAAGTTAGATGGTTGGTTTGATTTGATGTTTAAGTCACAAATTTTTGGTGTACTTGAAATTTTGCAAAGTTGGATGAAGTGAAAGATGAATTTTCATGAAGGGGTGAGTGAGATGTTTGACCCAATGTTGACTTTAAAGTGATCCTTTGTTTTGAGAAAACCAAGGTATTGAGAATGATGCTAGACCTCTAAAATGTTCAAATCCTAAAGAACCAATGTTGATTTAGATGAGAGGATGAATGGGGATGTTTAGACCTATTTAGATCCTCCTAGCTTGAGCATAAAATTTTCTTAACAAGTGGTAATGATTGCGATAAATTATTGAGGCCCACTTCCTACTAAACTATGAACAACGACACCCACATTTACAATGATAGGAACGAGATCTTCCCCTATGGATTTTGATTGTATGATGGATCATTTAGAGGAGTTCAGTAGGAGTTCAGTATCATGAAAAAGACCAAGATTTTGACTCCAAAACAATTCATATAGTTCTAGATTGTGTCTTGAAATGTGTCTGTAGAAGTTTGCTACCAACTTATCTCTATTCTTGTGAAGTTTTAAAAGAGGTTTCTTGATAGCTTTCAGACTAAGATTCCTAAGTCTAAAATGATGACCTATAGACTTTATTTTAGGGATCCCAACTTTACATGAGATCATGTAGAAACAATTCAAGTTTATGGAAGAAAGGAAGATATTTATTGCCACACGGGTGGTGGTAATGTGGGCCTTCTAGCCTCAATATCAACTTTTTCCTCTTCTTTGTCTAAAATGGTTGTTACATTTCTCCACTGGGTATTTGTTTCTTTTATTTCAAAAGTGAAGCTTCTCAAACTGCAAATGAGATCAATTTGTTCTCCATTAATGAGTTCAAATTTTGGTTGAATTATAGCACCTAGAAGATCAGGTTGTTCAACGGGAGTAATTGGTCTCCAAATAGTCATGTGAAGTTCATTTATCAATTTATCTTGCTTAATGAGTTTATTTTACCACAATCACTTTTTTGGATTAAGATTTCAAACTAAATGTTTATCTCAAAAACATTATAACTTTCACAATGTCCATTTTGTGAGAATCATGAGGTTGAAGCCATAATTTCCTATGTTGTCTTTGGAAAATATGGAGTTTGATATAAGTCAAGATATTTAGAAATCTCTTTAAGGATAGAATCCTTAGGACAAGCAACAATATCAAGGATTTTTCAAGAGGTATCCATATTTAGGCCAAAGTGTTTGAAATTTTGAGGAAGATAGTGAATGTTTGTTTTTGCATCATTTTAGAACCAAGCAAAGTGTTAAACTGACTCACAATCGTTATAACCCTAGGTTCAAAAAGGTTGTATTTGTTGAGTCCCCACTTGGATTTCTCCAAACACTAAACAATGCAAACAATTAAAGATTTGGCAACACTGGCTCCCCTACAAGACACACACTTCTCAGGACCACCAAAGCTCAAAATCCTTAAAATCCAAAGATCAAAAGAATTTTTTTTGTTTCTACAATTGAATACTACAAATGCAGGGTGGCTTCAAAATGACCGTTTTTGCACCAACAAATATTAAGGATTTTTGGCTTCTAAACAAGGGTTCGTAATAAGGGCTTTAGTTTAGGGGGTGCAATGATGAAATCTGTCAAGAGGTCTCCCAACCCCTAGAACAAGGTATTTATGCATCATAAAGATACTAGGGGAGAGCTATCATGTACCACTTCCCATTGATCACAATTTTCATTGCAACCACACATTTATATCACGGTTTGGAAGAGCTTGGCATTACTTGGGTCATTCCCTCCTTTCAAAGCAGGGAGGCAAGCCCTCTAAAGGTAAAAAATAGTGAGGAAGTACATTCATAGTTTGATCATCTTCATTCATATGGACAAAGAGAGAACACACGCTATTCCTTTTTCTCTCTTGTAAAGGGGGTTTAGTTTTAATCCAAATTGAAAGATTTAGGTGATTTTGCAAAGTGTTAAAAAATGTTTTTTTTTTTGAAACTAGTAGAATTTGGAAAATATATGACTAGGCAACTAAAAATTTTAGTCTCAACAACTAAAAATGACTAAATTCTTCTCTTTTTTTACAACTCGGCTATAAATGAGTAAATAAATGACTAATTTGGTCGTTGACTAAAATATTTAGTCATAGAAATAAAAATGAATAAATAGTTAGTCATCAAATCCAAAGTAGAATTATTATTTTTTAAACAATTCGGCCAAATATTGGCTTGATGTATTCATGCGCGCGATGTATTGGCATGATTATTCACGTTCATTACAGATTCATTCGTCTTTCTTGACCTCGCTTCATTTGTTCATTGCAGAACTCACTTCATTTGTTAGCCTAGTATGAGGCATTTTGATCAATAGCTACTTGCATGGGCGATAAGGATTCAGAGAGGACCTAGAGACTTCTAAAAAGGTGGGAAAGGGCAAGGAATTCAGAGTTTGCTACAATGAATTTGAATTCATTGAGGCCCTCTGTAGTGAAATCGGATTTGGGGATGCCCTTTACAACGAATTGAGAGGTAATTTAAAATGCTCATTACATTAAACAAAAATTCAAAACACTCATTACAATCTACTACTCTTAATAATGTTCTACTACTCTTAATAATGTTCTTTTACAATCTCACCACTGTTCTGCTTCATAATGTTCTTCAGCTAAATATAATAAAATTTGGATGCCAGTGCCAAATTAGAATTTCCTCAAACAATTTTGTTACATTTTCACTGCAAGCACAAAATGTCCTTGTGCAAAGTAAACATGTGGTACATTTACCTACACAGCAAGCATCTAAACAAAGATGTTTCCTACTATAGCTTCTTGTACCTATGTAAAAATTTCCTTTGCAATATCAAATTGACCCCTTTTAGCTAGCACAATGGCTCCCTCATTTGTAGCATAAACATTTCCTAATCTTTGTGCCAACACTTTACAATATAGTTCTCTAGCCTTCTCAAGATGTTTTTCCTCCACCTTTGGATCCCTCCTCTCATTGCGAAAAGATGCAAAATAATTCCAATTTCCAAGTGAAATGTGAACATCAGAATTATTTGCATTTGATTCACTTTGTGCAGCTTTAATTGTTTCTTTTCTTTAAGCTAGTCATTTGTTTTCAGTTCCATTTTTCCAATCATATATAAAGAATTTGATGAGTTTGTATCCACCTTAATCACATCCCCAATCAATTATATGCTTAGTTGGATCTCATTTCGAGCCTGAGCCATGGTTGCAAGACATAGATATGTATCCACATAATCAGGAAACTTGAACAATATTAGCCTGTATAAAAGATTTGCTTTTTCAGTATCATGTAGTTGTTCAAACAACCTAGTGAGATTAAATAGTGTTGTGACTTTATCACATGGTAACTCAAGTGAAACACCACCTTCTTCTAGTTGATGGAAGAATTTCATATCCTTAAAGAGCACAGGAAAAACTACAAAATTAGCACTGGGGCTTTTCTTTATGAATTCAACCCAAATGCCATTTCCTAATGCCTCCATAAAAGTTTGTTTATCCAACTCTAGTTCATCACACTCAAAATGAAGAACACCAATGTTGTTTAACAATTGAATGGGTACTTCTTCTCTGCTCTTCTTCAGAAGAGACTTTGGCATCTTAAGAGAATCTAAGGTTGCACTAGGTTCTAACGATATTAATAACTCACCCATCTTGATAAATGCATGGGAATCAAGTAGATCTATGTGAGTTGCATTTCTTAAAATTTCCAATGCCTTCTCTACCAACCCTTGTTGAGAATATATATGGCCTACAACTTTTAAGCTCTCACAATTCTTAGGGTGGACCTCCAAAACCTTTTCAAAATTTGAGAGAGAACTCTTAAGATCTCTCGGCTTCAATTGAACCTATCCACAACATCATGTGGCCTCTGGATTTCCTTGACAAGCGGTGTCATAATCACCTTTACTATGATAAGATCACACAAGATTATACTATGAATGAGATTTCATGAGAGGGTGGTCAGTTGAAAAAAGAGTTGTCTCAATCAACTATTCCACAAGAAAATACTGCCTTGTAGTGAAGAAAAAATAGTTTTCTAAATGATTCAATGTCATTACAGAGTATGGGTATAATTCAAAGGCTCTACGAATCTTTTCCATTCCTTCATGAACACTACCCATGAAGATTTATGCAAAGGAAAAAAATCGTTTCCTAATACCTCCATAAAAGTTTGTTGAGCCAACTTTATTTCATCATGCTCAAAATGAAGAACCCCAATATTGTTTAACAATTGAATGGGTACTTATTCTTTGCTCTTCTTTAAAAGAGACTTTGGTGTCTTAAGAGAATCTAAGGTTGCACTAGGGTCTAAAGATATTAATAACTCACCCATCTTGATAAATGCATGGGCATCATGTCGATCTATGCGAGTTTCCTTTCTTAAAATTTCAAAAGCCTTCTCTTCCTATCATTGTTGAGCATATATATGGCCTACAACTTTTAAGCTCTCACAGTTCTCAAGGTCGACCTCCAAAACCTTTTCAAAATTTGAGAGAGAACTCTTAAGATCTCCCAACTTCAATTAAACCTATCTACAAAATCATGTAGCCTTTGGATTTCCTTGACAAGTGGTGTCATAATCACCTTTATTATGATAATACCATGCAATATTATAATATGAATGAGATTTCATGAGAGGGTGGTTAGTTGAAACAAGAGCTATCGTAGTCAACTGTTCCACAATAAAATACTGCCCTATGAAGAAAAAATGGTTTGCTAAATGATTCAATGCCATTGCACAGTCCAGGTATAATTGAAAGGCTCTACGCATATTTTCCATTCCTTCATGAACACTACCTTTTTCACTAACTGTGAGAATCCTACAATTAAAAAGTGCACAAAACTGACCACAAATATTTTTCCCCATTTCAAATAGCAAAATTGCCAAAAAAAATGCATTTAAAACCTACAAATAAATGCAAATAAAATCACAATGATTTTCATGCCAAAAAAAATCATGAGACCATAGCTTTTTGCTTACTATTATGTGTCGATAGATTTTTTCCAAGCACACATAGCTTTTTTGAAATCACCTATTTTAGGGTTTTATCCATAGTAGCATGGTTGCGAATTGTTTGATAAAATGCTTTGGTAGACATGTATGAAAAATGTGGTAGCATAGAAAAGGGAATGAAATTTGGAAAAAAATGACTCAAAGAAATTTGGTTTCATGGTGATGGAATGCCATGACGAATTCCATGACAAGTGAATTGTTATGGATTTTCATGGCATTCCATCACCATGAGACCGCATTTCTTTGAGGCATTTTTTCAACCAATTCACTGTCTTGTCTATTTGATAGATTTTTTCCAAGCATCCTTAGCTTGTTCAAAAGCACTTGTTTGAGGCTTTTAGCCATAGCAACAAGGCAGTGAACTATTTGATAAAATTCTTTTGGTAGACATGTATGAAAAATATGGTAGCATAGACAAGGCTATGAACTTTTTGAAAAAATGCCTCAAAGAAATGTGGTCTCATAGAATGCCATGACAAGCAAATGCAATTGGCAGATGCTCCTAGTTATTAGCTATACAATGTCAAGTAATTGCATAACTTCTTAGGTTGACTTTGTAAAAACTATATTGTAATTGAAATTTTGTCATCTATCAACATCTAGTTATTAGTTATGCAATGTGAAGTAATGCTTTGAGTTTGAGAGATACATGCAATGCAATGTAATCAACAATTTGAATATAAACTACAAAAATATATTTTTTACAATTCATTAGTTAAACTCTCTATTTTATTTTCTCTCTATAACTCTATTGCTATGGAAATACCTTTCAATTAAAAAAATAGTTTTTGTCTCTTAGTATACAATTTTTTGTTGCTATGTGTAGAACATTACAAATAGATTGACCTCAAAGGTTGAAATACCATGCATTTGATGAGAGAATAGTAGATGAGAGTGACATGGACAAATATCCATGTCCATGTAATGACTGTCTTGGTGGAAAGGTGAAAAAAAGAAGCCAAATTTATCAACATATGATAAGATATGGGCATAGTGATATAATCCCTTGGAATGTCAATTATTACGAAGAGATGATAGAATTGTAGAGTGTGAGAATGAAGAGGCACAAACACAAATGAAGTGGAACCAAACATAGATGAAGTGGCACCAAACATAGATGAAGAGGCAACAATGTTAGACGAAGGGTTTGAAGTTGATAGAATGTTCAATGAGGGTCTAAATGATTATTGGGCCAAGTTGATGGAGGATGCTTCAAAGCCTTTGTATGCTAATTGTAGGTTAAGTCATTTGACAACATTCCTTCAAATTCTTAACTTGTAACTGGTGTTTGATTGGAAAAATGAGAGTGTAGATCAATTATTGGCATTATTAAGTTTATTGTTACCACCTAACTCCACATCTACACATGTGTGAATGGTTGTGTATTATTTTGCAAGAATCTTTCAAGTGAGAGTGAATGTCTAAAATTTAATGAAGCAACATATAGAGAAGGGTTCAAATCAGTTGTGGTTCCTAGAAAGGTTCTTCGCCACTTTCTGGTAATCCCACGATTACTCTGAATGAATAGGTGCAGAGACATTGTTGAACTTATGTAATGGCATGCCCAAAATAAGAGCATTGATGGAAAACAACAACATGTGCCTGATTGTAAGACATGGATGGAATTTGATAACAGATGGCCTAATTTTTCTCAAGATCCTAATATAAGGTTGGGTTTGGCTCTAGATGGGGTGAACTCATTCTCATATCAAAGTACTAAATGGTCAACTTGGCCAGTGTTTTTAATAAATTATAACTTGCCTCCATGGTTAGCAACTAAACCATTTTTCTTAATGTTATCATTGATTATACTAGGAAAGAAAAGTGTGACTTTAGATACAATTGATTCTTATCTAGAGCCATTATATGATGACCTAATGGAATTGTGGAAATGAATTGAAGCGATTCAATCTTTAAGGGATGGTCATTCAATCAAATTCACTTTAAGAGCTTCCTTATAGTTTATGATTCATGATCTTCCTACATATGGCACATTTTCTAGTCTTAATGTTCATGGATGCCATGGATGTCTTGCTTGCAATTTAAGGATTTTGTGAGGAACTCAAGAAGTTTGTGTAAGTGTATTTATTGTGGACATCATGCTTACCATAAAATAGATCATTCATATCATCAACAAAAAACATGGTTGAATGGTCAAGAAGAGAATCGTGAAGCACCATTGCTAATAACATGTGATTACATTGTTGATAATGGACAAAAAAGAATGTCATTTATTGAAAATGATGGGATTGCAGGTAATAGATATGATCCATGCAATGAAAGCGGTGTAAAAAAGTTGTGCATATTCTATAAGTTGTCATATTTTAAGGATATAGCCATTAGGCATACTGTTGACTTTATGAATACTGACAAAAATATAGCCTATGCTATTATAGAAACTTCTTTTGGTGATTTTGATACTATTTCATCACACGAAGACTTTTGATAACTAAAGATTTTTCAAAATCTTTGGGTTGAAAAATATAGAAAACCTAGTGCTCCTTATGTTTGGACAAAGGAACAACATGCACAATCCTTATAGTTGATGTCTCATATCCCATTGGATGTGTAAGTAGTAGTATTAGAAGCCAAACTAACATTAATGGCTTAAGAGACCTCAAGACCCATGACTATCATGTCATAATGGAGAATACTTTACCTATTGTGGTAAATATATTAAGTTTGGCAAAGGGGCCAAGATTGTCAGTTATAAGGTTGGGCCTAATATTAAAGAGAATGAGTTTACATGTATTAGATCCTTCAAAATTTGATATTTTGAGGGAGGAGGTTGTTGAAGTCCTTTGTCTATTGGAATGGGAATTTCCATCAATAATATTTAGCATTTCTATACATCTTTTGATCCATCAACAATATGAACTAAAGCATTGTGGCCCAATAAGAACAAGATGGATGTATCTTATAGAATGATATATGAAGGTTTTGAAAAAAAATGTTCATACTAGGGAAAAACCGGAAGGCAGCATGTCTAAGGGATATTCAATGCAAGAGGCCATGGGATTTTGCACAGAATATATGAAGAATTTTAAAAAAGTCAATCGGTGTGTATGGGACAAAGACAAAGAAGACACAGTTGCAGGTGAAGTATTAGAAGGCATTAGATGTCGCTTCAAGCTATCACATCAAGAAAAAAGTGTGATACATGCCTATATTCTTCAAAACACTTCTTTGTTCGATAAGTGGCAAAGGTAAAAAAAAATTACACAAAAATTTATTTACTCAATTGCATTTACACATTTATATTATCAATCTTACTATTTGTACATTAATATTCTATGTAGAAAATATGAAGAATACAATCAATCTTGGATGCAACATCGACCTCAAAGGTGCAGACGTCATGCTAATTTGATTGGAGGTGATTCTTTTCCAAAATTTAAAGAATGAATTGCTAATGCAGTCAACGATGTAAAAGAAGAAGGTCAAGATATAACAATGGAGGAAAGAAAACTTTCACAATCTCCACATTTATGGGCTACGTGGTTCAATGGAATGTGGCCTATGGTAGTCATTTAAGAGTGGAAGAAATAAACAAAGGAAAAGATAAATTGTGATTGTGTTGTTAGTACTGAATTTCTTCATGAAACTGATAAGAAATTTTATGTTGGACTCATCCAACAAATTATTCTAGTTGACTATGGTGAAAATAGTCCTATATTATTAAAATGTAAGTGGATCCGACCATTTGTAGTATAATTTGATGAGTATGGATTTGCACATGCAAATAGAAGACAATTTTTATCAAAGACGGATGAACCATATGTTTCCCCCCTTCAAATTAACCAATCATTTTTAATTGATGATGTAAGAAGCCTAGGGTGGTCATATTTCATTCAAACAGAGTCTCGTTCAAAACAAAAAATTATGGAAGTTGTTGATATGAAGCCTGATGGGCAATATGTTAATTTACAAGAAACATTTGAAGAAGTGGATGAAGATGATGATGGAGTTTTTGAAGAATACATTTTTATTATCAATGAAGAAATTGGGAGATAGAATGCATTGGATTTCATAGATGAGGATGAGGAAGAAAATCGAGTAGATGCAAACAAGAATGATTAGGATTATGATCTTGCTAGAAATGTAGATGATTATGATGATGTTTTGTCACCTTAAGAGGTTATCTTGTCACCTAAACTTTTCTTATATGTATGGTGTAATTTATTATTGAATGTAATAAAGATTTGAGTATGAGTATGCTTATTCACTATTGTTTTATTGATACATTTCTAAATGTAATCATTATTGTTATGTTGGTACATTGTATACAAAACCTGAAATGTTCACTGATGATTTGAAGTGCATTTAAAGTTAGGTTCAATCATTCTTCTTTGTTTTCTTACTTTGGTTGAAAATTTGAAATTAATTTTGCTTAGTTAGAATATAATTTCTTGTATGTGGGTATGTGCAGAATCATGATGGGCCAAAAAGTGGCGATATGATGGGTATTTGAAGGGTATGTGGCTAACGAATTTTTTTTTACCCAAAATTGATGAAATGAAAAGGGTTTTTAAAGGAGATTCTCAGCTTTCCACCAATATAAATTATCCTTTACTTTGAATATAATAAATAATTATTATCCATTTTCTATTTAAATTATGACTAAAGTCCTGATTGATAGGCCGATTGAAAAACATCTATAGCTTTCAAACGGTATCACATTTTTGGAATCCAAAACATGCATCACATTCTATGCTTCGCATACTATAGGATTAAAAAAAGAAAAATTGAATTTCATGAAGCTTTGACTAAGTTAAGGTGGTTAGACATACGATTTTTTATATTTTTTAAAAGTTGTAATAAAAAATTCATAATTAATTATTTACTTGGAAAGAAATTACAAAAAAATATGCATCACATCCGGACATGAGTCCTCTACTTATGTCTAAAATATTATAAAAAAATACTATCATCTTATTGTGGTTAGGGTGCTCAGACAGACACCTCCTTATTTTTCCCTGAAATTTAAGTACTACTACATTGAAATTTTATTTTTTTTCTAAATAGATTTTTGTTTTTAAAAAACCTAGTAGTTTAGAAATTACATTCAATTTTCTATAGATTCTATTGTTACATATTTTTGAAATAAGATAGATCTGATAACTTATTCAATTTTTTACGTCAAGTTTCCTAACTTTGATTTCTCTAATTTTTTTGCCACTTAAGGGCCTATTTTTTCCATGATGATCCTGCACATACCCATGTCCTATATGTTTTCTAGATGCAAACATATAATGAAAATTTGTGATTTAATAATACATATAGATATCTTAACATTAGGTGAACTAAGCCTCCCCATTACAAGAAAAGAAATGATCTCTTAGTTTTGACTGACACTGAAAACTAAAACTAAGAGACTACAAAATTAGAAAATTATTCAATCTTTTCAATAAAATGATATCTAAAATACTACATTCATAATAAAATCCAATATTGCACTACCGCAGCAGTCAATAGAGGTATGTGCGGGATGGTAGGACATATAGGTCAATGTAAAAATGCTTACCACAATACTGTAGCAACCAAATATGAATATCATGGGGTGGTGGTAAGAACATGTTAACAACTAAAGTAAACCGTAGCCCCACAAGGGGTAAACACTGACACTGCAGTATGGTGGTCAACAATCACTCAACTGCTAGAATTAACTCGTTGTCTTGCGGGAGTCTAAAGGGGTGTGTGAGGGTGGCAGTATTGCTACCATTACCTTGTAGTGGTCTTCATATGATAGGGCAGTATGGCAGTGAATAGTCACTCAAATGCTAGAATTAACCTATCGTCTTGTGGGAGTCCAAAGGGGTGTGCACGAGGTGGCGGTGCTACTAGCACTACCCCACAGTAGTCTTCACATGACAGTGTTGTATAGTGGTGAATAGTCACTCTACCACTAGAATTAACCTTTCATCCTATGGGAATCCAAAGGGGTGTGCGTGGGGTGGCAGTATAGCTAACACTACCCCGCAACGGTCTTTAAATGACAGAGCAGTACTACGGTACAAGTTGTTAAGCATTAAATGAATACACCATTCAATTTTCCAAGATCAATATCATGTATTCAAATTAAAAATATGGGAAGATTCTGAAATATTTTGTACGAATTGACATGAATAGCAAGGTGATCGAGCTTAGCAGTAAATATTACTTGGGACTTGATGACATTTTGGCAATCATTCACAAAGCTCAGCATACCAGAGGCAAGGGAGTTCAAGTGGGAAAACTTTGTAGCTATTATTTCGTCGGGTAAGTTCATAGAAACCTTCTGTAGAAAGTGTATAAGAACTGAATTTGCTTCTACAAGTAGACATCTAAAAAATCAAGGAGTAAATTCTTCATCATGCCACCCAAAATAAGTCAACTTGTGAGTAAAAAGGAAGAGTCCACAATTTCTAAATCAAAGAAGAGGTCCCTGCAACAATCCATTTTAGATGTGTTACCTAATTCTATAGACAAAGGATCCAAAAAGTGTTTAAAGATACAACCCATGGATGTAGAGACCCAATTATCCCTATCTCAGGGTGGGATTTGTTTTGGTACTTCTATGAAAAAGGGTTGAGAAGGTTCTAGTTTTGAATCCTTGGACCTTTGATTTGGCTAAATTGATAGTCCCAAATGTCTTTGTATATGCTGATTTTATTAAAGTATTAGCACAATATCATCACCCAACTACTAGGACTATAAGAATGTCAGATGGTTCACCATTAGTGGTGCTAACTAAAGAAGCAATTATAGAGTGTTTTATGTTAAACAAGCAAGCTATAACTGAGATCAACTTGGACAGAAGTGAGGAGGATTATAGGAGATTGAGAAAAACCTATAGGAGTGATGAACTTCCTTTACACATGAAAAAGGGTGTAAACAATAGGAGGATACCTATCTCCCCCTCCCAAAATGAGCCATTTTCCATAGAAGACTTCCAAGTATATTTCAAAAGAACTTATTTTTTTGTGTGCCAAGTGCTTGGAATAGATGCTCAAGAGAGGATTCCAACATATCTCATGATGATGGCAATGAGGATACAAATTCTCAGAGTCAACATTGAGTATGACTTTGCTACTAAAATTGAGAAAGGGCTACATGAGGGATTTTTGCAAGAGAGAACTTAGCCCCCATCAATTTCATGAAATACTCTTTGTTGTGTCATTTAATATTGTACCAAAACAGAAACAGATGGACTAAAATAATGTGTTTATCTTTCTCTTTCATTTTATTTTCTTTTCAAGGGTTTAATTACCAAAAGTGGGGTTTGACCAAGGAAAACCCCTATTCACTAACCCCTAATCATTTTTCCCATTTTTCTTGTTTATTTGCAGCCCTTTGTTTGTAGATATGACAGGTTATTAGGTTTTGAACAGTGATTTTTAAGTCAACTAGGTGCTTCATGTCAACTTGAGTCAAAATCAAGCTTGGAGAGAGTTATTTGCCTATTTTTTGCATATTTGACTTTGACAACCTGACAAGCAGACATTCCCAGATCTGGTGTTATAGAGTTGTCTCCTAGTTTTTTAGAAATTTGGGGGAGAACTGATTTTCCACCTATGATGAATGAGTCCCACCTTAGAACTGGAAACTTGAGTTTTGTTAGATTTTAGATCCTGATAGACAGAAACCAGCTCCTAACAGTTTTTCACCAGTAGGTGGACTGATTCGCCACCTTGGGTGAATGAGTCCCACTGTGAAAAATCAGTGAATTTCACCAGCATCCAGAACACTCCAAAAAGCTCACATTTCATCTAGGTATACTCAAATTTATCCTTGTACTTTATGTTTTGCATAATTTCTTCATTTACATAGTTGCTTGCATATCACAATGTGTTTTCAAACATAGTTGTAATTGCACTTTTGCATTCATTTTTTAGTCACCTAGATTAATCTATTGCATTTAGTTAACTTCATTTACATAATATCACATCACACACATCCTAATTTGAGTGCTAAATAAGCATTTTTGGACCCAATCTCTCTCCTTTTAGGTGAAAAACCCTAGAAGTGCAAGAGTAGCATTCAGGTCCCAAAAATCTATGTTTCATTTTGGTGAACCCGACTTTTGAACACTTTGAATTTTTTATTGCATTCACATATTGCATCCTAATTTTCCATTTGCATTAGCATTTAATTAAAACATTGATTTGTTATTAAATTCTAGGACTTTTTCATTTTGCCTTAGTGAAACATCCATTTAGTTTTCATTTTTGCATTATGTCTAATAGAAAAAAAGGAAAAATATGCATTTTGCATCTGAAAATTTCATACTGTAGAGCATTTAAATCATCTTAAACTTTCTAAAAAACACTAAAAAACTTCATACTGGGAATCATTCGCCACCCAGGGTGAATTAGTCCCTCCACACTTCTGAAACAACATTTCTGCAATCTTTCTGACATTTTCCTACATTACAATTTCTTGCTCTTGCATTCTATTTTCATTTCCAAAATCTCTTTTTTTCCTCCTTTATTGCATCTTAGTTTATTTGCATCATGGCATTTTCTTTCAATAAGTTTTGGAATTCCTTAAAGTCATTGGTAGACATGTCCAATTGTGCTTTTGGTTGTGACCCGAATGACCTTGAACTCACACACGCTCCTTCAAATCCTCATGATTGTCCTCCTCATGATGTAGACATCATTGGAGAAGATGATGATAGCATGCACAAGTTCTACAATGACTGCCTTGACAACCTAGAGGCCAATGCAACCTTTTACCCATCAATGAGATCACAAGACCTTTCCACTGTTGCACCTCCTGATCACTTTGCATATTTACATCAATATAGGACCTAAGGTTCCTCCCTCAAGTGGACCTAGTTCCTCTCAACCCCCACAATCCCAACCATTCTATGAGCACATAGTCACAAACATTCCTATCAACCTTGAAGAGATTTATGGTAAAGGATTTACTATCTCAAGTAAACAAGGTTGTGACACAAAACATGAACATGACATCCATCAACTTTTTGAAAAATAACCAACCAAATCAAACACAATAGGCCTTGGATATCATGATCCTTCTCATCTTGAGAGACATCCCCTTCAACCTAAGATACTTCTGGATGTTGGAACGGTGATCTTGAATGCTTTGATTCCTAACTTAAATATTCTTCTTCCGCAAGAACAACCACTATCTCCTTCTAATGATAAGGATGTTAGGATCTCCATGGGTCCTTCTCTTCCTTCTATTCATGAACAAGGAAAATCTAGCAAGTGAAAATGACCTTACAAACTCAAAAAGATTAAGTTTCCTACACATCCTCCACCTTAATGTGAACGGATACTTCAACTCCTTTTAAACAAATGTCTTATACTTTTACCACCTATGAATAGGTTGGTTATTCTTCCCAAAGACTCTAACATACCATTTTCAAAATATCATCGCATCCTTTCACATCGTACTGAAGAATGTCAGACATTGAAGGAAATATTGGATAAGTATCACTTCACTAATACCGACTATTTCCCAGTCATACCTTAAAGCAACCAAATCCCATCATCATGCCATAGTTGTAGAATTCCCTATTCTCACTATTGCATGATCCTTTCACATCACCCACCTCGGCCCATTCTTTCCTTTACACTTTGTTGAGGGCAAGATGTTGTTAGCCTTGTCCTTGTAATGCACTTGTCTTTGTCTCTTAACTATGTTATTCCTTTTTCGCTTATTTAAGATTGAGAAATTAATACCTTAGTTAATGGTTGACTTACATTTGCATTACTTGTCCTATTTTTTTTCCTTTCTTTTCATGTGTGTATTGTGTTCCCCCATATCATGTGTTTGTTGTTCTCTCTCTTTGTACACTTCTATTCGTACCTCTATTCTTTTATTCGTCATGTATTGTATTTTTCTCTTTTTGTTTTGTGTTCTCCTTTTGGGGAATGACACAAGGTGTAGAGACGCCCTATGTCTCTCCCATGTTGACCCAAAAGGTCCTTGTCTTTTTCTCTCTTTTTTTTTCTCTCCTTTTGGGAATGACACAAAGCTTAGAGACACACTATGTCTCTTCCATGTTGACCCAAAAGGTCCTTGTCTTTTTCTCTTTTTGTTTTGTGTTCTCCTTTTGGGATTGACGCAAAGCGTAGAGACGCCCTATGTCTCTTCCATGTTGACCCACAAGGCCCTTGTCTTTTTTTCTTTTGTTTTGTGTTTTCCTTTTGTGGATGATGTAAGGAATTGAGACTGAAATGTCTCTTGCATGTTGACCCAAAATATTTTTCATTTTCTTTCACCTTTTCATTTTCTTTCTTTTTGTTTTGTGTTCTCCTTTTGGGGATGATGCAAAGCGTCAAGACCGCAATGTCTCTTTCATGTTGACCCAAAATGAACTTTATTTTTCCTTTGTTTTCCATCTCCTTGTGTCAATCTTTTAGTTCTATGTGCTTTGGGGAATGATGATAGTTCTTAGCTCTTTAATCAAAACATTGCAGAAATGAACATACTGACCCCAAATCCATAGATCCCTTATGTGTTTGGTGTGAGTTCTTTTCTAGGGGGAAACCTCCTTTTCTTTTTCTTTCATCTTCCTTGACATGATGTAGCCTAACTTCGAAACATATGACTTGGCATAGGGCTTTCCAGGTTGGCTCTCATGTCTTGTTTTCTTTTTGCATTTTCTTTTCTTCTCTACTTTAAAGAAATTGCTCACATATCGATGTGTAGCAATTCCTTTAAAATGGGGAGCATCCATTACCATAATTCATTTGCATTCTTGGTTCTTAGTGTAGTCTTGTTGTTTGCATGATGTGTTTGTCACTTTGTGGATGACATTGGGTGTGATGTCCTTCATAAGTGTGATCTAACTCAGCATATTACATTCCTCTTGTTGGCTTGATGTGATGCACTGCATCCCCTAAGTTGTGAATATACTATTCTTTGATTGGTCCTCTCTTGGAGACATTAGACACAATGTTCCCTAAGTGACTGATCTTACATAAACTAAACAAGACTCCTTTGAACATCATTTTACATTTTTGCATTTTTACATTTTGCATTATTTTTTGCTACCTTGCATAACGCAACTTGCATGATTGTGGTACCTTTGCATTTTTCTTTGTGGCACCTTGTTAAAGTTATCAAACGGGTATAACTTTGACATGGTTGAGTGGGAAGCCCACCTAGCAGCATGACTTTTCCCCATAGCCACCTTTGTGTTTTGTGAGTGCATACCAACTAGCATATGTATCTTACCTTTTTGGGCTTTCTCACCCCACAGATAGCCTAAATTTTTGTGGCCCCATAGTGAGTGCACATTCTCTTTTTCAAACAATCAGCCTAAATCTCTTTTCACAACTAGTTAGATTGATGATCAAAGCTTCATCCGATCATTTCAACACTTGTGTGTTCCTTTGTCCTTATGTTCAGTTTGCCATGGGATCTTCATCTTAGGGGATTGATCATCCCTCTAGATCATTGTCATTCCATCTTGCTAACGTAAGTGCATTTGAACCCTCCCCTTAATGTTCATGGATACTTTAGTGTGAGTTTGAAGCAAGTTCATCCTCTCACTAAAGTGGGGGCTAAATGTTTTGTAGAAAAATGGCCCCTTGTTATTTTCATGGCCTTTTAGGTCTTTTTTTATGGTGTTGGATCTATGTTGCTTTGATAGTATGTTGTATCATGGCTTGAACATGCTTATTTAGGTATTAAAACTCAAAGAACAACATCTTGTGAAGGTGTTGTGAAGTGTTGTAAGACATTTCTACATTCTTCTAGACTTTATTTAATGCAATTTTTCTAAATATCACCTTTTCACTCATCAACAAGCCCTATTTTGAAGTGTTGTAAAGTCTCGTGACAAGCTTTCACTCTTCTAGGCATATTTTCACTATTTACACCCGTCTCATGTTTTATTTGGTCTCTTTATGCCCTCATAAGTTGTAATTAAGTGTATTTTTGAATGTTATCCCAAAAAATAACATTAACTACAACATTTTTCCTGACACTTGTTTTTAGGTCCTAGGTGAGACCCATTTGCCATGGGTGGCGAATGAGTCCCTTTGGCCCCAAATTCAAAATATTTCAAATTTCCTTTTGAGTTTTGTTATTCAAAATCCCACTTGATGTTGAGTGCAATGATGAGGTATGAATGGATACTAAAGGCACAAAAGAATTGTATAAATATGTGATTTTCACCTCATTTTTTGTCTCCTCCTCTGTTTCAAGGCGTTCGATTCTACATGTTTAAGCATTCAAACATTTTACATCATCAATTCAAGCACTGTTCAGCACTTTGAAGTGACCATTGACATTTACTTCAGAGCTTTCATTATCAAAGGGTTAGGTAGGATTGATAGCACTTGCATGTTATTAGTTTATCTTTCTCTTTCATTTCATTATGCTTTTTGAGGGTTTAATTACCAAAGTGGGGGTTGCCAAAAGAAAACCCTATCCACTAACTCTAATCGTTTTCACTTTTTGCTTGTTTTATTTATGACCCTTTGTTTTGCAAATCGATGGAATTATGGAGTGTTGAAGAGTTATTTTTAAGTCAACTAGGTGTTTTAGAGTCAGCTTGAGTCCAGAATCAAGCTTGGAGGAGTTATTTGTTTATTTTTCTATAGATTTGACCGTAATGACTTGACAAGCGGACATTCCAAATTTGGTGTTGTAGAGTTGTCTCCTAGTTTTTAGAAATTTGGGAGATTGATTTTGCCCCATGCTGGTAGACAGAGTCCCGCCTTGGTTTCCTCGGCGCAGGTTTCTCCGGTTGGGATCTTCGAGAGAGACAAGAGAGCCGGATCGTGATTGAGGAAACCGGCTCCGTCCATTTTCACGGTGGAACGGACTAGTTACCGCGGCCTGGAGTGAATGAGTCCCACTGTGAAAAATTAGTGAATTTCACCAACATCTAGAACACTCTGAAAAGCTCACATTTCATCTAGGTGCACTCAGATTTATCCCTGTACTTTTTGTTTTGCATAATTTATTCATTTGCATAGTTGTTTACATATCACAGTTTGTTTTCAAACATAGTTGTAATTGCACTTTTGCATTCAGTTTTAGTCACCTAGATTAATCTATTGAGTAAAAGTACAAAGTTGTGTCACACTTTCAGCCAACTTATTAGCACAACTAAATTTAAGTATTTCTAACTAAAAATCAATTTTGGTCAAACATATGATCTAGTAAGATTCATTAAAGCTAAGTTAAACACTTCCACAACTCTTTCAACTAAAATTGTTGGTTAAAAATATATGGAGCACCACTTTGAGTCCAATTTACCAAAAAAATAAAATTATTTGAAAAACTTGAAATTTCAATAACTCATGCTAATGTAAGTAACATTTTTTAAAAAATATAAAAATGCCCTTTTGTAGATCCATAAGTGTAGTTTTCAAAAATATATTTATTTTAATAGTTTAATTATTTTTTATATTTTATATTTTATTTTTACTAAAAGTAGGTTATCAACACAAAATATTAGGTTGATTACTATGCCAAGGAAAAATACTAAAACTTATTAAAAAAACTGAAAAAAAAATGATGCACTAGATAAAACAATCTATTTCAAGATGTTAATTTTTTTTCCATTTTAGATAAATATTTAATATAAAAGTTGATGTCCAATGGAAACAACTATT
>VDFB02271358.1:440561498-440588709 GCA_007258455.2 Sequoia sempervirens | reverse complement strand
TTTTTGATTCCTCACCTCATCACAATCCTCCATCTTGTACATGTTGGCTAAATCCTAGCCATTGAATCCTCTAGAGACTCTTCCTTTAAAATGGAAGATTTTTTCTCATTTCCATTCATTCACACTTTCACAATTCAAGCATTCAAGATCTAGAACTCAAGCACTTGCATTTGCATTCAACCACCATTATTGCACTAACCAAGCTTCCATTTTGCGTTCATCAATCAAAATACCCACATCTTTCATGGAATTCTACATCAAATTTGCATCACTTTGCATAGAATTTTATCCCGTTTGGCCATCAAGGAGCACAAATTCAAGCTATATCAAAGGGATAACCAATAATATCAACTCAAACAAGGTATAATCAATGTTTTATATTTCTTTGTTTGAGTTCAACTTAGGCCTATCTTGAGGTGTTGAAGTGTTGTTTTTCTGCTTTGCATTCTATTGTTTTGCATCATTTAGGATAGTAAAAATAGCATTGCACACAAAGGTATATGTTGGAGTAAATGACTTTTACCATTTACCATGCTTAAGTTTTACTTACGAAAATATTATTAGATAGTGATTATTTAGGTGCATAGTTAGGTGAATATATATTTTTTTGGGTATTTCTTTTACTAACTTGCATATTTCCTTTATAAGTAGGGTTTTGTACATTAGTCCATCATCTCAACTCATTGGTTTTCACTCCTGGTAAAATGACTTCTCCTATTTCTTCTCTCGTTCATGAAGGTTTCTTTTGGTTTGTAGTTTCGCTTGAGTTATTTGCTCTAACATGGTATCAAAGCATGTCTTTTGCAACCATCTTCGATGTTGAGATTCTTCACTAGGTGTGAGTTTCCAGAGAAATTTTGGATCCTTTTTTTGTTAGGCCTGTTCCTCGTGGATTTGAAGGCAGATTGGTGGAATTTTTAATCTCTAAAGTTCACCATTTATTTTCCCACATGGATTTTCTGTTTGGAGGTGCATCTTTTTTAGGGCCCGATTTTCTCTTCAAGTGGTGCAATTCTCTTGTTCAAAGTCTTGATCTATTGTTTGGAGGCACAATCTATTTTGAGGAGTTCTTTCTAGTTTGGATGATATTTTTTCTTTAGAATTTGATCAATTATGTGCTACAAGAAGGCACAATTTTCATTTTTGTGTGTAGGTCATTTCCTTGTTTGAAATCCATGCAAAGTTAGATCTCTGTGTGGAATTTAATCTCTAAATCAGATACCCTTTAAATGAGATAAAGATGTCATCAAGCATAGTCATATAAATCATTGATGGAATATTTATCCAGTAGAAGACATGAATAGAGACAAAGGTGGATGGCTTGATTTGTCTTATTGAAGGTAGCATAGTTTTCCCTTCTGTTTGCAAATATCAATTCCATTGTTTTCTGCATTGGAAACTAGAAAGGCACTTTTTATAAGAACAAAATCTCTGTTCAAAGAATTGATTCTCTATTGGGATATGATTTATCTCCACTATGAATTATTTCTAGGTGTGGTTCTTATACAATTTTTCTTCCTTGTTGTTATTGATTCCATTCATATTGCTAGGCGGTCAAATTTGGGAGTGATTTGATCATGATTTGTGACATTTGCAAATCGGGATTTTCCCATTAGCCCATACCCATTCATCCTCACACAAAATACCCATGTGAATCATTTGAGGCATTTGTTTCAAATATTGTGATTGGTAGTCAAAAGACCAGCCTAGCCAATTTCATTATGGAATGATTGGAGACTTGTGGAGGGGTGTGAAGGATGAGAACAACCTACATGAGGGGCACTGCTACTTAGAGGTGATCCCTAAGTAGTTGGAGGAATTTGTTCCCCTCTATTTGAGGCAATTTTCTTAATGATTTGTGAGAAAGAAAACCCCTCAAACATGTGAATGGAGTGGTATCTTCATTATTGGGTGCATCCCTATATTTTGAAGTGTTATTTTCCTATTGAAAGGGGAATTTTTTTATCTTTGTGAGAAGCATTTGGTGAAGGGGCATTGAGTTTTTAGTTTGTATGCCCAATTTTTTCTTTGTTGAGAGGGACAAAATCTCTATTTTGAGGAGGGCAGAGGCATTTGTAACCTAAAAGGAGGGAAAATCAAATATGTTATTTGAATACCTTGCATTGAAAATATTGGTGTAAATCGAAGCTTTCCTTTATTCAAAAAACTACCTTATGGAGATTGTATTATTCCTGCCATAAAGAGCCAAGGTCGATGTGGCATTTAAAGTTTATTATATGAACATTTATGTGGGGTCTTGATCTACATTTTGGATAGAGGCATTTAACAGTGTACAGTTTTTGATTGAAGATTGGAAGGTTTGAATCCAAATATCGATAGGTTTATGCCATCTCCTTGGGTGTTTGAAATTTTGGAGGCATGCTTTTTTGCTTGAGACAAGCAAGGAAAAAATCCCTACACATGGGCATCCTTTTTTACTATGATTTGGCTATATATAAGGTTCATTTCTTCATCTTCACTAGAGGCTATACACTTTTTGAAACTTTATATTTTATAAAGTTTCCAAGGCTTCTATGCAAATAAAGTGGAGGTGGGCTTGTTTGGAAGATTGTTGGAACATTTATCCCATATTGTCAGTATGAGGTATCTTATTGCTATTCAAATAGTTTTGTAGTGCCTTTGGTTGTTGTGAGACAGTCTCATAAGTTATGAATATGTTTCTCACATGTGGTCATTGGTGCTCTCTAGATTTTTCCTATTGTTGGCCTAGAGATTAGACAATGGGCCCCACCAATTTTTGCACCTAGTTAGCATTAAATTTTTCACCTAGATAGTGTTGAAAGTCCCTCTTCTAGCACTTTTTTTTTAATTTTTTCATAACTTTTTATCTAGATGGAAAAATTTTATAAATGAAATTTTTCTAGAAAGTTGATGATGTGTATTTTCTTTTGGTATAGGTGGTTTTCAAAAATTTTGTTGTTTGGATGCATTTATTGCTCATTGAAGTTAGATATCCATTGTTCACTCCTAAGCTCATAAATTTTTCTTCATTCCTTTCTTTTTCATGATTCTTGTGGTGTTGGAAAGGTCTCTTTGGGCTCTTTAGAGTTACTTGTACACTATTTCTAGATTTTTCCCTTGGTATAATTAATTCATATTTTTATGTTTTAACACTCTACTTAATTACTTGGATATTTTGGCACCTAAAATGTTTTTGGTTGCATGGGATGGCTTCATTTGGGCTGATTTATATGTTTTTATATCATTTTTTCCTTTTTGGACATTTTTGAGCATCATTTGCAAGCAAATTCTTATATGTAAACACATTGAGATAAAGTTTCACACTATTGTACATGTATTTTAGGGATTTTGAACATAAGATTGTGCCAAATTTTGTACTTGCATTGTATAATAAAGTGTCATGGGGGGTTTTGTAGTGCCTTTCTCATTTTCCATCACACCTTTTTAAATTGAGATTACCTCCAAGACAACAAGAATCCATGTGACTCTTGCCTCATGCATGTGTGCTTTGATTTTGAAAACCCTTTTTCAGTTGCAAGTACTTTCTTGTGCACTTTCAGATGTTGTTTCTTTTCCTTCATACACTACATGGTGATTCAAAAAGTTTTAGTAGATTTTTCACTCCTCTCCCAAGTCAAAATTATGGGGGGATATTATACTATTCATGCTAAAGCTTCCTTAGTTTCACTTTGTATGGAGCTATGTATCTAGTATTTGTTTCTATGTACTAGGCAGATCCAATGGTTGGTTACCCATGCATTTTAGTGAGATGGAGCATTTACCATATAGACACACTTGCATTACCATTTTTTGGAGGAAACCTTTCATCATTAGTTGATCACGTATTTTTTTAATTTACATTGGTTGAGTAGTGTCATTGGGGTCACTCGTGAAAATTAATGTGCCATTTATATTTTTGATTGACATATGCTTTACTTTTGTTTACCATCTGACCATTGTTTGAGTAGTGTCATTGGGGGCACTCATACAGATTGTTGTTTTTTGATCTTGATCATCCTATTTTAGAGGAGGTTCTTCAGTTTCACCACTACAACAGTCATCTTTTGATAGTTTTTTGTAGGTTCTTCTTGCTTCAGTGATGTTCTTCACATTCCTATTATTTTTGACATTGTTTTGGAGGCTTCTTTTCTCTCTTTTGAAGAGAGGTTTTTTCCCATAGGGTTTTTCTCCTTTTCTCTGATTGTGAGAGATTTCTTTTTTTCATTGTAGTTGTACATGGGTACTTAACATGGCCTTGTTTTTGAGACCCATTTTTTACCTCATATTTCATAATATCTCCCTAAGTTTCACTTAAGGGGGGGGGTGTTGGAGTAAATGGTTTTTACCATTTACCATGCTTAAGTTTTAATTAGGAAAATATTATTAGATTTATTTAGGTGCATAGTTAGCTTCATATAGTTGTTTTGGTCATTTCTTTTACTGACTTGCATCTTGAAATTATAATCAAATTTTTGTACATTCTTAAATGATCTCAATTCATTGGTTTTCACTCCTAGTGAAATAGATTCTCCTATTGCTTCTCTCATTTGTGAAGGTTTCTTTTGGTTTGTAGTTTCTCCCAAGTGATTTTCTATAATATGGTATTAGAGCCTATCTTCTACAACCACCTTCCTCGCTAAGATTCTTCACCACACATGAGTTTCTAGAGGTATTTAGGATCATGTTTTTGCTAGGCATGGTCCTAGATGATTTGACGGAAGATTGGTGGTGTTTTTAATCTCTAAAGTTCTGAAAGTAAAGTAACTTCTAGATATTTTTATATTTGTATGATTATTGAGTCTCTTATATTATGAATTTATTATATCATCCTTGTCATGCTTATATCATATAGATTACTAGCTTTTAAATAATTTCAATCTATATTTTTTTGGGAATTATTATCCTTTTATTTTCAATCATAACAGCTAACATGAGGGAGAACCTATATTTTCCTTATTAAATTTCTTTAAATAATTATCACATTGTTACTATGTTACTAGATTCTCATCATATGAGGGTATTATTCATAATTATATATTCTTGATCAATATGATATCCTTTTCTCCTTACCTAAAATTATTTTCCAAACAATGCTTTGCTCCTCCTAGGTTTTTGACCTAAAAAGGAGAAAGAGGATGAATGGGATCCAAAATGCAAGGATTTACACTCAATATTAATGTAAATGGAATTAGTTATGCCTAATTATGATGATTTAATGCTCTGATATTCAAATTAAATGATCTAATGATGCAAAACCTAAGAAAAGTAACTTGTTTGAAAACACAACGTGATATGCGAAAAAGTAAAATAAATGCAATAAATGACAAAAGGAGGATGCAAAATAGAAACTATGCACCTAGAAATTGATGAAGAGCTGAATAGAGATGTAAAATGAAGAGAAAAACCCTTATTTATACATGGTTTTACTAAAATTTCCTAAAAGTAACACATCACAGACTGACCTCAAGGGTTAGACGACAAAATTCCACTAGAAATTTAAAATTATGTTGAGTTTTGTGCCAAAAGGGACTAAGTCACCCCTATTGGTGACTTAGTCCTACTTAATAAAATTAAGTGGGTCTCAGGAATTATCGGGCAGTAAATGTTGTCCAATGGAGATATCCTCAAAAATAGACTTAAAAATAGCCAAAAATTACATTAAGGGGTCATTTAAACATTAGAAAGGGTTGAATTAGTGAATACAAGTCTAGGAAAGCATGAATGTGGGTTACAACACTTCAAAACACTTTAAAAAAAGACTTGGTAAGTGTTAAAAAGAGGTTATTCAAGAGAATTATAATAAAAGGGTCTTAGAAAAGTGTGAAAGTGGGTTACAACACTTCACAACACCTTTACAAGATATCCTAGAAGTCTTAATGATTCACAAGGGTCCAAGACCTAATGTGTATGTGTTGGCCACATTACAACATTGAATCTAGGAAAAATCAAGCCAATGTCCATAAGAAATACTCAAGTGAGCATAAAAATGTCAACTATACATTTTTTGGTGACACATTAAGCCCTCACTTTAGTGAGGATGAACTTGCTTCAAACTCTTGCTAAAGTAGCCCAACATGCACATTGAGAGGGATCCTAATGCACTCATTTTGGGTAGGTGGTTCGTGCAAATAATCAAGAGGGATGATCAAACTCCCAAGATCAATATCTCATGAAAAACCAAGCATAAGCACAAAGGAACATGCATGATGATGAAAAGGAATGAAAGCTTCAATCATCAGTCCATCACGTTGTGGATTAGATCAAGGATAATTGTTTGAAATAAGAAATGTGAACTCACTCTATGGTGATGGAACTTATGTGTTCATGGGTGAGAAGACCCAAGCATACTCAACACTCTAGGGCCATGAAAAATTTTGGCTGTCCATGGGTAGAAATCCACAAGATACTACACCGGGCCAAAACTTCTAGCTAAAATCAGGGGTGAGAAACTTCCAAAAGGTGGCAATGGGGAAAGTCATACAATGGGTAATGGGTTTCCCACTCAACCATATGAAAATTAGACTCCCCAATAACTTTTATAAGGTTCAACAAAGAAAAATGTCACTTGTGCCTATGACAAGAAAAGCTTTGTATGCTTGTATGAACAAATGAAAAGGTAACATAGGACGCAAGCTATCTTTATGCAAGGTAGCTAAAATGGAAAAAAAATATAAAATGTAGAAAAAGAAATGTTCTAAGGAGTCATGTTAAGTTCACGCAAGGTCTATAACTTAGGGAACATTGTGTCTAATGGCTCTAAGAGAGGACCAATCAAAGAATAGAATATTCACAACCTAGGGGATGCAGTGCGTTGTATCAGGCTACTAAGAGGAATGTAATATACTATGATAGATCACATTTATGAAGGACATCACACCCAATGTCAACTTAAAAAGTGACAAAATCACTACTGTATAAAGTAACAAGGCTATACTAAGAACCAAGAAAAAAGAAAAAAAATGCAAAATGAATTATGCCAATGTATGCCCCCACTTTAAAGGAACTGCTACACACTGTTCTATGAGAAATTACTTTAAATTAGCAAATGAAAAAGAAATAAGACATGAGAGCCAAACTTAAAAAGCCCCCATGCTATCATAATGCTTTCAAGTAAGGCTGTGGATACAAAAGAAAGAAGCAAAAGAAAGAGGGTTGCCCTAAAAAGCAACAACACACCAAACACATAAAGGATCTATGATTTGGGGTCAATATGTTCATTGTTGTAATGTTTTTATGAAGGAGCTCAGAACTATCATCATTCCTTCAAATACATAGAACTGGAAGAATGACACAAAGAGAGAAAAAAAAAAAGAAAAAAAAAGTATATTTTGGGTCAACATGGAAGAGACATTGTGGTCTCAATGCTTTCCATCGTCCCCAAAAAGAAAACACAAGTGAAAAGAAAATGAGAAGGAAAAAGAAAAGGAAAATATTTTGGGTCAACATGAAGGAGACATTGCAGTTTCAATGCCTTGCATCATCCCGAAAAGGAGAACACAAGAAAAGACAAAGTGAAAAGGAAATGGACCAATTGGGTCAACATGGAAGAGACATAGGGCATCTCTATGCTTTGCAACATCCCCAAAAGGAAAACACAAAACAAAATTGAAAAAGGACTTTTTGGGTCAACAAGGAAGAGACATAGGGCATCTCAACACTTTGCATCACCCCCAAAAGGAAACACAAAATTATGTACAACATATAGAATAATAGAGGTATGAAGAGAAGAAGTATACAAAGAGAAAGAGAAAATCAAACTATATATGGTACAGGGGAACATGCTATACATATACAAAAGAAAATGTAAAAGGATAGTAAGGAAAAGAAAGTCAACCATCTAACAAGTCATCCTCCTCCCAATCATATTCAATGTATTGCGAGGGCAGTTGACTATCCAAAGGAAGAATGGAAAGTGTCGAACTAGGGGAAGTACCAGGTTCTTCACTTGGTGTAGAAGATTTATATTTTAAGCTCATGGAAGAAGAAAATAAAGAATTCCAATCATTATGAACCTCTTCATCTACTTTAGATATCTCCTCATTATCATCATCATCTAAATTCGTCATGACGGGAGAATGGAGGGCAATGTCTAATGATGGGTATATCAGGAGTTGAGGTTCTTGTATTTGTTCATTTTGTTGTGATTTAGGGGGAGGCTCATTATTTATTGCTTCAGTCAAAGGTGGGGGTTGGTCTTCTTTGTTGTTGTTGGTTTTCATTTGATGAGCAAGGAGACATTGAGGATGTCTACACTCCATAGCACCATAGTTTCTTTTGATTCTATTTTGAAGCTATGTGGGTGTAAGAGTGGATTGAGCAACTATAGGCTCCTTTTCTTCTTGAGGAGGAAGAATGGAAGGAACCAAAGTAGATGGGTCAATCACTTTCTCTTTTTTCTTTTTCTTTATAAACTTTTTTAATGTGAGGTGACATGATGGGGTTGGTTTTGTTATCTCTTTGACATTTAAACAATGAAGATACAGATTTTATTATTGGTTGCTCATGAGGTTGAACTATTTGTTTGAGTTCAAAGTTAGGTTGAAGCATTGTCTCATCAAGGATGGGAATGGAGGAAGTGTCTTGGGATTGGTTGCAGAGGGACAACTTGGAAATTTTATGTACCTTAAACTTTTGATGGTAATGAAAAATAAATATTTATGAGGCGTGATGGGCTCCATGGGCTCTGGCCAGTAGGATCCTAAGGTGAAATTTCCTTTAGAAGATAAGGGATTAAAGCCACTATGGTTAATAGTAAATATGTCATTGTCATGCAGAAACTTTAAACATTTGTGGAATGATAGAGAATAAAACATCCATAGATGAAACTGATCAGATTGTGGAATGATAGAAAATGTAACATACAGTGTCTTATGACCTATTTGTAATGGAAGAATGATGAATATGGTTGTAGGGAACACAAACCCATTATGTGTTTTTATCCATGCTCTTGGTTTGTCATAGTTATCTTGATAAAGATGATGTAAGACCAAAAACTCTTCTGTGATCACATTCTCACCATAGGCAAGATTTATGAGTATCCCATTAGTGGGTTTATCATAAATACGTCTAGCTACATATAAAGAGGACCATCAGGAAGATTTTGAAGAATATCTTTAGAAGTTCAAGTAATATCAAGAATTTTTTTAGTTGGGCCCTTACGAGGGATGACATTTATCGCCCCCACCATTTCATCATTAGGATTAATAGAGGGTGTATTAGGATGTTTAGTCTCTTTATTAACAATCATCACATCATTGCTTTTAGTTTCACTAGCCTTGAAAAATGACATGTTATGTTTAGGAATGGGGTCGGTAAACATTTGTAAATTCTAGTTGGATGGTGCAACAGATGTGGGTATGTGAAAGATCATGATGGGCCAAAAAGTGGAAATATTATGGGTATTTGTAGGGTATGTGGCTGACGACTTTTTTCTAACCCAAAATTGATGAAACGAAAAGGATTTTTACAGGAGATTCTCAACTTTCCACCAATATAAATTTTGCTTTTTAATTTGAATTTAATAAATAATTATTATTTATTTTCTATTAGAATTACGAATTTTAAAGTCCCTAATTAATAGGTCGATTGAAAAACATCTATAACTTTCAAAATGGTATCACATTTGTTGAATCCAAAGAATGCGCCACATTTTATGCTTCACATACTATAGGATTAAAAAATAAATAAAAAAATCATAAGTTAATTATTTACCTAGAAAAAAATTACAAAAATAAGCATCACATTCACATGAGTCCTCTACTTATATATAAAAATCTTATAAAAAAATATTATCATTTTATTATGGTTAGGGTGGTCAAACAAACACCTACTTATTTTTTCCCTTGAAATTTAAGCAATGCATTATTGAAATTTCTCTAATTTTCACCTCAAATAGATTTTATTTATTTTAAATAAACCTAGTAGTTTAGAAACTACATTCAATTTTCTATAGATTCACTGTTACATATTTTTAAATAATATAGATAACTTATTAAATTTGCTAACATCAAGTGTCCTAACACTATTTTTTGAATTTTTGTCACTTAAGGGCTTTGTTTTTTCCATGATGATCCCACATTATTCATGTATTGCATTTTAACATTGAAATAGATAAAATGACTTATAATCAATGAGGTCTTGGTACTATGTGTTTAAGATGCTTACATTATTTTGTGTCATGTTTGTTTTGTCTATGATAATGACAATAAGTATTAGATTGGAAGGTTGTAGGAAACAATTTAGTTGTATCTAATGGTTTAATAGGAGGTAAATAAATTATTTGGTGCTGTATAAGTTGGGTCATGGTGTTATGAAGGAATGGGGTAATGGTGTAATATCATTTAGGGTCCCCATAACTTATAAGGATCATCACTTTTAACAAGTGCCACTTGGTTATTAATAGGTTGGAGGTGGTTATGGAGGCTGATGTGAAAGTGGGTAAAGAACAAGTCGAGAAGGTTGAATGGGATGGCCATTAACATCTTTGTTTTTGTTTTCCCACAACAAACCTTAGTGGATGCCTTGTGTGAGATGAATTCCTCGAGAGCTTCATCTAACATACTCAAGTAAACACTACTAAAAGGTTTGCGAGACAAGTTTTCATTGAGTGGTGTAGGTTTGTCATCACAAGTCTTAGTGGATGAAATTAGTGAGAGGAAACCTTGTAAGGTTTCTTCTAATCTATCCTAGTCATCACTACGAAGAGGTGTGGATGATATGGTTGTCCTAAAATGAAGCATCATTTTGATTGGTTCATTTGATATTGTAAAGTTTTTATTGGATTTTTCTAATGAATTTGATCTAAATGAGCTAGGAACTAATGCTGAAAATGAACATTGTAAAAATATAATACTATCTATGATTGCCATTAAAAGTAAATAATAAGGATGCAAATGATTCAATTTAACAAAAATAAACTAACAAAAACAAAAAATAACTAAATCTAATAGTAATTACAGAAATGGGAAACAAAATGTAGAAAACAAAAATGCAAAATTTGCAATGGGACTAAGCCGCCCAAGGTGACAAATTAGTCCAATTAGGCTAATTTTTGAAGTTTTTCTGAATTTTCTGATAGATATTGATGTATTTGGTACTGTGTCATGCAAATCTACACTGTAAATGCATAATTTCACTATTATGCAATGAAATGGAATGCAATAATGCAAGCTAAAATGAGCTTTTCACTAGTGCAGTTTAAAAACCATAGGATGCAATTTAAAAAATGCAATCCTAATAATGCAAAATGAAACCTAGGATGCAATGGGAATCAAAGTAAGGATGTTCAAAAAGTTAGGTTTACATTCACAAAGTAAATTGTAGATATTTTTATATTTTTATGATTATTGAGTCTCTTATATTATGAATTTATTATTTGATCCTTTTCATAATTATATCATATAGATTATTAGCTTTTGTTTAATGATTTTGGATTTTCCAAACAATGCTTTGCTCCTCCTAGTTTTTTCACCTAAAAAGGAGAAAGGGGATGAATGGGATCCAAAATGCAAGTGTTTACACTCAATATTAATGTAAATGAAATGTAATACGCCTAATTATGATGTTATAATGATCTAAAAATGAAATGATCTAATGATGCAAAACCTAAGAAAAGTAATTTGTTTGAAAACATAGTGTGATATGAAAAAAGTGAAATAAATATAATAAATGGCAAAATGAAGATGCAAAATAGAAACTATGCACCTGAAAATTGATGAACTGAATGGAGATTGCATAGACCATTGAAATTTTTGAAATTTTGAATTTTCAGGCAATTGTGACACTTACGCCAGACTGTACGACTTAGTCCCAAACTAGGGAAACTCTCGAGAAGGCTATTTCTACAAAAAGGGTATCTGAAACTGCAAAAATTTCTAAAAAGGAAGTGTAGTGGGACTAAGTTGGCACTATGGATGACTTAGTCCACTTTGAATTCTCTACAAATCTGAAAGTGGAAACATAAGCCAACAACCTGCACTCTACTTTTTGAAGGAAAACTAGATCTAAATCTTTGAAAAACCTTGCAAAATAGAAGATAAATTGGTTTCTAAAGGGGGATTTTCCTTGGTCAAATCCCTGGTTGGTATTTAAACTTTGTGAAAGATAAAATCTACATAAAACCTAGCCCTAAGTGTGTCTAAGAATAGGAAAAGCTATAAATGAGATAAAACCCTATTCTAGTGTGGTAGAATAAGATGAGAAAATGGCACTTGAATGATGTAGGAATTAAATGTGAGAAGCCCTCCAACTCTTCAAATGGATGTAAATGATATGAAAAATGTAATGAAAACCTTAATTCTCAAGATAAGAAGAACATGGAAGATGGAATCACTTTTAAAAAAGGTCATTAGGTGTAATTTGATGGCTAGTTGTGTCTCTTCAACCTATATTTCTCCTTGATTCACCATAGGAATCCATGATCAACCCTTTGCAATGTGAGATCTTGAATTAAAAGTGAGCTTTAAGACATACAAAAACCCTAGTTTTCCACCCTAAATCTTCAACTTCGCTGCAAAATGCTTTTAAATCATCTTGTGTAAGATACTTTTGCTCTTGACTTTTTATTTTTGCTTCATAAAAGTGACCAGGAGATGTGAAAAATGACCTAAAATGTGTATTTATAGGCATCAATACCTAATTGTCCTATTATTTAGACCTAAGAGGCCAACATCCACTAATAACTTAAATTGAATTGATGAAATTCATGCTCAAAAGTGGAAAATACCCCAAAAGGCACTAAGCTGCCACGTTGGGCGACTTAGTCCTACCAGGGATTTTTTTTGTGGGTTTCACGAAATTTGAGTGGTTTGTAAGGTATTTGTTAGGATTTAAGTGGTTTATTAGTGAATTAGGCCTCAAAGTCTAAAATCATGAGCATTAGGGGCCTATAAATGTAATTTTAAGGGGTGAATGATACAAGGTGTCTAAAGTAGGACCTATTTTTACCACAAAATTTTCTATTTCTTCAAGAGTATACATTTTTTTCCAAGATATGAAGCCCAAAATTTAGCGCCCATTTGACTCTACATACATATGCAAGCTAAGGTATTCTAAACACTACACATTACTTTATAAAAGGATACACATTCAAAAGCCGAGAGAATGAAAGCCCCAATGTAGTTATCTA
The DNA here is from genome assembly GCA_007258455.2 of Sequoia sempervirens. NCBI lineage: Eukaryota > Viridiplantae > Streptophyta > Pinopsida > Cupressales > Cupressaceae > Sequoia > Sequoia sempervirens. The sequence continues at coordinate 440,575,601 of VDFB02271358.1, read as the reverse complement.
CAAAACCACAACATTAGGAACCACATCCTACAACACAAATTTGTTAGTTGTCCAAAAATACTTTCTCATAACTACTAGAAATCAAATTCGAGGGTAGATGTATGCCCCCCTTTGATTTCACTTGCTTTACTAATTTGGAATCAAGGTAGCAATCTAGCCACATCAAACCAAAAATATCATATCAAAGGACATATCCAAGTACCATGTCACATAACAATAGACATATTATGATGAGTTTGGAAGCACAATTCCAACACATCAAACCACATCGAAAATGGAGTTCCCTAGCTCCTGTTATGTTATGTTGAATAAAAAGTAGTGCCTAAGACAAAATAAACTCTAATGGTTTACATAGTAAAAATAAACAAAATTAGGTTAAAGAGGTAAAGGAAAGTAATTTGTTACTTACTATTTCATTTTACCTTCTTGTAGTGTGAGAGTGACAAGTGAGATTAAAAATGTTGAGCATACAAGGGTACACACCTGCATGATTGGGAATTCTTCGACACCAAGTGGCTCGTGGTGAATTTCAACAAGAGGTGAGTTTATTCTGCAATCTTTTTTTTGTGATTTTGTAATGAATTAATGAATTTTGAGGTATATCTAGGTGAACTTAGGATCTTGGAAAAAAAAGTTCGTAAAGTGTCCCCTGTTTTTGCAAAGTATCCCTTTTTTTGGAAAAGTGTCCCTTTTGTTCGCGAAGTGTCCTATTTCTTCACAAAGTGTCCCATTTCTTTGTAAAGTGTCACAAAATGGTTTGAAATTGTCTAGGGCCTTTAAGAAAGCAAGCTTGCATGATGAAAAATTAAAGATGCGAAATGAGTTTTAGAGCATATTTGTATAAATTTGATAGGTACCTGCTTGAGGATGACAACAATTTGGAGGGACACAGTTGAGTTTCTTGAAAGATCTAGCTCCAACACTATGAGGAGAGGAGATGAAGAATCTGTAGGCTATGGGCATCTATTGGGCATATCTTATTCCTCCTATGAGATACCACAATGCCATGCTGATGACTCTCTATGAGTGATGCAATGCAGATACATGCACTTTTCATCTTCCTACGAGAGAGATGATGATCACACTGGAGGATGTACACTGAATTCTACATATGCTGATTTGAGGAGAGTAAGTATATTTCCGTAGATACCATACCTTCCATGAGTAGAGGGATGATTTATAGTATTGTTTAGATGGTCCATTTCATGATGCATGAGTTAGAAGATGAATTGATTTTTCCATGTTATTACATTCATGGGAACTAGTGGTTCGACGAATTATGATCCAAACTGTAGCACTAGTTCTCATCCTTGATGGTCGGGGTGGGCACCTTGAGGGATGACTAGTCCACATGATTTGAGGGATGGAAGAGCAGCAGATAGTATACACCTGGGGTTGGAGTATCCTGGCACATCTCTATTATGATCTAGGATGATTTTTATTCCAAGAGGTGGACAGTATGGTGCATTGCACACTTCTACAGGTGTGGTGCATGGAGCACATTAAATGTACCAAACTAGTTGGATTTCCATGTGTGACAATCATAGGGTATCCTTGAGATTTCAACTATCCTCTACAATGATTATTGTAGTATGGTGATTTGCACTTTTGGATGGTACGATTTCACAGACTTGATGAGGATGAGGTCCTTTGGAAACCTTATCAGCTGACATTGCAGTGGCCAGATTATACCAAATAGTTGAGGAGGATGTAGATTGATAGATTTTTGGTTGGCCATCATGAACATGTAGTACAACCATTCTACTACAATCAATTCATGGAACAATTTGGACAGGTGCAGACACCACCCCAAACATGATCCTCTTTTAGGAGATCAATGTGGTGTTTGTAGAGATCGGGTGATATTGTGTGACTCATGCTTGAGCATGTAGCCAAGAGTGATTTTTAATGGTTTTAATCATGAGTAGCCACCATTCTCTGATGCAAATGATAGTGGTACCACAATTGAGCATGAGGGGTGGTTGACAATGACTCAACCAACACTAGTATTCCCAATGGATGAGCCACTAGAAGATGCAGAGCCACTACCAGATGATGGAGATGAGTAGGAGGATAGGGCCCACAGACACACTATAGGCCTATCAATATATTTACTAATGTGATTGATGATGAGTATGATGAGGAAGATCCAAATTATTAGGATTATGAGGGAGAGGAGGAGGATGTGGAGGAGTATGAGGAGGATGAGGAGGAGGAGGAGGAGCCACCCTTGATGAGGTAGTAGCCGAGACCATCATGAGGGGAGATTCCTCTCCCATCCATAGGATGAGGTCATGAGTAGTAGCTACAACTGTCACTAGTACTCATAGCCAAGGGAGGTTAGCACAACCTCCATGCCCCAATATAGGATGGCATTGAGATTGCTGGCTGACCAATGATTGATTGTGTGATGTTTCTACCTTGCAAGAGTGACAAGAGACTGGCAGGAGTTCTATCGTTAGGCTACTGCAAAGATAGTAATTGCATCCATTGACGAGGAGACAAACCCTGGTTAAGTGCTCCCACCTATCGTGGAGGAGGAGCTAGAGTCACTCAGACCTTTTGTGAGACTACATGTAGTTTATGAGAGTGTAAGGAGATGACTCCATCAGACCGAGACTATAGGAAAGTCATCCCAGATGCCAACAAAGATGAAGATATTACATTTAGAGATAGCACAACTATGAGAGGAGAGAGATGTGGCCCTTGGGTGAGCACAAGGTGTTGAGTGTGCACTCAGATTTGGTGGATCACGATCATGATCACACATGACTGTCTCACAATGTCCAGGTACCAAATCATGAGCACTAGATGTGAAGGGGTCTAGTTCTCACAGACCTTGGTGATGTTATATTCAATGATGACATGCACACAAAACTTGGGATATACATATATATAGAGAGAAGAATTTTATGTTTTATGATTTGTCTAAATGTGATTGAATGTTAAATGGAAATGTGATTAATTAAATTGCCTTGGCAAGATTACTTTAATTAATGTCTTCATGATTTTACATATTGTAGTTTCATTTTAGATACAACATGATGATTGAGTATGTTATGCTAAATTAAATTTAACTTATCACAACACACAAGATAAATTTGAATAGCATGAAGCCTAAAGGTATTATAAATAATCAATTTAGTGTTCAAGACAAACCTTCAAGAGAGTTGTAAAAAATGAAGCAATGTGAAATCACATAAGGAAGGATCCCATAACGTTTAACGACACTTTTTTATAATTCATACTATTCAAAAGGGATTAAACATAATGCCGATGCTTTTTTCGACAACATAGGGTCCTAACCAATTAGGATTGAATGTTATGCCTTCATTAGGGTCAACATTGAAATTACACTAATTTGTAGATAGAACTAAGTCACCCATGTCAAATGTGTGAGGGATGACATTGAGATTGTAATAATGTTGTTGCCTTTTGCAATAAGATTGAAGATGCACAAGAGCATTAATACAGTGTTCATCAATCATTTCAAGTTGATGTAATTGTTTTGTCTTATAGGTGTTATTGTCAATCAAACCTTGAAGAGCAATCTGTAATGTTCATATTTCTAACTCAAATGGAATGATTTCCTTAGTACCATAAACTAGGTTATAAGTTGTGGATCCAGTGGAGGAGTGAACACTTATGAAATAAGCCAAAAGTGCACAATGTAGTTGTGTGTGCTAGTCCTTGTGATTGTTGTTAATAGTTTTCTTTAAAATTTGTTCAAGGACTTTATTAGTTGACTCAGCTTGACCATTAGATATTGGGTAGTAAGGTGTCATAAAATGGTGTTGAATATATAAAGTTTCCAAGAACGTCTTCACATAATTATTCTTAAATGGTGTGCCATTATCAGAGACTAATGAAAAAGAAAGCCCAAAATGAGCAATTATGTACTCAAGGATAAATCTACAGATTACCTCAGTAGTCATAAATCAAAGAGGAATGAACTCTACCCATTTTGTGAAATAATCAGTTCCAGTGATGATAAACATATGTCTAGTAGAAGATGGTGGGGATATTTTTCCAATTATATCTAGCCACCATTCAAAGAATGACCAAATAGGGATTTGGGCATGGAGCTCAGAAGTAGGAGCATGAAATAAATGACAATGTTCTTGAAATTTATGACATCCCTTAACATATGCATAACAATATTTTCCCATATTTTTCCAATAATAACCCACATGAATGAGGTTTTGTGTGAAGCTCTTTGCACCGAAATGACTGCCACAACTTCCACCATGAGCCTATTGGAGTGCCATATTAATTTTAGAATCCTTAAGGAATCTGAGTAAAATGTTGTCAAAGGACTGTCAAAATAACACATTGTTAAGAATTATGTACTTGGTGGCTAATTTTTTTAGATGAGCATGGGTGTTACTTGCTATATGTTTAGGAAGGGTACCATATTTTATATAATTATAAATAGCATCATACCATTCACTCTAATTGTCCTTGGTTGCAAAAAATGCAGAAAGAGTGATATGAATGATTGAAGGCTTCATGATGGGATGAAAAATGAATATAATATCTTGTGAAGGATTGAAAGGGGATATAAGAGAAGGAACACTAGCCATTGCACCCACATGTCTATTATCTTTTTGTGAGATGTTGTCGATGGTGAAGGAGTTAAATTTCACCAACAAGGACATTGTGATATATTTATATTTGGATAAATTATCATGTTTAGTTTGATAGTCACCATTTATTTGTTTGATTAATAATTGCAAGTCACCAAAGATCCTGATGTATGTAATGCCCATAATTAAAGCAACACATATTTGAATGATTAAGGCCTCATATTCAATAGTGTTATTCATACATAGGAAATTCAATCGATATGATAAGGGAATAGGTTTTCCTTCAGGTGGAATTAATATTATTCCAACACCTGAACTTGTTCTACACTTAGATCCATCAAAATATAATGTCCATGTAGAAATACTAGTTGTAAACACACTATAGGTATGTGCGTGATCATGATCCAGCCAAAAAGTGGCAATATTATGGGTGTATTTGTAGGGTATGTGGTCAATGATTTGTTTTTGCCAAAAATTGATGAAACGAAAAGGGGTTTTAGAGGAGATTCTCAGCTTTCCATCAATATAAATTATGCTTTAATTTGAATTTAATAAATAATTATTATTTATTTTCTATTAGAATTACCACTAAAGTCCTAATCGACAGGGCTAATTAAAAAAAACATCTATAACTTTCAAATGGTATCACATTTTTGAATCTAAACATGCATCACATTATATGCTTCACATATATATAGATTAAAAAAATAAAAATAAATTATGAAGTTTTGACCCAGCTTAAGGTGGTCGACATACAAGTTTTATATTTTTTAAAAGTTGTAATAAAAAATTAATAATTAATTATTTACTTGGAAACAAATTACAAAAAAATATGCATCACATCCAGATATGAGTCCTCTACTTATATATAAAATATTATAAAAAAATATTATCATTTTATTATGGTTACGGTGGTCAGACAGACACCTACTTATTTTTCCCTGAAATTTAAGTACCACTGCATTGAAATTTCAAATTTTCACCAAATAGATTTTATTTTTTTAAACAAACCTAGTAGTTTAGAACTACATTCAATTTTCTAAAGATTCTATTCTTACATAATTTTGAAATAATATAGATAACTTATTCAAATTTTTACGGGCCAAGTTTCCTAACACCTGCTTTTTTCTCAATTTTTGCCACTTAAAGGCCTATTTTTTTTCATAATGATCTTGCATATACCATGTCATTATGAAAAAATCATTACTAGGTAGCACAAGAGAGGAAGGGAATCAAATAAATGGTTGGTCAAGGATTGTTCCTTTAATTTTTTTATTTCAAAAACAAAATACCTGCTGGGTCTAACCCGCTAAGAACATAAACCATTTAGATAGATCGCCATGATAAGTTTTTTATTGAAAAGATGTTTGAGAGGATCAAATTTTGTCATGGCTTGTATTTTTTCATTTAGTAAATAATGTCAGAATTTACTAGTAGCAAATGTATAAGGGTGAAATATTGCTTTTATTGGCATGTGGCTAGGGTTTCATAATCGAATAGGGTTCACTAATGTAATAAATAGGATGTTCTTTCCAATATCATCTTTTTGAGCTAACAATGCTGCAAGAGCATTAACAAATGCAACAATGTAAAGGATGAATGGTTTATTGGGAATAACAAGCTATAAAATAGGTGGAGTTACAAGGCATTTGTTCAAACTCTCCAATGCCTATTTACAATCCTCATTCTAATCAGAAGGCACATGGGTATGTGTAGGATCATGATGGGAAAAAAAGTGGCAATATGATGGGTATGTGGTAGATGACTATTTTTTTACCCAAAATTGATGAAACAAAAGGGTTTTTAAAGGAGATTCTAAGCTTCCACCAATATAAATTATTCTTTACTTTGAATTTAATAATAATTATTATTCATTTTCTATTCACATTACAACTAAAGTCCAATTGATAGGTTGATTGAAAAGCATCTATAACTTTCAAATGGTATCACATTTTTTAATCAAAACATGTGTTGCATTTATGCTTCACATACTATAGGATTAAAAAAGAAGAAAATTAAATTTCATGAAGTTTTGACCAAGTTAAGGTGTCGTGACATGTTGTTTTTATATTTTTAAAAAAATTGTAATAAAAAAATTATAATTAATTATTTACTTGGAAAAAAATTACAAAAAAATATGCATCACATCGGGGCATGAGTTCCTCTACTTATATCTAAAATCTTATAAAAAAATATTATCATTTTATTGTGGTTAGGGTGGTCAGACAGACACCTACTTCTTATTTTTTCCCTAAAATTTAAGCACCATTGCATTGAAATTTCAAATTTTCACCAAATAGGATCTTTTTTTTAAACATACCTAGTAGTTTAGAAACTACATTCAATTTACATCAGATTCTATTATTACACATTTTTTAAATAATATAGATAACTTATTCAAAATTTTATGTCAAGTTACCTAACTTTGATTTTTCTAATTTTTTTGCCACTTAAGGGCCTATTTTTTCCATGATGATCCTGCACATACCCAGATCCTTCTTGAGGAGATGTGTGAAAGGTAACATTATATTAGCTCAATAAGTGACAAAGTGATAGATGGCTTGGATTCATCCTTATAATGTGCATAATTGAGAAATATTGCGAGGAGGTGGTATGTAATGATAGCATCAATTTTCTTTATATCCACCTCAATGCCTCTGTGAGATATGATAAACCCTAAAAAATTTCCACTATCTACTCCAAAGACACACTTTTTCAAATTGAATCTCATTTTGTATATATGCATTCATTCAAAGATCTGGCAAAGGAAATTCACATTCTCTTGTTGTCATAAGGATTTGGTGAGGATGTCATCAACATAATTTTCTAGAATTTTATGTATGTAATCATGACATATTAATGTCATTGCTCTTTCATAAGTTGTGCCTACATTCTTTAGTCCAAAAGGCATCATAACTAAAAAAATGTTCCCCAAATAGTTGTGAATGTTGTCTTGTATTGATCTTGTGGGTTGATGAAGATTTCAATATAACCAGAAAATCCATCTATGAATGAAAATACAACATGTCCAACAATTGAATCCACAATCATGTCAATATTAGGAAGTGGAAAATCATCTTTTAAGGATTCTTTATTTAAATCAGGAAAATTTGTACATATCCTAATACGATTATTAGGTTTACCAATTGCAACAATATTTGAGATCTAAGAAGAATAATCAATAAGGAAAATGAAACCTATGTCAAGGAGGTTTTCAAGCTCTCATTTAACATGGAAAACTATCTTAGGATTAATTTTTCATATCTTCTTTTGAATAGGCTTAGCATCATTTGCAAGAACAATGTTATGTGTGACTATTTTTGTGTCTATTCCTAGCATATTGAAATATTTCAAAGAAAAAATTTCAAGAAAATCATGGATTAGAAGTGTAGTATCCTCTTTTTCTTCATCATCAAGGTACTTCCCAATATTAATGACCTTTTATGTATTATTTATGTCCATTGATATATCAATTGTATCTCCTGGGGGAGGGCATTCAACTTAGGAAACTCAGGATCGTATGGTTCCATAGTTTTCTTATTAACATCGGTATTTTGTGGCTTAGAATTTATCATAGTGTAGGTAGCATTGTGTTTAGAGGAAGATGGTTTATCAATAGTACCTAACATTTGTTTCAAAGCTTCATCACTTTCAACATACTCCCAAGATGGTGGAGAATTCATATCAAGAAATTCAAGATGTTTGAGTGTAAGTGTAGTTCTTGATTTACATGTGATGGTGTTGATATTTAATGAGGGTCGTTGAGTTTCTTTTGTAGTCTTAGAAAAGGAATATCATAAACTTGTCTTTATGCCTTGTGTATTAAGCTCAATAGGGACATGAATGCCTTGTTCATGTTTTCCATATCCTTTACCATTGTACCCTAACTGTTTCATAAGCTCATAACCATGTCAATAAAGTTTGTCCATTTCCTTGGGATTGGGTGGTTGCTAATAATCCATCTCACCAAAATTTGTTGTCTAAGATGTGTGTCCATCCAAGGGAGGTGAGATAGAGGAAGGGGAAGATTCTTGTGAATTATGAGTGGACATAATTGTTGGTTGCTATTTTTCTTTCCCTCCTTGCAAGTAATTATGTATTCATCCATGAATGAAGGAGTAAATTTCAATGTTCCCCAATCATCCTTGAGCAATGTAGACAAAGATTATGTTTCTTTTTTATTGGTATAAAGAGGGTCAATATGAGAGCTTGGAATTAAAGTATTTAGAATACTTGTTGTTCCTTTTTCAAGTTGCAAACAACTCTTAGGCTCGGGGTCTGGCTCAACTTGATATACTTTTTTGTTATAGACTTATTTCATTATGCGATGAAGAGTTGAAGGTATCATGTGCATCTCATGAATCCCTGTCCTTCCTAAGAGAATATTATATGCAGGATCATAGGGAATGACATGAATAAGAGTTTGCAAGGTAACCACTCTGACTATTATAGGTAAAGTGATTATACTGAGCAGTTGTTTTGTTGTGTTGTCCAATCCTTTGATAGATAAGGAATCAAATTTAATTTGTGATTTATACACACATAACTGATCAAGTAGTTTCACACTGCACATGTTGAGGGAAAAGCCATTGTCAACAAGGGTTCACTTAATGCCTATTGCATTATATTGGGAAATGATGAAGGGAGCTCATACTGATGAAAGGTAATCTCTACATTAGCTATATTTATTCCTTTTAGAAGAGCTACCACATTATTTTTGTTTGTACCAGGAGGAACCTCTAGTTGTTGCAAGGTTGTTTGGAGCATTGAATGATAATTGGGTGAATTTTGAAGAAGATCCCAAAGGGATATCTTGGCAGGGGTATTCTTAAGTTGGTCGATGAGATCATACACTCTAAGGCATGAATTTAGGCTAGGAGCGCTAGATAAAATAGGATTTGGTAAAAGTAAGGAGGTTGGAGGAGGTTGTTGGGGTTGATGATTGTTTCTACTATAGTGTGTGTGTAACAACATCATGATGTGGTGGATAAAGGGTAAAATCAAGTTGAGGTGGAGGTTGAGGTTGATGTGAAAGTGGGTAAAGAACAAGTTGAGGTTGAATAACATTAACATATTTTATTTTATTTTTCCCACAACAAACCTTAGTGGATGGCTTGTGTGAGATGAAATCCTCAAGGGATTCATCTAACATAGTCAAGTTATCACTACAAAAAGTTTTTGGAGACAAGTTGTCACTAAGTGTTGTAGGTTTACCATCACAAGTCTTAGTGGATGAACTTAGTGAGAGGGAACCTTGTAAGGTTTTATCTAATCTATCTAAGTTATCACTATGAAGAGGTGTGGATGATATGATTGTCTTAAAATGAAGCATCATTTTGAATTGTTCATTTGATGTTGTAAAGTTTTTATTGGATTTTCTGATGAATCTGATCTAAATGAGCTAGGACTTGATGCTAAAAATGAACATTGTAAAAATCTAATGCAATCTATGATTGCCATCAAGGTAAACAGTACATATGCAAATGATTCAAGTGCAATAGTAAATAACTGTACAAAAGTAGAGCAATGACTAAATCTAACAAGAATTTTAGAGATGGGAAACAAAATGTAGAAAACAAAATGTAAAATTGACCATGGGACTAAGTTACCCAAGGTGACAAATTAGTCCAATTAGGTTAGTTTTTAAATTTTTTATGGATATTGATGTATTTAGTATCGTGTCATGCAAATATACAATATAAATGTTGAATTTCACTATTAGGCATTGAAATGGAATGCAATAATCAAGATAAAATGACCTTCTCACTAGTGTAGTTTTAAAAACCGAAGGACATAATTTAAACAATGGAATTCCCAATTCAACGTAAAATGAAACCTAGGATGTAATGGGAATCAAAAGTGAAGATGTTGAAAAAGTTAGGTTCACCAAAAGGTAAATGATGATTTTGGACTTGCTAAGCAATTCTTTGCTCCTCCTAGGTTTTTTGCCTAAAAAGGAGAAAGGGAATGAATGAGATCCAAAATGAAAGTTTTTACCCTAAAGATTAATGTAAATAGAATGTATTATGCTTAATTATGATGTTCTAATGCTCTTTTCAGAAAATGAAATGATCTAATGATGCAAAATCTAAGAAAAGTAACTTTTTTGGAAACACAATGTGATATCTAGAAAGTAAAATAAATGTAATAAATGACAAAATGAAGATGCAAAGCATAAACTATGCACCTGTAAATTGATGAGGAGTTGAATGGAGATTGCAGAGACCATTGAAATTCTAGAAATTTTGATTTTTGAGGCAATTGGGACACTTACACCATGATGGGCGACTTAGTCCCACACTAGGGAAACTTCTTAGAAGGTTGTTTCTACCAAAACGGTATCTGAAACTGCAAAAATTTCTAAAAAAGTAGTATAGTGGGACTAAGTTGCCACTATGGTTGACTTAGCCCACTTTGGATTTTCTTCAAATTCAAAAGTGGAAACAGAAGCCCACAACTTGCACTTTGCTTTTTGACAGAAATCCAAATTTGAATCTTTGAAAAACCCTGCAAAATAGAAGATAAATTGGTTTCTAATGGGGATTTTTCCTTGGTCAAACCCCTAGCTGGTATTTAAACTTTGTGAAAGATAAAATCTACATAAACCCTAGCCCTAAGTGTGTTTAAGACTAGGAAAAGTTGAAAATGAGGTAAAACCCTATTCTAATGTGCTAGAATAAGATAAGCAAATGGAACTTGAATGATGCAAGACTTCAATGCAAGAAACCCTCCAACTATTCAAATGGATGTAAATGATATGAAAAATGTAATGCAAACCTTATGTCTAGAGATAAGAAGAACATGGAAGATTGAATCACTTTGAAAAAAATTCATTAGGTGTGATTTGATGGCTAGTTGCATCTCTTCAACCTAGATTTCTCCATGATTTACCATTGGAATTCATGATCAACCCTTTGTAATGTGAGATATTGAACAAAAAGTGAGCTTGAAGACCTAAAAAAATCCTATTTTGCTGCCCTAAAGCTTCAACTTTGCTGCAAAATTCTATTAAATCTTCTTCTGTAAGATACTTTTGCTTTTGAATTTTTATTTTTGCTTTGTAAAAGTGACTAGGAGATGTGAAAAATGACCTAAAATGTGTATTTATAGGCATAAATACCTAATTTTCCCATTATCTAGACCTAAGAGGCCAACATCCACTAAAAAATTAAATTGAATTGATGTAATTCCCACTCAAAAGTGAAAAAGACCCCAAAAGGGACTAAGTTGCCACCTTGGGTGACTTAGTCCCACCAGGGATTTTTTTGGTGGGTTTCATGAAATTTGAGTGGTTTGAAAGGTATTTGTCAATATTTATTTGGTTTTATGAGTGAATTAGGCCTCAAAGACCAAAATCATGAGCATTAGGAGCCTATAAATGCAATTTTAAGTGGTGAATGATACAAGGTGTCTAAAGTAGGACAAAGTTTTACTGCAAAATTCTCTCTTTCTTCAAGAGTATACAATTTTTGGCATCTCGTCTAGGCATGAGTTTCCAAAGGTATGTTGAATCATTTTTTTCTTGGGCATGGTCCTATATGATTTAGAGGAAGATTGGTGGTGTTTTTAATCTCTGAAGTTCTGAAAGTAAAGTAACTTGTAGATATTTTTATATTTTTGTGATTATTGAGTGGCTTATATTATGACTTTATTATTTGATCCTTATCATGCTTATATCATATAGATTATTACCTTTTAAATGCTTTCAATCTATATTTTTTGGCTATCATTATTCTTTTATTTTCAATCATAAGAGCTAACATGAGCGAGACCTATGTTTTCCTTATTAAATTTCATTAAATAATGATCACATTTTTACTATGTTACTACAATCTCATCATATGAGGGTATTATTCATAATTCTTCATTCTTGTTCAATATGATATCCTTTTCTCCTTACCTAAAATTATTTGCATTGTTTATATATAATGAACTTAATGGGGCATATATGATAGTAATAATCATTTAATTGTTATATTTTTTTATGACAACCACATTACTATTTCCATGCATTTCTATTTGTTTGAGGTCCTGCTAGTTAGGGTCCTCATGCATTTATATTTGTTTGAGGTTCTATTATTTTCTTATATGATATTTATTACTCTTCTCATTTTATAATTTTATTATATAGAAAGATATTTTTGAAGAAATTATTAATTAACTAGTGATTATTTTCAATGTGTGGTATATGCTACCCATTGCATGAATTTTCTATTTTACAACTCTCCAAGGGAGTGTTGATTGTGGAGAGAGTATGACTATCATCATTCATATTTTTATCCTTTTAGTGTTTATAATTTTATTGTATTTAAAGAGAGTTTTGAAGAGAGTTATAAATACCAATTATTTATAATATGTGGTACATTCTACCCATTCCATGCCTTTTATATTTTACATGTATCCAAGGTAGTTTTGATTGTGAAGATATTACAACTATCATCATTCATATTTTAATCCTTAGATTGTTAAAGGGATTTAATAAAAACATTGACTGCATGCTTATTGTTATGTGTATTATTATGGTAGTTTGCTTACACATATAAGTGGAGAAAAAATGTAGTCATGAAAGATACACCGCTATACCTTCTTCCCTTATGTTTTTGGCCCATTTCAATTATAATTCCCTTTGTACAATAAGAAATCTATAAGTGCCATATTATAATGTAAAAATCATTCTAAACCCATATCCATTTTTTCCACACCATCACTCATCTACAAGAACCAGTTTTGAGGCTTAGATCCACCAACATTGTTATAGGTAAGACTTGTAGATGTGAAGATGATTAAGGTCCCTTTCATGGCATTTGATCTAAACCTCATACATTTATAAATTAATTAAACATAAACCTTGATAATATTATTCTACTAATTTTTCTATTCCATCTTTTTAAAGGTTTGTGTAGACTTGTGTGTTATCTTTTCAATTAACAAAATTCCCCATCCATTTGAAATAAAGAGAATATATATATATATATATATATATAGTAACATTAACATGGGATCAACATAATCTCATTATTAGCTTGATTAGAATTTTAGGCATATGAAATCCATTCCTTTTATCTTCAATCTTTATTTATCATAATTAAATTAGTCTATTTAGAAGATTGAGCAATGGAGAAGAAATTATTGAGAACATTATCTCATTTACGATGCAGAGAAAACAAGCAAAGGTACATTGATGATAATTATCATATTTTTTTGTCTTATTATTTTATTTAGGTTCATTTTTCCACATTAGTCCATTTTTGCAAAATCAAATATTATTTTCTAATGTACAAGCTTGAAAAAATGAAATACAACTAGTATATAGATTCAAAGGCATTTGTCTAAAACACCCTATTTGACAAGCAGGAGGTGTAGTGAAGAAAAATATCGTCACTTACATTTTCATACTTTAACTTAGGAATGATTAGCCTTAGAATGGACCTTGTGGCCTTAATTTAATGTTGTAAAGTATATTTATTTCTACTTTCACATTGGGTTTTGAGCCCTCTTGCATTTTTGACCATAATAT
>VDFB02271358.1:440531596-440561398 GCA_007258455.2 Sequoia sempervirens | reverse complement strand
ATCCCATAGCCTTAGACAAAGAGTTTGTAAGCATCATGGTCTCCGAGAAATAGACCTTCAAATATTGTTGCCTTTTAGCACTTTGGACTCTTAAGGGAAACTAGTGGGAAACATAGTTAACTTCTTCACAAACTTGGTTTGAAGTAATTTCATTCTTTTTTGTGCATTTAAAATGGAGTTTTAAGCCTTCCACCCTAAAAGTGACCTCTAAATAACTTCAAACACCTTAACTACCTCATTCTTATTCATTTGTTTTGCAAACAAGCATTTTCATTCCAAGAGGCAATATAACTTTTGAGACTGCAAGAAGACATCTGATAACTCTTGAGTGTACTAAAAGAATTCTTATATTTTTGAAGAATGTTGATAACTCTACTGCAGGAAGGTGATGAGAGATTGCTTAGCGATGAAAAGCTTGAGGCATCTTATGAGGAAGTCATGCCAACCAAAGAAATGATCAAGCGTGAAGTCACAACTTGCAACCATGGAACTAAACCTACTGAACCTGAAGAAGATGGTTGTGTTGCTGACTGGAAGAGCACCTCTGGATGGTTGTGTTGCTGATCGGAAGAGTATTTAAAGATTCAGAGGGAGCCTGTTGAACCTAAAGAAGATGGTTGTGTTGCTAACCGGAAGATCACCTTTGGATGTTGTTTCAGTTGAGGTATGCGATGAACACTTGTACACACCATAGTATGGTTGTAGCCATTATGGTTGATATCGTGTTGAGGTGATATCTAATATCATGATGAGATGATATTCTTCTTTTCACTTATGGTTGTAGCCATAGACTAGGCATCACGATGAGGTGATTTTCCTTGTGCAGTTGGAAGTATCCTCCCTAGCTGAGAGGGAGTGTTGATGATTATTGCAACGTCAGTCATATCCTTCCAGCGATCTCCTCTACATAAGAATAAATTAAATATAGCCAAAGCTATTTAATTTATATATATATATATATCGATTTGTGATTAATGCTAATTCATCAAGAGATATGAGTCAATGAAGAGGTGCATTTATGAAGAGGCCGACATGCTTGAGGCACAATTTATGTCAAATAATATTTATTATTTTATGAAAGTCGACTTCTATCTTGGAGGCGCAATCTTTGAGGAGGCACATTATTTTTGGAGGCTGACCTATATTGTGAAGAGTCACATCTCTCTTAGCTTGTATATATATTAGATACATTTCATTGTTTTGAGATATACATTTTTCATACATTCCATTTCATATCAAGTGCGAGTTAGTGAGAAACTCTTCAAGTGTAGATCGAGTTATTGTGAGAAGGTTGAGGATTATCATTTGAGAATTACATCATTGTATTGTTGTGTTGGCATCAGTCTGTGGTGCATATTATTAGGCCTCGTTATTGGCCTTCATTGTAAAGGAGTTTCTATTGTGATTCAATAATATAAGTGATATTATTGGCTGGTTTTTTCTCCCTCAAGAGGAGGGTTTTCCCAGGGTATCTGCTGTGTTATTGTGTTTGATTTAGAATTAATTTTCTGTGCATTAAATATGATCATAAAACTAACACAAGTAAATGGTTGCATAGCGTGTGGAATGAGGGGGCAGCAGGCTTGAGACCCCTTTAAAGTTTGTTTGAGTGCCTTGTTTTCATTTTTTGTGAGTTTTGTGTCAAGTTTCCTCAAAGAAATGTGGTCTCATAGAATTCTATGACAAGCTAATGCAATTGATAGCTTCTCCTAGTTATTAGTTATGGAATGTGAAGTAATTGCATAACTGCTTAGGTTGACTTTGTAAAAACTATATTGTTATTGAAATTTTTTCATCTATCAACATCTAGTTGTTACTTATGCAATGTGAAGTAATGCTTTGAGTTTGAAAGATGTGCAATGCAATTTAATCAACAATATGAATATAAACTACATAATATTTAACCATTCTTTTTATGCTATTGTACATTGACATTTAACCATTGCTCACTTGATTAAATTTTCAAAGAGTTTAATCATGCACATGAGGAGGAAATTAAATTTCGATTGTCAACTTCTATATATATGAAATTATCCAATAATCAAGTGTATGTCCATATACAAAAATGGCATCAACGCCAACTCAAACAAATTTTTACAATATGTGGCATATGCCATCTCGGTATCTATTCAATATTTACATGCCAAAATGTCTATCTCATCCTAAACTACTGGTGGATCATCAAAATGGAGCCTCTTTGAAGCACTCGTTGGCTCTGAAGGTAGTTGCACAAGAAAAAGTCAAACCACAATTGAGATTAGTTATACTATATAATTTAAAATCTAATAATTAACATAAAAATCAATACACATTGAATTATAATTAAACTCTAAAATTGAAATCTTGATTACCTGAAATATACGCTCTTTGAAGGGTCAGAGTCCTAGAATATACCCCTCTCAAAGAACTAACCAAACCAACTTTTGTAACATCAATCTATATATGTGAACAAAAACATGAAATTGATCCAAGTTAGCATAGAATTGTCATTAATAAGAACATATTTACCAAGCACAAAATAAAATAAACACATACCTCTTTAGGCTGATCTTTTTGTATCTCCTTTAGGTGTTTCAACACCTCCTCCTTGTGTTGAATACCTACTCCTTCGTGTTATGGCACTTATCAACAATGATGTATAGCTCACAACCGCCTGTACATAAAAATGACAAGTACATATGAAACTACGAATCTATGTCAATGTATGCATAATCAATAAAATATCTTATAAATCTTAATTCAATCAAATTTGAGTTCAATTACCTTTCCCTTATCTAACATTGTGCGTCCATATTTTGGAGAGCGTCACACCTCGCTCACACTAGGTGTTTCCTACAAGCAGAGAATAAGATAAACATATAAGTTAATATATAATTTCATTAATAACAAGCAAGTATACAGTAAAAAAATGTAAATGAGTGAGTGCGAAAATACATACCGTGTGCGTCTTGAGGCAAAATGAAATAGCCCTAAGGGTGCTATCAGTCACCTGAGTGAGCTCCTCCTCAGACATTAACTGTTAAATAGACCATGTAAATAAATATTAGTACTTGATACTATCTCTTATTAATATTCATTTAAAAAAAATGAAAATTATGAATTTACACCTTAAATGTTACCTGTGTAACTTCTCCAATGTCCACCTCTCTAGCAAGAGAGGACTCTGTAGGGTGTGCTCCACTCCCCTGCGTGTGATCTGCTATAATCTCCACATTTTGGATGTCATAATTAGAAGTATCTAATGGCTGCTCAGGGGGCTGTACAATAGGACCCAAACATATTTGCTGACACGTATTGCAAATATGTGGCACACAAATATGTGGACCCGAGGAGGATGATGCAGCAGCACTGGATCCATCGCCAAGATCACCAAACTGTGGCTGAGCTACTGAAGAAGCATGGGAAACCAAAAGACCACTCAAAGACTGAATGGCCTGGATCGTTTGTGTGGCTGCATCCTCCATAATATTTGGATGTTGTATTGGAGGTGGCAGAGGAAGGGGAGGATGGGGAACATGTGGGCACCTAACTACTCTAGCTACCCCTGGCCTATCCTGGGGCATACCTCCACCAATGCCCTGGAAGGGTTTAATGTCAAAGTAATTAACATGATGCCCTAACAAAAACTCAACATATAATTTTTTAATAAAGTAAAAAGGTACATCAAGATTATTGTTGGGTGGTTTATCAAAAACCATACACCAACGATCCCAAAATTTATCTACTATGCCCCTATGCGTGCACCATTTTATAGAAAGTTTTGGTTTGTTAACATTAACTGGCAAACCAGTGCTAGGGTTAAGAAATAAAGAGGCTATTTGGGCTTTTGTTATTTGGAGATCTTTCACATCATCATAAGACAATCCACATGCATAATATTGCCTCATGGATTCTCGCCACAAATGAAATGCATTATGTTGGGTGGAGAGGGTTTCTACATTTGTAATTATTCCTATCAAAGTGGTTGACATACAGAATAATCGAGGGATTTTTTTATAAACATCACAAATGCCCCTCAATTGCTCCAATTTTTCATGAATTAAGTCTTCAATTGATGGCTGCGGAGGTGGTGGAGCATTTGGCATTTCTACATTTTGATTCTCAGCTGGTGGATTTTCATTCTCAACTGGTGGAATTTGTGCATTCTCATTCTCGACAGCCATAATGCCTGATTAAAGTTAAAAAATAATTAATCTAAAATTAGACAATATAAATGAAACACTATTTTTAAATCAAAATCCATTAAAAACATTCATTTTTTTATCAAAATCTATTCTAAACTCAATTGTTTCATAAAAATTCAATCAAAAACCCTATTTTGAAAAAAAATCCACAAAAAACATTCATTTTTTTATCAAAATCCATTCTAAATTCAAAATTTTCATAAAAATTCAATCAAAAACCCTATTGTGAAAAAAAATCCACAAAAACATTCATTTTTTTATCAAAATCTATTCTAAACTCAAATTTTTCACAAAAATTCAATCAAAAACCCTTTTTTTTTTTAAATCCACAAAAAACCATATGAAATTATTCAAATCTAAATCAAAATTGAATCAAATCAAATAAAAATAAAAAAACTTACCTTTCCAAATCGAATATCTGTTACGCGAAGAAGGAATGCACTGTGCGCCCATGGGTTCTTCACTGTCAAATGACTTCAAAACAGCACTGGACTTTTTTTATATATACTTTTTGCAAATCGAATATCTGATTTGAATCGGATATTCGATCCAAATTGGATATCCGATTTGTAAAAGTAGGTTTGGTGTTTGGTATGGTGACACCCGAGCCTAAAAAAAGTCAACACTTTTTTTTCGCGTTTTTCGGTCGGTGAAAGACGTGTTTTTTTCCTCATTGCCACTTTTTGGCCCACCATGATCCTGCACATACCCAATAATGTTAGGAAGTATGTTGAAAAGTATCTTAAAATTTGTATAAAACCAATAGAAAACAAACTATTGACTGGACCTATCAACCAACACCACTATCATCTCTTCTAACATAGTCCACAACATTCCTTCTGTTAGATTGAATAATGTTATCGATCCAATTGGTCAAATCGAAAGATTCGATTAACAAATCAACCCTTCTATCATTGCCAATTTTCCATGTGAGATGCTCGATGATAAATTTTCTTCTTTCCCATAAAAATTCCCAAATTTCTAAACCACCCTGCGAACTTGCCAATGGTAATATCCTTCTAGGGTCATAATAATCAAGATACTTCCTTTGTAGGATTTTGCACCAAATTTTCTTAGGTTCCCTATACATTTTCCAAGTCAGTTTTGCACCTAAAGCCAAGTTTTGTATTTCCATTTTTATTAAGCCAACCCAGGTCCACAACTTTTAGGAAGACATATTGTGTCCCAATGGATTAGAGGAATCTTCTTGTCTTCCTTGGAGCCCTCCCACAATAATTTCTTCATGTAACTTTCCATACTTGATAATTCTTTACTCGTCATCCTAAAGTAGGATATCCCATATATCAAAACTGCAGATAGGATATACTTGATCATAAGGAACCTTCCTGCCAAAGAGAGCCACTTACTTCTCCATGCTAGTGATTTGTTCTTGTAGTTGTTAATTGTATCCTCCTAGTGAGATTTTTTGCACATACCCTTGAATAAAGGAGCACCAAGGTATTTGGAAGGGAGAACCAAGATGGAGAAGCCAAGTAGTTTCACAATCTTCCTTTGTAACACTTTTTTGGTGTTAAAAAAATATATCTCACATTTCTCCTTGTTCAGAATCTACCCTGACAAAGATGAGCAATTGTCCAAAGCTATTTTGATTATTTCTGCCTCCTTTATAATTGCTTCTCCGAATAGCAAGGTATCGTTGAAAAACTGAGCATGAGTAATTGGATCAATATCATCAACAATTTTTATACCATTCCAAAGCTTCACCTCCCTCAATTCTTTAAAATGACTTCCCATTACCTCTATCTTTATTACAAATAAAAATGGGAATAATAGATCCCCCTGTCGCAACCCATTTGTGGCATCAAAAAACCACACATTGATCTATTTACCAACACCAAATAACGAGGATTCAAAATGAATGTGCAAATAATCTTCATCCAAGACTTACTAAATCCATTTTTTTTTATTATAGTCAACAAAAAATCCCAATGAACCCTATCATATGCTTTACTCACATCAAGATTGATAAGAATACCTTCAGTCTTTCAGAGGTGATGGTGTGCTAAGTCTCAAAAGTGATAATAATGCTATCAGTGATCTCCTTGCCTAGCGTGAATCCATTTTGTTCTTTCGAGATGATCATTCACAATAGTCTTTTTTAATTTGTTAGCTAAAGCTTTTGTCATGATCTTGTAAATCGTATTACATAATGAGATTGGCCTATAGTTTGCAAATATGGTGCACTCACTCTTTTTTAGAATCAAGGCTCTTTTCGTGTTGTTAATATCCTTCACAAAATTTCTCTTCTTTCTAATATCTTCCACCAAATTCCAAACGTCCTCACCTACTAAGTGCTAACATACTTGATAGAATTTAGCAAGGATACCATCGGGACCCAGTGCTTTCCACATATTCAATTGGAATTTCACTATTTTGATTACCTCCAAAGTAAATGGGGCATTTAACATTAGGTTTTACTCTTTCCTAATACATTCAAGAATACAAGAAAAAATGGAATCATCATCCCAATTGCAATGTTCGGTATCCCTTGCAACTAAAAGTGATCTAAAAAATCTATCTACCTCTTGCTCAATGTGCTATGTCATTCACTATCCATCCATTAGCCAATCTGATGCCCTCCACTCAATTTCTAACTCTACACAAAATTGTAGAAGTTTGATTTTTTTGTATTGGAATCCCTGCCATCAACCAAGTTTCCCTAGCTTTGTCTCTCAAATAAGTATCTTCTTTGACAAGAAGTTATGCATGCCTCTCCTTTAGCTCCCTTTCCTTAATATAGGCATTTTACAAAAAATCCAAATTTAATAAATTTCTCATTCATAATCTCTAGTTGAATTTTGACTCTTTTTTTTTCAAATGTTCTTCAAACATTCCTTATTCCATCTCCTCAATTTGTCTTTTATGTAATTCAAATTTTTAGTGAATTGGAAGCTAACCGTGCTGACATAAATTACCCCTTCCTTCCATCAAGCCTCAAGCCTGCTAACAAGACTGGGATCTTGCCACCACAGTCTCGAACTTAAAATATCCCTGGTTGGTTTTTCACTCAACCACATGTCCAAAAGAACACGGAAGTGATCTGAGATGGATATGGGCAAAATACTTGATTCATTTATGTACTCATCTCCCATCCAACCGAGGTCGAGCAAATATATGTCTAATCGCTCGAAGATATTAATAAATCCTTCCCTAAGTTAGTCCAAGTGTAAATACCATTTTTGGGAATGCTATCCACCACCAAATCATTTTCAATAAAGAAGTCCAACATTATCTTGTTCACTTTGTTCACTTTATTTAACCTACCAGTCTTTTCACTGAGATCAAGGATAACATTGAAATCTCCACCAAGAATTAACCTTCTATTATCAAGATCCTTGATCTTCGAACTAATAATGTTCCAAACTTCCAACTTCTCCTTTGTTCTGACCAGTCCATAAATATTAAACAACCTGGAAATTCAACATCTACGACCCGACTTCTAACCGAACACAACATCCAATTGTGATACGGTTTGATCAATTTAATATCTACGCTATTTGTAGACCACATAATTCCTAGTCCACCAAAAGAACCACGAGCGTCTTGAAAAATAACAAACCAATGTTTAAATTTTTTTAAACATTTACCACCCCCTCCAAATTAAATTTTGTTTCCTAAAAAAATAATGTCCATTGTCAACTTGTCAATTTGTCAATATGACGCTTGATCAAGCACCATTTGTCAGAGACCGCTAGACCTGTGACAAGTAATGATGTCCATTGCCCTCCAAGGGAGGGCTTGGCTCTTGGATGATAAAAAGTCTTTTATGCTCTTCGAACCTTTCTCATAAGATTCTTCCTCCCTGTTTTGCCTATTTGATTTTCTATCCTTTCCTTTCCGCACTTTTCCCATAGCCTTTACTGTCGACTAGCTGATACACCTAGGGTTAATTCCCCAGCTCATCTGCTTCTGATATCTCCCTTCGAGTCGGCTTCCTCTGCATCTGTCTCCTCTGCTGCCTCCCCCAATTCCAATTCTTTTTTGCACCTAAAAGCAAAGTTAAGGGCTTTCTCCGTCTTGCAATTCTAGCCCGGACAATGAATTTGTGATCCGTAAGTTCTTTTCCTTCCCAGAACCTTGTATCGCATTCTTCTCATCCTGGATTAAATTTTCTTTCAAATTTTTGGATTCTGCCATTTTCTCTCCGCCATCACCATTAAGGGGAGAGACACCATTGCGACCCGAGCCCGAGCACCTACGCAACTCATTGTCAGCAGAAATAGGAATCGTCGAAGTCGAGGAAATGAAATCTTTTCTGATTCTGCCCTTATTCAAAGCCGGGATTGCCCCTGAACGGAAGTGATCGGCCACGCATTATCCTTGGAATTTTGAACTTTTGGCTTCCGGATTTTTTTGTCCTAGGTTCCATTTGCATAATTCCTCTTGATGATCCCTACTACAACATTTTAAACATAAAATCTTATTTTCCTCTATCTCAACCGATTGGATCCAATGATTTCCATCAATGTACAACATAATTTCTTCCGGAATCCACCTAACTGCTGCAATCTAAGTTGAGCATACAGATATTAATCCCCCTCTATAATGTCTGCATTTATATCCATTAGGGTACCAAGACAGCACCCAATTTTTTCTAAACATTCCTCTGACCAATATTCTAAGGGCAAGTTATAGAGGCTAATCCATATAGGGTGATCATAGGAATACAATTTTGCCGGATTAAAATTAGGATTACCAATTTTTGCATATAGAGCGGGTAATCTAATATCTTCCATAGTCCGCCCTGAAATACATTCTCTCTCTTCCGTAGATACGAAAATGGCCATGAAAAAACCTTTAGGAAGGAATTTGACCATCTCCTACGTCTTCCAATTCTTGACGATCCAAGTCCTAATTTTGTTCCTATCAGATTTTGTACCAATGGAACAAAAAATTACTGCCATTTCCTTCACCATTCCCACATCGTCTAAAGCCTCTTTCTAGATATCAATAATTTGAAATGATCTATGGATCTCTGCATTGCATCCACGATAATTTTCCTAGTTATTTTCGAACCTTTCATTATTATTTTTTTTAATACATTAGGGGTGAGGAGCCCATAGTGGAGCACCGTAACTTCGCATTTCTCAATTTCCTACCTGAAATTTCAAATCAGTCCCATTTTTTACAGCAGTTTATTTGGCAATTCACTTGTTTAAAAAATTCAATTTTAGGGTCACATCATCAAATATGATGCCACATCAACATGATTTTTGTTGAGGTATCCAAAAAGGCTCAAAAAAAAAAAGAAAAAAAGTGAGCCCGAGAGTGGTGCACTAAGTCATGTTTTATTGGTGCATCAATGTGGCATCACATGATTTGTTAGTTTGTGTACTTTATAGATATGAGTGTTTTGCAATTGAATATTAAGGTGCTCCATAGTAGGACCCACTTAAGACTACTTCTATCCCCACTATTGGAGCCCATTCAATTATGGGCCCCTCTCTCCTAGGGTAGACCCATGCGTTGCTCCTTGAAAATAGGAAAAGATTTCAAATTATCCTAAATAAAAAATTTCAAATGTTTATTAAGCAGCCCTATGAAGACAAATAAAAGATTATAATTTTTTTTTTTTATTAGATGAAGAAATTCAAAATACTTTTTGGCCTTATGTTTTATTATTTATCTTATATTTTAATAAATATTTATTATTTATTTTTTATTTTAAATTTATGTTTTAAAAAAGGTTGAAATAAATAAAAATAAAAATCATTTCATTATATTTGTTTTATTTATATTTATTATTGAATATATTATGTTTTTTGAAATAAATAAAAATAAAAATCATTTCATTTATATTTGATTTATTTAACATAATATATTCAATAATAAATATAAATAAATCAAATATAAATGAAATGATTTTTATTTTTATTTATTTCAACCTTTTTCAAAACATAAATTTAAAATATAAATAAATAATAAATATAAATAAATCAAATATACATGAAATGATTTTTATTTTTATTTATTTCAACCTTTTTTTAAACATAAATTTAAAATAAAAAATAAAAAATATATTTTGAAAATTTAAATTTTTTTTTTTTTTTAATTAATATACTCCTACCACTATAAAATGTATCCGACATAATTGAAAAACCGGAAAAGAAATGTCAGGTTTGAACCTAGGTTATGGGCGTCCATCAAAACACTAGAGCTAAGAGAAAAAGAGGAATTTAATCCTCCAATAGATACTTTCAAATGTTCCACATTGAAACGATGACAAATAAACAAAGCCCATCGGCCAATTTTAAAGAAGAGAGATATTCTATTAAAAGCATATGCATAACACAAATAGAAAAGCATGTTTTTCACACATGATTTTTTTTTCCCAAACATGTGTCTGTCCGACTACAACCAATTTCTGATCTTGCAATTGATGTAGAGGAGAGGGGCCCATAGTGTAGCGGGGTCTAATAGTGGAGATATAAGTAATCCTTAGTGGGCCCCATAGTGGAGTACTTTAATATCCAATTACAAAACACTTTTTATTCATAAAGTACACAAACTGACAAATCATGTGATGCCACATCAGCACACTAATAAAACATAACTTAGTGCATCACTATAGTCTCACCTTTTTTTTGGGCTTTTTTAAATACCTCAACAAAAAGTATTCTGATGTGGCATCATATTTGATGATGTAGTCCTAAAATGAAATATAGAAACACGTGAGTTACCAAATAAACTATTGTACAAAATTGGGAGTGATTTGAAATTTCCACATAAGATTTTGAGAAACACAAAATTAGGGTGCTCCACTATAGGCCCCTCTCCCCTTGTACCTAGCCATTTCTTTTGGACATTTAACTTACTGACTTGCACAAAAATAACATTCTTTGGACATTTAACTTACTGACTTGCACAAAAATAACATTTTTGCTTGTAAAGGTACTAAATCAGAAGTTTTTGTTTGTGGCATTGTGAGAAAATATAAAAGAAAAAATGTCTAACCTTCATTAAGGCCTACGTCCCATTGTTGAGCTGATTAACTACCAAACTGACTCAAAGACTTCCGACATAACATATGGGTGTAGGTCTGTTGTATTTGTATTTCCATTGGCAGTCTTTTGACTGTCCTCTTGTAATCTTTTTCTGCATTTTTCCAATAAAAGAAAAAAAACAAAAAGCACAAACATAGGGGTGTATGCCCATTCACCCACCAGCCCACTTTATCAAGAAAACAGTGTTCCTCACAACTTTGCAGGTAGCATTTTCCTCACAAGACTAGCACTATTTGTTACACAGCAAGGCGCATCTGATACATCTCATTAGCTATGTCAACCAAACAGTGCAAGAAATCATTTACCCACGTGTAAGTTGGTTTTCTTCAGTCGTCTTACATTGGTCTCAAAAAATATATGCCGTGAATCCGTGAAGGAAGGCCTTTTCTCTTATAGAAAGAACACTGTGGGCATGATTAAAGTCGTTAAATTAGTACATCCACCATTATACCTGTAAACCCTCCCCTGCCCCCTTCTCTATCTCCCTCAAAAAATATATGCCGTGAATCCGTGAAGGAAGGCCTTTTCTCTTATAGAAAGAACACTGTGGGCATGATTAAAGTCGTTAAATTAGTACATCCACCATTATACCTGTAAACCCTCCCCTGCCCCCTTCTCTATCTCCCTCCCCTAGATTGATTTGGGGAAAATCTCCCAACAAAATGTAATCAGTCAATTTAAAAATGCGACATGAATTAAAAACTAAAAGATCGAATCTCCCTCCCCTAGATTGACTTGGGGAAACTCTCCCAACAAAATCCAATCAGTCAATTTAAAAATGCGACATGGATTAAAAACTAACAGATTGAATTATTGATATCTTCTGATGTCGTTTGAGACCCTCCCCTGTTTGTACTGTTTTCTCATCTAAACCTCTTGCACGCCTGTAGTATAAGAAGAAAAACAGTGTTTGCAATAATTTTTTATATTATTATACTTTTGTAATTACTACATTCGCTTATGCTCTAAGACATCAAAAGAGCAACCGTAACTGAGCACATAATCACCGAGTCCTGTATAGTGAAAACCTCGAAAATCCCTTACACAAAATTACAAACTATCAGTCAAAGCGAAAACCCTCACAAGTTGAAATAAAGCTCGATTACAATTTAAGATCCCTTTCTCTGTTTAGCCAGAGATTTCAATAGATTTGACTTCAGGCTGAGGTTGAGGCTGCTTCGGCACTGTCACAGTCAGCACTCCATTTTCCATGCCCGCTTTCACTCCATCCACCATCGCATTCTCAGGTAGCCTGAAACGCCTTAGGAATTTACCTCGCGAGCGTTCAATACGATGATATTTCTCGTTCTTTTTTTCCTCTTCTTTGCTGCGTTCTCCACTTATCTGAAGAATTCGGCCGTCCTCCACTTCAATTTTTACCTCTTCTTTTTTCAATCCTGAAAGAAGTCACACATTCCGTTTTAATATCTCTAGAAACAAAAGGAAATTTTCTACAGTCAAAACAGAGAATTGTTAGTTGAAAATCATAAATTAATAAATACCAGGAAGGTCGGCCTTGAAGATGTGGGCATCAGGGGTTTCCTTCCAATCGATCTGTGTGTTGGCTACAGCGGCTGCATCCCTTGCGAAATCCGTGGAGGGCCTTGCTACATCCCTGAAAATTGAGGAATCAAAAACCTGAAAAGGATCCCACACATCCATTGAGAATGGATCATACACAGTCGAGGATCTCCTGCCCCAAAGACTTGGAATAATAGACATTTGAACACTTCGCAATAAAAGCTCTGCAACTCAAAGTTTGCTTAAAATGTTTGATGATGGGCCAATTCCAGATTGCGCATATATATAATGCTAAAAGATTGCAGTCACAAGAAGGCAGTGGCAAAGGTAGAGTAGTTCTAGATGTTTCCGAAGGCACCAGAGTCTTCTAGCGGTTATGGCAACCGCTGCACTTTACCCACGGGATTATGTTAGTCTAGAGTATTCGAGTGGCATATAGAATGAGACACTTGGCTTTCGTTTACAAAGGGCCGTGGAGCGTATGTTAAAAGCTAGCATTAACGTTCATGTACCTGGGGACCACTAAGTCCGACCTCTGCACAAATAAATATTTTACCTTTGCATGGAAATGAATACTACAAAGTTATTGTAATGCTTTTGTGTTGATGACCATTCCTATTTAATTTTAAGCCATAACCCCTTGAAATTTAGTAGTGATTAATTGTTTTGCTTGTAGCGAATTAAAATCTATTATTTTCTTTTCTATATATTATAATTTAATTTTAATATATTATATTTTATTTTTTCTAAAATTAAATACACGATTTTTAACTTTTCAAATTCTGAAAATTATTTTTCCTTGATTTTATTGGCTAAATTTTTTCGAGGGGATTTCTAGGGAGCATAAATTTTTTATCGCAACTTTTCAAGGTTTTTTTGTTACAATGACCATAATCAAAAAAATATTTAACTATTTTTTAGGAAAAATTTTAAACTCTTCAAAATTCAATAATTTAACTTGTATAATTTTCAAAAACATATCAATAAATAGTTTTAAAGTGAAATAAAAATAATAAAATAATATTATGTTTGTTTCAATTTTCAATTTGTGTATTAATTAATATAAATTATATTGATTTATAATTGTAAATTTTATATTTTATTATTTTAAAATATTATTTAAAAAATTAAAAAAATATTTTTTGAAAATTGTGAATTATATATGAAAGCAAAGTAAAATATTTTTAATGTTTACTTTAGAAGATTGAATTTATTTCAAGAGGATAATTTTTTTACTTTTGATTGCTTCAAAACCAACTAAAAAAACAAAACTCATTAAAATATAGTATTGCAAGTACTAATAATGATAACTATTCAAGTGGAAGTAAATATGAGCTAATAAACTTGAATTTCATGAAAGATAAAATTAATATGCTATCTACTTTTTCTCTGCAACAAGATTTAAAGTATTTAAGTGAAAACAAAAATAAAAAATTAAATAATTTTGTTTTAAAAGTTTGCAATCACTAAAAAATCTAACTTCTAATTTCTTAAGAAATACAAATAGAATAGATATCTTAATTACATATATCTAAAAGACCAAAATAAAGATGTCTATCTATTCATTTCAATATAGACACCTCAACATTGGTATTTCTTGATGTCTTTTAGATAGATATAATTAAGATATCTATGTTAGTTTAGACACACACACATATACTTCATATGTTGTAGAAAATCCAATATATTCATATGATCATATATTTAATAAAATGGAATATATCACAACATTTTTGAAAGCATGCAATATTATTAATAAATTCTATCAAAACTTTTAAATTACAAAATATATATTTTAAAAACTAATAAATATTTTTCTCTTTTTCTAAAAGGTGAAAATGAAGACCACATCTATTACAATAAAAAAATTTAAGTACTTGAAAATCTATTCATTTATAATGTATATAGTAGTAATAAATTTTCACCTTTATTTTTAAGAATTTACATTCAATTGGAAAATAAATCGTAAAAAAATTATTTAAAATTTTCATGAATAATTTAAAAAGTTTAAAATTATATTTGAAATGAAATTATTCTGATTTTAATTCTTCCTTTTTGTGTGTTTAAATTTTGCTTCATTTTTCCACAGTTTATTGGAGGCAGTTTTTTTGCCACTTTTAATTACATAATAAGGTTCGCTTGATTTTGGGGAGTTACAAATTATTTCCAACGAAAATATGAGATGTTGCGTGGTACGCGAGCTTAATTCATTACATTTCAATTTCCATGGGAGACATCATGTTTAAACTTGATTCTAAAGCAATGAAGATTTACTTACTTGAATGTGGTAGGTTTCTTACATGGTTTCTTGAATGTTGATGCAGTGAAGTAGATGAGATATACAACATCTGCAGTGCAGTTCTAATAATTAGTCTTGGTCTGAAGGCTTAAGACTTGCTAATTCTATCAAGTATCAATTTTCTCAAGTTGGATGGAAGTTTAAGTTTTTTCCCACTTATGTTTTGGTGCATTTTTGGTCTTAGAATGATTCTAGGAAATTTTTTATTTTTCATACTTTATTTGGGTCATGGAATGGTTTGAATAATGTTTATTTTAAAATTTCATGAATAGATGAACTTTTTTCCAAGATACCTGTTTTTTCTTGAAATAGTTGCTAGCTTTGACAAATTGTAAGAGGTGAGTGACGAGTCATTTGAATTTGAATGATAGTTTATTTCCACTCATCTCTCTGACCTGATACCAACTACAAGCCCTGAAACTATTGATATGATGATTGTAAGTCACTTCTTTGTAGCTCTATGCAACAACTTATGTCTATATAAAATTAAATAGGTATTTCGTTTGAGATTCATTTAATTGTATTTTGTAGTCACTTTGTGCATGGGATCCAAACAAGAGGCTAACTGTGGTTGAAGCATTGAACCACCCATTTATTAGTTATTGTGAAGATCTGAATTTTCTATTTGCAACTTTTAACTGAGATATTTATAATTTTGTATGCTTTTTGAATA
Source organism: Sequoia sempervirens (assembly GCA_007258455.2). Lineage (NCBI taxonomy): Eukaryota > Viridiplantae > Streptophyta > Pinopsida > Cupressales > Cupressaceae > Sequoia > Sequoia sempervirens. Next base: position 440,545,696 of record VDFB02271358.1, on the reverse strand, counting down.
TTTTCTCTTTTTATGCCCTTTATTATTTTACATGGCAGTTTACTTTGTATTGTGTTCAAGCCTGTGTGTACATACCCCCTTCTCTTAGATTAAGAGAACCAATATCCAAACATCGATTTTCAAGTTTGTAATGCTTATAATCTCCACAATTTAAAGTATTTTGAATTGTAAGATTAAAGAGAATGGCCTATTACTTTGTAGAAAGTGGTGAAGGTGTTGTTTTGCAATACTAAATAAAAAATTACAAGGGAGCCTTCGAAGGTAAATTTGGCAAGCAGAACTTGGAGGTGGTAGCTAATACAAAAACATCAAATAATCATTATGTAGGGAAGATACATGATCCTTTCTATAAAGCTAATTGTTTTCAACTTATCCCTTAGTTTTGTTTTCTTGGATTGCAACTGGTTTTATTTTGTTCAATTGCAAAATTCCACTGAGCTAACTTAGTTTTATTTTTATGAAATTTAGGATCACAACAGAAGGAGCCCATGGAAAGATAGGTAATGCTCGTGTTGTATTGTATTTTATTTATTATAAGTGCCCTTCTAGCATATGCTTGTAGTTTATGTAAGTTTGTCTATTGTAGTTAAAAAGAACTACTGTTGTAAATAATATGGCTTTTAAGAATTATTTTGGAGAGGGTTTAGTATTATTTTTAATTTCACCTTTAATATCTTGTCTAATATTAAAATTACCATACTAGTTTGTTAACTCCCATTATGCTATTTCCTTTCCTTTCCTTACAAATGATAGTATTAGCATTACTCTTCCTGTCACCAATTACTTGAGAAATAATTTTAATATTTACGGACATACCTACAATAGTAATACTTCTCCCCTCTAACCCATACGTTATTACTAATTAATTTTCAAACTTACTTGAGTATGGAATATTCTTTAACTTGGATAATATTATTATAGGTATAAATTTTAATGAATATATTTATTCTCTAAACCATTGGATTAATTGAATTATTTTTTTGGAGGACATACAATCCTTGATTCAATATAATTGGTCAAATTATCGAATTGTATACTTCCATTATTTAATCTTAGAATAAATATTAAGATTGTTTGTCCAATAACCTAACCTTGGGATAATGAAAATTAATATCTAACCTGTGATGAAATGGAGGTACTTAACATTATTACTTTTGTTGTGTATTTCAGTCACACATAGATTATAGTTAAGTACAAGCAACAAATATCTTATTCTATAGTGAATACTTGAGTTAATACAGTACACCCATTGACAAATTTCAAGATTATTATAAAGTTATTATCTTATAAACATTGTTACTAAAACATAGTACACACATCAAATTAAAACATTTCTATTCTAAAACTTTTTGGCAGGAACTTTGCTGCTTGCAGCTCTTATTTCTAAAATGATGATATGGTGATATATTTTTAAAAAATTTGATCTTTTAAAATTTCTTCATTCTTTTTATAAATCATTATTAGTTCCTATAGGAACTATTGCAGAGCATGTCAGTATATTTTCTAATGTTAGGAGGTACGAGGGCGCACAAATTTTGAAGGAGACTTTGTAGACTGTCAAATGGCTTAGGAAGTTAGCGATTAGGGTAGAGTCGTTGCATGCAAACAGACACATGCAAAGAGACATTACACTTACCTGGCATTTGTGTCTGAAATCTCTTTTTTATTTCATATGTTGGCTTTCTTTCGCTTCATTTTGTGTTGTTTTGTCTCTATTGAGCATATCTTTGGCATTGAGTTTGGCTACAAGTGGAGTAAAGGCTGAAACATCAGACAAGTTCTGGTTTACAAATTTAATGGTTTGCTTAACCTGGAGCATATATTTCATATAATAACTAAGCCTAGATTTTCTGCATGATTTTAGGGTGTTGACAAGAACAAATACAGACATGCTTCGTATTTACAGTTTTGAGAAAAAATATCTCAATTTTTAGGGTATGCCTTTCATTAGTTCTTTTTTGTAAGAATTCATTCAAAACTTTGTCGGGGAGGTGGAAGAAAGCAGGGGCAGAGATTCGTTACAGGGGAACAAGAAGGCAGGGACAGGGGAATGTACGACAGAGATACTGGAGATACTCCAGATTTAATAGGTATTCATTCACTTGAAATTTGCTTTCGAAAGGGCATTAAAGATATGTTACCTCATGGAATGCAATGATTGTAGGATATGAACTTTGGATTTTCTGCCACTAATATATCTGTATGAACCATGGCGCTTCAAGCATGGTGAACATCATGCCAAGACAAACATGTCAATAGGACATCTTTGCTTCCAAACTATTTAAAAATTTAAGCTATATGTATTTTCTTTATGTGGGAAGGATTTTCATTCATTTCCAAAGTACTACATGGTTTTCTTGTTTATATCGATTTTTTGTGCTCAAGTATTACATGCTTTCCTCCTTTCTAGCAGCAAGGCAATGAACTGTTTGATAAAATGCTTTGGTAGACATTGAATGTAGTATCATAGACAAGGCAGTGAACTATTTGGAAAACCACATTTCTTTGAGGCACTTTTTCGAATAGTTCATTTCCCATCACCGTGAGATAACATTTCTTTGAGGCATTCTTCTAAACAGTTCATTGCCTTGTCTATGGTGTATGGCATTCCATCACCATGAGACCACATTTCTTGGAGGCATTTTCCCAAACAGTTCACTGCCTTGTCTATGCTATTGATTACTATTATCCTTTGATATATTTTTTCCAAGCATCTATAGCTTGTTCAAAAGCACCTGTTTTAGGCTTTTAGCCATGGCAGCAAGGCAGTGAACTGTTTGATAAAATGCTTTGGTAGACATGTATGAAAAATGTGGTAGCATAGATAAGATAGTGAACTATTTGAAAAAAATGGAGTAGTTTCACGAGGCAAGAGACCACACGAATTTGGAAGGAGGCTATGTAAGCTATCACGATGGCTTGGATAGTTGGTGATTAGGGTACAGTCATTGCATGCAGATAGACACATGCAAAGAGACATTGCACTTACTTGGAATTTGTGTCTGAAATACCTTTTTTATTTCATTTGTTGGCTTTCTTCTGCCTCATTTTGTGTATTGAAAATCAAATTTAAGTAATCTTTGAAGGTGGGATGGCCATTGATAAAATACAAGTTGGATGTTATAGGTTGGATCAACTTTTGGTTGATGCCATGGCTTGGTTATCACTTCTAGGTAAGGACCTCTCCTTAAGCTTATCTTGTTTATTGATGAAACTGTATACTTTCTTGTAGAAATTATCGGACCATTTCTAGTTCTCCATTTTCTCATCACTCCCATATTGTATTAGCATACCAACTTAAAATAAAGAACCTAGATTAATGAAAATGCATAATGATGAATTTCCTTGTAGATCGTCTTAAACACTCCTTTTCTCACTCTGTCAAGGTAACTTTAGTAATAATTTGTAACCAATTTTACTTTCATTGATAAGGAATAGGTTAAAATTTAGATTTTCCAACAATACTCAAAGTTTCATAGAATTTTTTTACTAAAATTTACTTTTACTAATAGCTTCTATAGATTATGAAATTTAATTTTAATATTTTACTTGGTTTTAATGAATGGCTTGTCAAAATTTGATAATTCTTTTGTTTCCCTTACAAAATGAGATGCAAATCTTCACAACAAAGATCATTGAAATGATGAAAGCAGAAAAGCTATTCGCATGGCAAGGAGGGCCCATTATCTTGGCACAAGTAGGTTATCCTGTAGTACTATTTCAGTATTTTGTTTTTTAAGTAGGCTTTTCGATAAACTAAGCGGATGTCACATGATTCAATGTTTTATGCAAATTGAAAATGAGTATGGAAATCAATAGGAACATTATGGATAAAAGGGAAAGGCCTACATAAATTGGGTTGCTAAAATGGCAGAAGCATAGAATATCAGTCTTCCTTGGGTGATGTGCCAACAAGAAGATGCTCCTGACCCTATTATGAGCACCTATTTAGATGAAATGAAGCCGATGTTAATATATTCACTTCTTATTTGTACTCAAACTGGTGCATTTCAAATTTTTTTTTTTACAGATTAATGCATGCAATGGTTTTTATTGTGATAGCTTTGAACCCAATTCCATGAAAAAGCCAAAAATGTGGACTGAGAACTAGTCTGGTTGGTAATGTTTTCTTAGTCTCTGATGTAACTATTACACATATGCATGGCTACATGACTTTTTTTTCTATTTAGTTGATAGGTAGGAGTTTAAAGCTACTAATTGAGATAATTTTAGAATCTTTCCCTATAATCATAATTGAACTTTACTCTGGCATAAAAGTGATTCTATGTTATAATTGCACAACAGTAGAATTCTCATAAGTTGTCAACTCCTTGATGGTTGTGGCACTTCTTTCTTCCCAATATGTTGGTTTCATTTTAACAGGTTTCTAACATTTGGAGGGAGGGTCCCCCATAGGCCTACAGAGGATGTTGCATTTGCAGTAGCATGGTTTTTTCAGAGAGGAGGAACATTTTAGAACTATTACATGGTGAGTTTATATTGTTGAATCCTCTTGAATTCATGTACTCATTGGTGTTAAATATTAGTAAAATTTAAATTAGATTTGCGCAAAACTTTTATAGAAGTTCATTAGGATTACCTTAAATACATTTTTGTGTAGTGTCATGGAGGAACAAACTTCGACAGGACAGTTGAGGGTCCATTCATCTCTACTAGTTATGACTATGATGCACCTCTTGATGAATATGGTATGCAAAGCTATGCTAATATGATTTTCTCTAAATTATTGTTGTTAATTTTCTCTAACGTGCATAGCTTAATATGCACCTACCTTATAGGGTATATAAGGCGGCCAAAATGGGGACATATTAAAGAATTGCACTGCGCTATAAAGCAATCTGAAGCTACTCTAGTCAATGGAAATATCTATTATAGCATATCAAGGTATGACCTTCAGGTTTGTCTTTTCATTAAGAGCATATAACTGAAATTAAAATGTTGCATTATGCTAGCTAATCAAACTCTTCTGTGTACATCAAAATTTTAGAAAAATCTAATCTTGCTTGACTCTTAAACATTGTTTAGAGAGGAAAAATATAAGAAGTTTGTTGAGGATAAATCATTTGACTTTACAACTAAAGATTATGGACTTATGAAAACTGAGATTTTATATTGGATATTCAGGCAATAGTGTATTCTGTGAACTCTTCTGGCATATGTGCTACATTTCTCAGAAACACACAACGTAGGAAGGATGCAACTGTACAATTCAATGGAATGCCATATCACTTACCTGCTTGGTCTGTTAGTATTTTGCCTGATTGTAAGCATGTTGTCTTCAATATTGCAAAGGTTATTCTTGCTTTCACTTATTGAGTTGGAGTTAGGTTTAGTTCATAGTGTGACAAAACTTACAAGATCATATAAAATTGTATAAATATGCCTTTGTCTATGAACTATAAGTACGTACGCAGACTTATTCAATGGCAATGGAGAAGGTTAGCCTAGAATCACTTCTTCCTACTGAAACTAAAACCTCATGTAGCGATTTAAAACGATCCATAAACTGGTCATGGCACAAAGAACCTATTGGAATTAGTAGTGTTGAACATTTCTCTAGCAATTGCTTGCTAGAGCAGTTGTACACAACTAAAGATAAAAGTGATTTTCTGTGGGTATACAAATAGGTATATATCAACCCTTGTCTTTCATATTCACTAATAGGCTTATAGAATGTAACAAATTTGATATGAACAAATGAGTATAATCTCACTGGAAATGTCAATTGGCTACAATTTAACTTCCTGGAGAATCTTTTGTTAGGAAATAGTGATTTTGGTTGTTTGATTTTGCTGATGTTTTCTAAAATTTGGCTTTCTTGTAAAATCTTATGGTTTATGTGCTTCAAGGTGTAAAAGTCACAAAGGCATGATTGTACAAGCCACACAGGAGTGATTTCTGACACTTTATTTTATTGTTTTATCAATACAGTGTACATGTTTTGAAGATGAACCCTCTTCAAAGAACAAGAGTCAAGTATACTTGCATGTTGAGACACGAGGCCATGCACTCCATGTGTTTGTCAATAGACAGTTTGCAGGTAGGCAACACTCTGTGATTCACATTTCTGGCTACTTATGCACTCACAAGTTAATTTTCTTAAATCATTTCGAAAATGGGGTGGTGGTAAGACAAACTAGTGTCACAATGGCAGTGCCTCGTACATTTTAATTTGTGCCAAGAGCTGTTCAGAAGCTTCATGCCCAAGCTCGTAGACTAAAGATCACAATCTTAATTTCTGTCAGTAGTTGTTGCAAAACTGCCCTGCTAGCACTAGGAAAGAACTACGATGCACTACAAATCTTGTTAAATATTTTATTGTATTCATGTTTTATTTACATGTACTTCCAGATATTAGTCTAGATTTTTAGATATCTATTTTTAATCTTAAGATCTCACATTCCTCCTCCAAGTTGTAGATCAAATTCATTTTTTTAATTTTGAAAGTTTAAAGTGCTGATTCATTTTCTCTTCTACTAGCCATTGGAAGCCAACTTGGTACATGTTTTCTAACAATTAGTTATGTCTCAATAGACTTGTTTAAACATAATTTAATCATTCAAAATATTATGTATAGAAGAAAGAAAAATTATCAAAACACTTTATTTAGAGCACTAAAATAAAGTTAAACCTACATCAAATTTATTTAGAACACTCATGTGCTTAATTGTTGTCTTTGATATTCCTTGACAACTATGAAGCTAGTCTAATCAATGGGTCAACTAAGGACAACATAGTGTTTTGAGATGGCAATCTCCCCAAGGTATTTATCAATATTGTTAATCCTTATTCACAAGAAAATATAAAAGATGAGAAAAATAAATCAGATAGTCATATAGTCTACTAGATTAATTATGCAACTTATAATGTAGGTCTAGGCCTTGGATAATTTATGTAAAGCTTGAGTTCAATCTTGCATAATATGGATTTGACTTGCATATAATTTTGTGTTTGTTATAGATCCTTGTTAGCAAGCACATTAATGATTATTGTAATGCTCTAAGCCAACTACCTAGAACATTATCCAAGTGAACTAATTTTATTTCGAAAAGGCTGATATAGTAATATATATATTTTTTAAAAGTTTGGTATTTTAAAGTTTCTCCATTCTTTTTATAAATCATTTTTATATATTTGATTTTATTCATGTTCTAGATCTATATTTGTTCTCATACATTAGTATAGATTTTTGCATATCTATTTTTAATCTTAATATCTCACATTCCCCATCGTAGGTCATTTTTGCAATGTGCAAAATTGATCCTCCAAGTTGTGGGTCTAAATCAATGATGAAGAAATAAAAACTCACACAACATCTCAAATCAACTTCCACAAAACTTAGACTAGAAAGACTCCATTAATGATTAACTTTAAATCAACAATTACATGTGTCAATTCAAATCAATTTACAATTGCACAACCATATGCCCAAATTTAAAAATAATCTAATAACTTCATTCATTCCAATTTCATAAAAAATACATTGCATTTCTAGGAAACTCCATCATTGCTCTATATTCTTCGTCTGCAACCTTTGCTTTCTTTGCACACCATTGTCCTACCATCGTTAATCTGCAACTACTCAACTTCTTCTATCACCTCACTCCTTCTACAGAGCACGTTCTCCTCGTATTCTATCTTCTTCACCCATTTGCCATCTCTTCAAGTATTAACTCTACTAATTTCTAGATCACACATTGCTTGGTCAATTGATATTTCTAACCACTATAACCTTTATTCCCCTATAACGGCCTATCCAACTTACTTGACTCATGAAATTGCTTCTTACTTGCCTTGGTTACATGCCCTCTTACCTATCCAATCTCTACACTAACTTTGTCATCTTTTCCTACAATTATTATTTCTTCCTTCTGCACTTTGACTATACTCTCTTCTTAGTATTCACTTTCAAACTTTATTGCAACTCCTAACTCCCAGCCCACACATTGCCTTTGTTTCTTACTCCTGTGCCATTTTCTTTTATTGCAATTTGAGACTACAATCTATGCCTTCTATCTCTTTGTGCATCGATTTCCATCTCTGCATACGTATACTTTGGTTTTGTTCATGCCACCTCTACTCTGCTCCCAAACCACATTTTCTTGCTGCTTAAGAATACATTTAAGCATTCCATTACTTGGATTGTGGTGTGGGTAAAAAGGGGGGGGGGAGTTTTCTCTACATATTTCCCTCCTACACCACCCCCTCCTATCTCCTTTTACTTGTGTCCCAATTCACTAAGCTCTTTCCTGGGGTTTTAAACCAAGGAAAGTTTTTTCCTTTTTGTTGACTTGCGTCCCTTCATTTTCCTTCCATAAAATTCAAATAGTCTTCTCAAATTGAATCAACACCCCTTATGAAATATATTCAAACATTTTCAACGAATCGACCCATTTTAATAACTTAAATATCCAATTTCAATTTTTTTCACTTCGCTAAATTTTCAACTCCTTATCCTATCATCTTTGGATTCATTGAGTTGTGCCAAGAACAAATTGAACAAATAAAATAAAATTTATCCAAGAGCATATAAGAAACATCAGTTCAAAGTTAAAGCCAAATATTCGATATTTTGATAATCAATGTAAACAATGTCAACCAATCTCCATCAAAGACCATTGAAACCAAACCAAACTACCCACAAAGAATGAAAAGAAAAAGAAAAATAACAAAACTAACCTAATTTTTTTTGTTCAATGTTGATTTCCTGTGGACCTAGATGCTCCTGCATTAGACACACCAGGTAAGAAATTTGTGAGCATGGGCTCACAAAGGTGGAGCTAAGTGATATAATCACCCTTCTAGATTGCAAATAATCTACAACAAACTCCATTGTTGAAAGCTTGACCTCCTCCACCAAATAATTCCTCTTCTTCTCTCCATGCCCTCCTTTGGCATGTCTTCACTACAATTCACCCTTGCAACCTCAACACTACAACCATACCTCAATCCTCACGAAGATTCCACTTCGTCCATTATAATCCTCCACTATAACAATTCCTTGTCAGCCCTCAATCGTTCAAGACTTCACACACCTGCAATGATAATTTTGAGCTCCTCAATCACACTTTTTCAATCCAAAAGTTCCACCATAAGCTACCTCATGTTCAATGGTCTACTTATGCACCTGAAACCTCTACTCACTTCCCTCTCCACTCGCAGGTCCTGGTGTGAATTGTCTCACAATCAACGATTTTCCCATATGCTCAAAACCTCTGGATCTAGTACCATTTGATGAAGAAAGAAAAAATATCACAACATATCCAATCAACTTCCACAAAACTCAAATTACAAAGACTCCATTAATGATTAACTTTAAATTGACAATTACATGTGTTGGTTCAAATCAATTTACAATTGCACAACCATATACCCAAATTTGAAAATAATCAAATAACTTCATTCATTCCAATTTCATGAAAATTACATTACATTTCTAGGAAACTCCATTGTTGCTTTGTATTCTTGTTCTACAACCTCTAATTTCTTTGCACATCACTGTCCTACCATCGTTAATCTGCACCTACCCAACTTCTTCTGTCGGCTCACTCCTTCTACAAAGCACATTCTCATATTTTTCTTCTTCACCCATTCACCATATCTTCAAGTCTTAACTCCACCATTTCTAGATCACACGTTGCTTGGTCCATTGATATTCCTTCCCACTATAACCTTTGTTCCCCTATTATGGCATGTCCAACTTATTCAACTCATGAAATCGCTTCTTACTTTCCTTGGTTGTGTGCCCTCTTACCCATCTAATCTCTACATTGCCTCTATCATCTTTTCATGCAATTATTTTTTCTTCCTTTTGTGCTTTGACTATACTCTCTTCTTAGTATTCACTTTCAAACTTTATTGCAACTCATAACTCCCAACCTACATGTCGCCTCTATTTCTTACTCTTGTGCCATTTTCTTTTATTGAAATTTGAGATTACAATTTGCACCCTCCTCTATCTCCTTGTACATCAATTTCCATCTTTGCATACGTATACTTTGGTTCTATCCATGCCACCTCTACTCTACTCCTAAACCACAATTTCTTGTTGCTTAAGAATATGTTTACGCATTCCATTACTTGGATAGTGGTGTAGGTAAATGGGGTGGAGTCTTTTTTTGCATATTGCCCCCCTACACCCCCCCCTCCTATCCCCTTTTAGTCACTTCCCAATTCACTAAGCTCTTTCCTAGAGTTTTAAACCAAGGAAAATTTATTCCTTTTCACTGACCTGCATCCCTTTATTTTCCTTCCATAGAATTCAAATAGTCTTCTAAAACTAAATCAACACACCTCATGAAATATATTCAAACATTTTCAATGAATTGACCCATTTTAATAACTTAAATATTGAATTTCAATTTTTTGTTCACTTTATTGATTTTTTAAATCCTTATCCTATCATCTTTGGATTCATTGAGGTGTATTGAGAATAAATTGAACAAATGAAATTAAATCTATCCAATAGCATATAAGAAACTTCAGTTCAAATTTCAAACTAGATGTGCGATATTTTGATAATCGATGTCAACAATGTCGACCAATCTCCATCAGAGACCACTAAAACAATAGGTTATATAGAAAGAAGTAGAGAGGAAAGGTGGTTGGGAAGATGGAAGAGAGAGATATATCGAGAGACAAAGATAAAGAGAGGAGATAATATAGATGAAATTAGAGAGGGAAGGAGGAGGGAGAGAGAGAGAGAGGTGAGATATAAGTAGAGAGGGAAGGAAAGAGGGGGAAATAGAAAAAATTAGAGAGGGATGGATAGAGAGATGAGATAGAGAGAAGGAGAGAGGGAATGAGAGAGATAATGGTGAGATAGAGAGAAGTGGAGAGAGAGAGAGAGAGAGAGGAGAGAGGAGAGAGAGAGAGAGAGAGAGAGAGAGAGAGAGAGAGAGAGAGAGAAGGGGGGATGGAGATAGAGAGTAGTAGAGAGAGGAGAGAGTGAGAGAGAAAGAGGGGAGAGAGAGGGAGAGAGTTAGAAAGAAAGAGGGAGAGAAAGAGAGAGAGATAAATAGACAAACAAACAACGAAAGATACAAAGATAGAGAGAGAGAGAGAGGGGTATGGAGGGAGGGAGAGGTAAGGAGAGAGAGAAGTGAGAGAGGGAGGAGGAAGGGAGGGATATGGAGAGAGGGAGAGAGAGAGAATAGTGAGATAGAGAGTATGAAGAGAGAGGAGGGAGGGAAGGAGAGGTAAGAAGAGAGAGGTGGGATAGAGAGGAAGGAAAAGTGAGAGAGAGAGGTGATAGAGAGAGTAGACAAGGAGGAAGATGGTGGGGTTGAGAGAGGGAAGGAGGTAGTGAGGGAGGGAGAGAGAAAGAGGTATAGAGGGATATGCTAGATAGAGATAAGTAGAGAGGAAAGGTGGGTGGGGGGAAGGAAGAGAGATATATAGAGAGACAAAGACAAAGAGAGGAGGGCCCGATAGAGAAAATTAGAGAAGGATGGAGGGAGGGGATAGAGAGGTGAGATAGAGAGAAGTGGAGAGGGAAGGAAAGAGGGGGGGAAATAGAGAAAATTAGAGAGGGAGAGAGGGAGAGAGAGGTGAGAGAGAGAGGGAGAAGTGGGAGAGAAAGAGAGGTGATAGAGAGTTTTCATGGAGAGAATAGACAAGGAAGGAGGAAGGTGGAGATATTTAGAGAGGGAAGGAGGGAGTGAGGGAGAGAGAAAGATGTATAGAGGGATAGATTAGATAGATATAAGTAGAGATGAAAGGTGGGTGGGAGGAAGGAAGAGAGAGATATAGAGAGACAAATAAAAAAAGAGGAAGGGACATAAATAAAATTAGAGAAGGATGGAGGGAGGGTAGGAGAGAGGTGAGATAGAGAGTAGAGAGGCAAGGAGAGAGAGGTGAGATACAGAGAGAGTATAGAGGGAATGAGAGAGGGGGAGATAGAAAATAATAGACAAGGAATGAGGGAGTGAGGGAGAGAGAGAGGTGAGCTAAAGAGTAGAGAGAGAGAGTGAGAGAAAGAGGAAAAGAGAGAGTGAGAGCGGAAGAGGGGAGGGAGAGAGAGTAGAGAGGGAAGAAGAGAGTGAGGGAGAAAGAGAGGAGAGAAAGAGGGAGATATTTAGAAATAAAAAGGGAGGGATAGAGAGATAGAGACAAAGAGACAAAGACAAAGATAGAGATAGAGACAAAGAGAGAGAGAGACACATAGAGAGAGGGATGGAGGTAAGGAGGGAGGGATAGGTAGGGAGACAGGGAAGTGAGATAGAGAGTAGAGAGAGAGAGATGAGAGGGAGAGGGGAGATGAAGATGTAGAGAGGGAAGGAGGCAGCGAGGGAGATGGAGAGCAGAGAGAGATGTAGCGATCCAGAGAAAAGAGAGAAATGGGTCAAAAACAGTAACAAAGGGAGATAGAAGAAGAGAGAGGTAGACAGGAAAGGATGGATATAGGGTTAATGAGGGAAGACAAGGTATAGAGGGTGGGAGATACCTAGAGAGGGTTGGGAGAGAATAGGGTAAGTATTGGTTAAGAGGGAGGAGAAAAAGAGGGACTAAAAGGTAAAACCTTGACTATCCATCATCGATCGTAAATTGTAAACTTTAAGCCTTATCAAAGTGGGGTAGTGAGAGAAAAATAGAAAGTGGTGAAGTTTGTATTTTTTTCAATATATCATCATTTGGAGAGCACCAAATTTGGTGCTCACCAAATGCAATGCAACATTTAGCAAGTTCCAAATTTGGTGCTCTCCAAATTTGGTGCTCACTATATTATTTGCATTGGGGATATGATTTTTTAAAAGGGTAACAAAATTTCATATATTTTTGGTTGTGTAACTGTCACATTTGCACGGACCTTTCAATGCAAGTTTATAAAAAACCATGATGTCAGGCTCTCTCTTAGCTATCTAAATATATAATTTTTTTAATGTTTTTATTATGTTAATGTTTTCATCCATAACTTCTCTTGTTAGTGCCTTCATTTTTTTGTCAAAAAATAACATGTGCTAGTTTTAGAATAGATTTTTACTCATTCATAAAATTTTGAAACAAATTATAGTTTTATAAACTAGACTCCATTCTACACATAATAAAAAATGATTTTTGATTAGTTTTCAAAAAATTTAGGGGGGAACATGCTCAAATTTCAACTTTTCAGGATGTGTCCACTTTGAAAATTTATAAAATATTATATATATTAATTAAAAAAATAGTCGAAAGAACTAGGATAAACTACATGGTGTTAGCTAACTTCTCATCATTTGTATTTTTGAAATTCTAAAAAAAGTTAATGAAAAAGGGAGGGGCCCATAGACACTATGATGTATTTTGATAAAAATAGGACTTGTTTTGCCCCCCCTCCTTTTTCAAACCCTTAATCTTCATTATTTTAAAAAAATAGTAGCTTAGAAATTAGACTTAGAGAACGTCAAATCTTGTTCTTGTTGCATCTTCAAAATTTGAGTGTAACTCTCTTCATTTTCTCATGAACATCAGACTTTGTTGATTTCATAAAAAAAGTGGCATCTTAAGAGCCATTTTTGTGTCATAGATTGGTGCACACAACCGTATGTGAAATATTTGCAAGATGTATGAAAGATTTTTTATTTTTTGTGAATTTAAATGATGAAAAATGCAAATTTGAAATTCTAAATGAGATGCAAAACAAGCTAATGTCAATCCTAGATATCTAGGGTTTTAGAGTCAAATCAAAATTTATGATGTACAATGTTGAGTTCACCAAAATGAAACTAAGGGAAAAGGGAGAATGAATTCAATCAATGTGGAATGATAAATGACATAGGATTCAAATACACCTTTCCCCAATTTCATTAGAAAGAGAGAAGATCGCAAAGGGATAGGATTGATTTTCAACCTTGAGGTGAGTCAACCTTATTTTAGACCTTAGATCTCTACCTTCTTATGACAGAAATGGCTGATTTGGAATGTTTTGTAATGCTTTAAAGTGCATTAAATAAATGAATTATATGAACTAACACTTGAAGTAAAAAATCTATGATAACATAAACAAAAACAACAATTTGTAGGTAGATCTGAAAAGGGTTTGATGGTGTATACTTGCCATAAAAAGTGGGTTTTGGGGCCTGTAACAGGACTATTCACCCC
>VDFB02271358.1:440485510-440531496 GCA_007258455.2 Sequoia sempervirens | reverse complement strand
AATTCTTTTTTGCACCTAAAAGCAAAGTTAAGGGCTTTCTCCGTCTCTTGCAATTCTAGCCCGGCCAATGAATTTGTGATTCGTAAGTTCTTTTCCTTCCCAGAACCCTGTATCGCATTCTTCTCATCCTGGGTTAAATTTTCTTTCAAATTTTTGGATTCTGCCATTTTCTCTCCGCCATCACCATTAAGGGGAGAGACACCATTGCGACCCGAGCCCGAGCACCTACGCAACTCATTGTCAGCAGAAATAGGAATCGTCGAAGTCGAGGAAATGAAATCTTTTCTGATTCTGCCCTTATTCAAACCCGGGATTGCCCCTGAACGGAAGTGATCGGCCACGCATTATCCTTGGAATTTTGAACTTTTGGCTTCCGGATTTTTTTGTCCTAGGTTCCATTTGCATAATTCCCCTTGATGATCCCTACTACAACATTTTAAACATAAAATCTTATTTTCCTCTATCTCAACCGATTGGATCCAATGATTTCCATCAATGTACAACATAATTTCTTCCGGAATCCACCTAACTGCTGCAATCTAAGTTGAGCATACAGATATTAATCCCCCTCTATAATGTCTGCATTTATATCCATTAGGGTACCAAGACAGCACCCAATTTTTTCTAAACATTCCTCTGACCAATATTCTAAGGGCAAGTTATAGAGGCTAATCCATATAGGGTGATCATAGGAATACAATTTTGCCGGATTAAAATTAGGATTACCAATTTTTGCATATAGAGCGGGTAATCTAATATCTTCCATAGTCCGCCCTGAAATACATTCTCTCTCTTCCGTAGATACGAAAATGGCCATGAAAAAACCTTTAGGAAGGAATTTGACCATCTCCTACGTCTTCCAATTCTTGACGATCCAAGTCCTAATTTTGTTCCTATCAGATTTGGGACCAATGGAACAAAAAATTACTGCCATTTCCTTCAACATTCCCACATCGTCTAAAGCCTCTTTCTAGATATCAATAATTTGAAATGATCTATGGATCTCTGCATTGCATCCACGATAATTTTCCGAGTTATTTTCGAACCTTTCATTATTTTTTTTTTTAATACATTAGGGGTGAGGAGCCCATAGTGGAGCACCCTAACTTCACATTTCTCAATTTCCTCCCTGAAATTTCAAATCAGTCCCATTTTTTACAGCAGTTTATTTGGCGATTCACTTGTTTAAAAAATTCAATTTTAGGGTCACATCATCAAATATGATGCCACATCAACATGATTTTTGTTGAGGTATCCAAAAAGGCTCAAAAGAAAAAGAAAAAAAAGTGAGCATGAGAGTGGTGCACTAAGTCATGTTTTATTGGTGCATCAATGTGGCATCACATGATTTGTTAGTTTGTGTACTTTATAGATATGAGTGTTTTGCAATTGAATATTAAGGTGCTCCATAGTAGGACCCACTGAAGACTACTTCTATCCCCACTATTGGAGCCCATTCAACTATGGGCCCCTCTCTCCTAGGGTAGGCCCATGCGTTGCTCCTTGAAAATAGGAAAAGATTTCAAATTATCCTAAATAAAAAATTTCAAATGTTTATTAAGCAACCCTATGAAGACAAATAAAAGATTATAATTTTTTTTTTTTTATTAGATGAAGAAATTCAAAATACTTTTTGACCTTATGTTTTATTATTTATCTTATATTTTAATACATATTTATTATTTATTTTTTATTTTAAATTTATGTTTTAAAAAAGGTTGAAATAAATAAAAATAAAAATCATTTCATTTATATTTGATTTATTTATATTTATTATTGAATATATTATGTTCGCAATATATTCAATAATAAATCTCAAATAAATCAAATATAAATGAAATGATTACAACCTTTAAACTAAATTTAAAATAAATAATAAATAATAAATCAAATAAATGATTTTTAATATTCAATATAATAAATATAAATAAATAATAAATATAAATAAATCAAATATACATGAAATGATTTTTATTTTTATTTATTTCAACCTTTTTTTAAACATAAATTTAAAATAAAAAATAAAAAATATATTTTGAAAATTTAAAATTAATTTTTTTTTAATTAATATACTCCTACCACTATAAAATGTATCCGACATAATTGAAAAACCGGAAAAGAAATGTCAGGTTTGAACCTAGGTTATGGGCGTCCATCAAAACACTAAAGCTAAGAGAAAAAGAGGAATTTAATCCTCCAATAGATACTTTCAAATGTTCCACATTGAAACGATGACAAATAAACAAAGCCCATCGGCCAATTTTAAAGAAGAGAGATATTCTATTAAAAGCATGCATAACACAAATAGAAAAGCATGTTTTTCACACATGATTTTTTTTTCCCAAACATGTGTGTGTCCGACTACAACCAATTTCTGTCATCTTGCAATTGATGTAGGGGAGAGGGGCCCATAGTGGAGCGGGGTCTAATAGTGGAGATATAAGTAATCCGTAGTGGGCCCCATAGTGGAGTACTTTAATATCCAATTACAAAACACTTCTTATTCATAAAGTACACAAACTGACAAATCATGTGATGCCACATCAGCACACTAATAAAACATAACTTAGTGCATCACTCTCAGTCTCACCTTTTTTTTGGGCTTTTTTAAATACCTCAACAATAAGTATTCTGATGTGGCATCATATTTGATGATGTAGTCCTAAAATGAAATATAGAAACATGTGAGTTACCAAATAAACTATTGTACAAAATTGGGAGTGATTTGAAATTTCCACATAAGATTTTGAGAAACGCAAAGTTAGGGTGCTCCACTATAGGCCCCTCTCCCCTTGTACCTAGCCATTTCTTTTGGACATTTAACTTACTGACTTGCACAAAAATAACATTTTTTGGACATTTAACTTACTGACTTGCACAAAAATAACATTTTTTGGACATTTAACTTACTGACTTGCACAAAAATAACATTTTTGCTTGTAAACGTACTAAATCAAAAGTTTTTGTTTGTGGCATTGTGAGAAAATATACAAAAAAAAATGTCTAACCTTCATTAAGGCCTACGTCCCATTGTTGAGCTGATTAACTACCAAACTGACTCAAAGACTTCCGACATAACATATGGGTGTAGGTCTGTTGTATTTGTATTTCCATTGGCAGTCTTTTGACTGTCCTCTTGTAATCTTTTTGTGCATTTTTCCAATAAAAGAAAAAAAACAAAAAGCAAAAACATAGGGGTGTATGCCCATTCACCCACCAGCCCACTTTATCAAGAAAACAGTGTCCTCACAACTTTGCAGGTAGCATTTTCCTCACAAGACTAGCACTATTTGTTACACAGCAAGGCGCATCTGATACATCTCATTAGCTATGTCACCCAAACAGTGCAAGAAATCATTTACCCACGTGTAAGTTGGTTTTCTTCAGTCGTCTTACATTGGTCTCAAAAAATATATGCCGTGAATCCGTGAAGGCCCTTTCTCTTATAGAAAGAACACTGTGGGCATGATTAAAGTCGTTAAATTAGTACATCCACCATTATACCTGTAAACCCTCCCCTGCCCCCTTCTCTATCTCCCTCCCCTAGATTGATTTGGGGAAAATCTCCCAACAAAATGTAATCAGTCAATTTAAAAATGCGACATGAATTAAAAACTAAAAGATCGAATCTCCCTCCCCTAGATTGACTTGGGGAAACTCTCCCAACAAAATCCAATCAGTCAATTTAAAAATGCGACATGGATAAAAAACTAACAGATTGAATTATTGATATCTTCTGATGTCGTTTGAGACCCTCCCCTGTTTGTACTGTTTTCTCATCTAAACCTCTTGCACGCCTGTAGTATAAGAAGAAAAACAGTTGTTTGCAATAATTTTTTATATTATTATACTTTTGTAATTACTACATTCGCTTATGCTCTAAGACATCAAAAGAGCAACCGTAACTGAGCACATAATCACCGAGTCCTGTATAGTGAAAACCTCGAAAATCCCTTACACAAAATTACAAACTATCAGTCAAAGCGAAAACCCTCACAAGTTGAAATAAAGCTCGATTACAATTTAAGATCCCTTTCTCTGTTTAGCCAGAGATTTCAATAGATTTGACTTCAGGCTGAGGTTGAGGCTGCTTCGGCACTGTCACAGTCAGCACTCCATTTTCCATGCCCGCTTTCACTCCATCCACCATCGCATTCTCAGGTAGCCTGAAACGCCTTAGGAATTTACCTCGCGAGCGTTCAATACGATGATATTTCTCGTTCTTTTTTTCCTCTTCTTTGCTGCGTTCTCCACTTATCTGAAGAATTCGGCCATCCTCCACTTCAATTTTTACCTCTTCTTTTTTCAATCCTGAAAGAAGTCACACATTCCGTTTTAATATCTCTAAAAACAAAAGGAAATTTTCTACAGTCAAAACAGAGAATTGTTAGTTGAAAATCATAAATTAATAAATACCAGGAAGGTCGGCCTTGAAGATGTGGGCATCAGGGGTTTCCTTCCAATCGATCTGTGTGTTGGCTACAGCGGCTGCATCCCTTGCGAAATCCGTGGAGGGCCTTGCTACATCCCTGAAAATTGAGGAATCAAAAACCTGAAAAGGATCCCACACATCCATTGAGAATGGATCATACACAGTCGAGGATCTCCTGCCCCGAAGACTTGGAATAATAGACATTTGAACACTTCGCAATAAAAGCTCTGCAACTCAAAGTTTGCTTAAAATGTTTGATGATGGGCCAATTCCAGATTGCGCATATATATAATGCTAAAAGATTGCAGTCACAAGAAGGCAGTGGCAAAGGTAGAGTAGTTCTAGATGTTTCCGAAGGCACCAGAGTCTTCTAGCGGTTATGGCAACCGCTGCACTTTACCCACGGGATTATGTTAGTCTAGAGTATTCGAGTGGCATATAGAATGAGACACTTGGCTTTCGTTTACAAAGGGCCGTGGAGCGTATGTTAAAAGCTAGCATTAACGTTCATGTACCTGGGGACCACTAAGTCCGACCTCTGCACAAATAAATATTTTACCTTTGCATGGAAATAAATACTACAAAGTTATTGTAATGCTTTTGTGTTGATGACCATTCCTATTTAATTTTAAGCCACGGAACTATAGTAACCCCTTGAAATTTAGTAGTGATTAATTGTTTTGCTTGTAGCGAATTAAAATCTATTATTTTCTTTTCTATATATTATAATTTAATTTTAATATATTATATTTTATTTTTTCTAAAATTAAATACACGATTTTTAACTTTTTAAATTCTGAAAATTATTTTTCCTTGATTTTATTGGCTAAATTTTTTCGAGGGGATTTCTAGGGAGCATAAATTTTTTATCGCAACTTTTCAAGGTTTTTTTGTTACAATGACCATAATCAAAAAAATATTTAACTATTTTTTAGGAAAAATTTTAAACTCTTCAAAATTCAATAATTTAACTTGTATAATTTTCAAAAACATATCAATAAATAGTTTTAAAGTGAAATAAAAATAATAAAATAATATTATGTTTGTTTCAATTTTCAATTTGTGTATTAATTAATATAAATTATATTGATTTATAATTGTAAATTTTATATTTTATTATTTTAAAATATTATTTAAAAAATTAAAAAAATATTTTTTGAAAATTGTGAATTATATATGAAAGCAAAGTAAAATATTTTTAATGTTTACTTTAGAAGATTGAATTTATTTCAAGAGGATAATTTTTTTACTTTTGATTGCTTCAAAACCAACTAAAAAAACAAAACTCATTAAAATATAGTATTGCAAGTACTAATAATGATAACTATTCAAGTGGAAGTAAATATGAGCTAATAAACTTGAATTTCATGAAAGATAAAATTAATATGCTATCTACTTTTTCTCTGCAACAAGATTTAAAGTATTTAAGTGAAAACAAAAATAAAAAATTAAATAATTTTGTTTTAAAAGTTTGCAATCACTAAAAAATCTAACTTCTAATTTCTTAAGAAATACAAATAGAATAGATATCTTAATTACATATATCTAAAAGACCAAAATAAAGATGTCTATCTATTCATTTCAATATAGACACCTCAACATTGGTATTTCTTGATGTCTTTTAGATAGATATAATTAAGATATCTATGTTAGTTTAGACACACACACATATACTTCATATGTTGTAGAAAATCCAATATATTCATATGATCATATATTTAATAAAATGGAATATATCACAACATTTTTGAAAGCATGCAATATTATTAATAAATTCTATCAAAACTTTTAAATTACAAAATATATATTTTAAAAACTAATAAATATTTTTCTCTTTTTCTAAAAGGTGAAAATGAAGACCACATCTATTACAATAAAAAAATTTAAGTACTTGAAAATCTATTCATTTATAATGTATATAGTAGTAATAAATTTTCACCTTTATTTTTAAGAATTTACATTCAATTGGAAAATAAATCGTAAAAAAATTATTTAAAATTTTCATGAATAATTTAAAAAGTTTAAAATTATATTTGAAATGAAATTATTCTGATTTTAATTCTTCCTTTTTGTGTGTTTAAATTTTGCTTCATTTTTCCACAGTTTATTGGAGGCAGTTTTTTTGCCACTTTTAATTACATAATAAGGTTCGCTTGATTTTGGGGAGTTACAAATTATTTCCAACGAAAATATGAGATGTTGCGTGGTACGCGAGCTTAATTCATTACATTTCAATTTCCATGGGAGACATCATGTTTAAACTTGATTCTAAAGCAATGAAGATTTACTTACTTGAATGTGGTAGGTTTCTTACATGGTTTCTTGAATGTTGATGCAGTGAAGTAGATGAGATATACAACATCTGCAGTGCAGTTCTAATAATTAGTCTTGGTCTGAAGGCTTAAGACTTGCTAATTCTATCAAGTATCAATTTTCTCAAGTTGGATGGAAGTTTAAGTTTTTTCCCACTTATGTTTTGGTGCATTTTTGGTCTTAGAATGATTCTAGGAAATTTTTTATTTTTCATACTTTATTTGGGTCATGGAATGGTTTGAATAATGTTTATTTTAAAATTTCATGAATAGATGAACTTTTTTCCAAGATACCTGTTTTTTCTTGAAATAGTTGCTAGCTTTGACAAATTGTAAGAGGTGAGTGACGAGTCATTTGAATTTGAATGATAGTTTATTTCCACTCATCTCTCTGACCTGATACCAACTACAAGCCCTGAAACTATTGATATGATGATTGTAAGTCACTTCTTTGTAGCTCTATGCAACAACTTATGTCTATATAAAATTAAATAGGTATTTCGTTTGAGATTCATTTAATTGTATTTTGTAGTCACTTTGTGCATGGGATCCAAACAAGAGGCTAACTGTGGTTGAAGCATTGAACCACCCATTTATTAGTTATTGTGAAGATCTGAATTTTCTATTTGCAACTTTTAACTGAGATATTTATAATTTTGTATGCTTTTTGAATATTTTCTCTTTTTATGCCCTTTATTATTTTACATGGCAGTTTACTTTGTATTGTGTTCAAGCCTGTGTGTACATACCCCCTTCTCTTAGATTAAGAGAACCAATATCCAAACATCGATTTTCAAGTTTGTAATGCTTATAATCTCCACAATTTAAAGTATTTTGAATTGTAAGATTAAAGAGAATGGCCTATTACTTTGTAGAAAGTGGTGAAGGTGTTGTTTTGCAATACTAAATAAAAAATTACAAGGGAGCCTTCGAAGGTAAATTTGGCAAGCAGAACTTGGAGGTGGTAGCTAATACAAAAACATCAAATAATCATTATGTAGGGAAGATACATGATCCTTTCTATAAAGCTAATTGTTTTCAACTTATCCCTTAGTTTTGTTTTCTTGGATTGCAACTGGTTTTATTTTGTTCAATTGCAAAATTCCACTGAGCTAACTTAGTTTTATTTTTATGAAATTTAGGATCACAACAGAAGGAGCCCATGGAAAGATAGGTAATGCTCGTGTTGTATTGTATTTTATTTATTATAAGTGCCCTTCTAGCATATGCTTGTAGTTTATGTAAGTTTGTCTATTGTAGTTAAAAAGAACTACTGTTGTAAATAATATGGCTTTTAAGAATTATTTTGGAGAGGGTTTAGTATTATTTTTAATTTCACCTTTAATATCTTGTCTAATATTAAAATTACCATACTAGTTTGTTAACTCCCATTATGCTATTTCCTTTCCTTTCCTTACAAATGATAGTATTAGCATTACTCTTCCTGTCACCAATTACTTGAGAAATAATTTTAATATTTACGGACATACCTACAATAGTAATACTTCTCCCCTCTAACCCATACGTTATTACTAATTAATTTTCAAACTTACTTGAGTATGGAATATTCTTTAACTTGGATAATATTATTATAGGTATAAATTTTAATGAATATATTTATTCTCTAAACCATTGGATTAATTGAATTATTTTTTTGGAGGACATACAATCCTTGATTCAATATAATTGGTCAAATTATCGAATTGTATACTTCCATTATTTAATCTTAGAATAAATATTAAGATTGTTTGTCCAATAACCTAACCTTGGGATAATGAAAATTAATATCTAACCTGTGATGAAATGGAGGTACTTAACATTATTACTTTTGTTGTGTATTTCAGTCACACATAGATTATAGTTAAGTACAAGCAACAAATATCTTATTCTATAGTGAATACTTGAGTTAATACAGTACACCCATTGACAAATTTCAAGATTATTATAAAGTTATTATCTTATAAACATTGTTACTAAAACATAGCACACACATCAAATTAAAACATTTCTATTCTAAAACATTTTGGCAGGAACTTTGTTGCTCTACAACTCTTGTTTCTAAAATGATGATATATGATGATATATTTTTCAAAATTTTGGTCTTTTAAAATTTCTTCATTCTTTTTATAAATCATTATTAGTTCCTATGGGAACTATTGCAGAGCATGTCAGTATATTTTCTAATGTTAGGAGTTAAGAGGGCGCACAAATTTTGAAGGGGACTTTGTAGACTGTCAAATGGCTTAGGAAGTTAGCGATTAGGGTAGAGTCATTGCATGCAAACAAACACATGCAAAGAGACATTTCACTTACCTGGCATTTGTGTCTAAAATCTCTTTTTTATTTCATATGTTGGCTTTATTTCGCTTCATTTTATGTTGTTTTGTCTCTATTGAGCATATCTTTGGCATTGAGTTTGGCTACAAGTGGAGTAAAGGCTGAAACATTGGACAAGTTTTGGTTTACAAATTTAATGGTTTGCTTAACCTGGAGCATATATTTCATATAATAACTAAGCCTAGATTTTTTGCATGATTTTAGGGTGTTGAAAAGAACAAATACATACATGCTTCATATTTATAGTTTTGAGAAAAAATATTTCAATTTTTAGGGTATGCCTTTCATTAGTTCTTTTTTTGTAAGAATTCATTCAAAACATTTTTCGAGGAGGTGGAAGAAAGCAGGGGCAGAGATTCGTTACAGGGGAATATACGATAGAGATACTGGAGACACTACATATTTAATAGGTATTCATTCACTTGAAATTTTCTTTCGAAAGGGAATTAAAGATATGTTACCTCATGGAATGCAATGATTGTAGGATATGAACTTTGGATTTTTTGCCACTAATATATCTGTATGAACCATGGCGCTTCAAGCATGGTGAACATCATGCCAAGAAAAACATGTCAATAGGACATCTTTGCTTCCAAACTATTTAAAAATTTAAGCTATATGTCTTTTCTTTATGTGGGAAATATTTTCATTCATTTCCAAAGTACTACATGCTTTTCTTGTTTATATCAATTTTTTGTGCTTAAGTATTACATGCTTTCCTCCTTTCTAGTAGCAAGATAATGCATTGTTTGATAAAATGCTTTGGTAGACATTGAATGTAGTATCATAGACAAGGTAGTGAACTACTTGGAAAACCACATTTCTTTGAGGCACTTTTTCGAATAGTTAATTTCCCATTACCATGAGATAACATTTGTTTGAGGCATTCTTCTAGACAGTTCATTGCCTTGTATATGGCTTATGGCATTCCATCACCATGAGACCACATTTCTTTGAGGCATTTTCCCAAATAGTTCACTGCCTTGTATATGCTATTGATTACTATTTGTTGATGTGGTTTTTGTGAACGCACCAATTAGCAGAACAAAGTATTCGAAGGCTACTCCATTCTCTCTTGATCAAAGTATTTTGTACGCTAAGATTGCGAGAGAGATCGTACGTTCAACTCCAAGGTTCCGATAATGCAATGGAATACCCTAAGTTGGTTCGTTGTGATTTTCTATTTTCACGAGGGGACTTACACAATTGTTCAGAATGCTTGCAGTTGACAACAGGTTAATGATTGGAAGGAGATTTTCATGAGTGATGCGAATGATTTGGAAATAAGGTACGAACTTCCTTAAACTAACCAGAAATATACTGAATTTAAAAGAGTGTAGAGTTCTAGAAGATCTAAATTCTATCCTAAAGGAGGACGTGGGATTAATCTTAACAGACTTAGACCAGACTCTGCTTCACCTCACGTTGGACAACTTACACAAGGTCGGTGCAATCTTCAAGGGAGTGGAAAGAAATTTTCAAGTCACGATTCAACATAAAGACACCATCAAGACGATGCATGCCAAGACATAAATCATAACTGAAGTTAAGTTTGTAAAGTCTTCCAGTTGGCCACACCAGGAAAACTTGCCTTCAACAAGTTGCTAGTGGTATGGATTAAAATGAAGCTTCCTTCATTAAACACCACAATCCATGATTAACATCTACTTGCATGAAAATGAAAAGTACTCTAATTTAAGCTACTTGAAGTACAAGGGGTGAAGAAATCTTGCTAGCTACTTATAACAAAAGACTAATTCACCATCAATGAAAGCTCTCTTTATTATGATAGTTTTCATAACAATCTCTTACAAAACTCTCAAGGGAAAACTTTCCTTCTCCTCCAAACTATGCTAGGCTAACAATCTATACTAAGCTATCTCTCTGCTCTAGTCTCTGATCTCTAATCTAATAATCTAAAATGTACAAATGAGGGGGGGTGCCCCTTTATATAGCTGGTCTATTCCAATGGACGACTCAGATTACAATCAAATGGAGGGCTCAAATTAAGCCACATAAGCACTAACCCTAAAAATTGCTAGAATGGGGAGTGGTGCAATAAATGAATCACAAGATTCCCACTCACTCCCAAAATAGCAAAGACAATTAATGCCCACTATCAGTCTTCCAAAAGGTCACCATCCAGAAAGGAATTTTCGTTCTCCTTCCCTTTGGCTACAAAATCAATGAACCTGGCCAACACAACTTCAACTTCCTGAACTAAGATCGGTGAAATGTGATCAAGCTGGAATTCTAACGCTGTGACTGCTTGCCCATGTTGCGTACAAGAATTTCTCCAAGCAACTAGGGCATCCTGAGTGTTCTGAATAATGCTTGAGAAAGTCGAGGTGTTCTCAAAGTCATTCAGGATAAAAGTCTTCACCTTTGAAAAGAAAGGTGGTAGCCTACTCCTCAAGCCATTAGTCGTTACCTCATCAGAATTTAGCCTCCTAGCAAAGATAGCCTCTAAGGTGTTCAGGACTCCATCAATAATGTTTGTCATAGCCTTTTTGACCCTGGCCAAATCAGCCTGGGTTGCATCAAAGAATCCACAGCCTGTGACTACTGAAGAGTACCCGCCAGAAAAATCATACCTATCACCTTCCTCAATCACTCCTCCATCAATCAACATCTGCAAGGGAGTATGCATCAAAGCCTCAAACGCTGAATAACTTTGCTCTGATAGATATGAGAATCATAATCAAATCACAGTATTCCTACTTCAGATCATCTAAAATTATCTGCCTTGGCAACTTCGTACGAGAGGGCTTGGGCTTGTTCATCCAACGAGAGTTAATCATATCAACACATCTTTCAAATGTTGAAGCATACATCTACTCAGCACGTTCTCTCGTCTTGTAAATCATCTTCTCATGGGATGGGATTCCAAATGCTTCTCCAATAGGTGCAGGTGTGAGGTTGGAAAATAATCTTCCATTAGGTGAGACAATAGACCTGTGATCAGGGTCGTAGTAGTTAGCACACTCCATAATCAGCTTCAGACACTGAATTGCTGGTGGAAAACCAACAGCTACATACAATCCACTCCTGACGATATTGTGTGAAGTGATTGAAGGACGATGGCTTCCAACTCCCATCATTCTAATTTTGAAAGCCTCCATATTGAAAGAACCCAAGTTCCTGTCAGCCAACTTGCCCAGCTTCGAAGATAATTTTGACTCTAGAAGGAAAGGCTTGCTTAGCTTCTTGATCACTGCCTATCAGGATGCATTTGCTTTGCTAGATTTAGTATTGTTCTCTCTTTCAGTTGCTCTTACTTCAGCCATTCTGCAAAAACAACAAATAGTCATTAGCAATTTAACTTGGAAAATAAAATCTCATCGGGGCTGCTAGCAGATTTTCAACTTCAAACCTCAACTTCCCCTGTAGCAACTTCAAACTTTCAGTACTTAGAAATTTTTTCAAGCTAGCTTCAGCACTTAGAGAAAATCGGCCAACTTCACTTCAACCACTCCTCAGCTTCAATTTTATTTCACACTTAGAGCTCAACTTCAGCTTCAACAATCTTTCAACTAGAGCCCAAGTTCACACTTCTTCACCAAGTTTTAGCTTGCACTGCAATCTTCACTTACGAGCCCAAGTCGTACTTGCTAGCTGATGGATAAAAAAAATGAAACAACTTCGCAGTTCATATAGCCAAGTCAAATTCTAGAAGGAGCCAATTTTAGCTAGTTTATTAAATTTCCACTACTTCATTGCAGGAATTCGAATTTCCCTCTTCTAGCAGCTGCAACACTTGTCATTCGGCATCTAGAATATTTGACCTTCTAGAATTTAAAAAGGATTCATCTCTGCTAGGAGTATTTTACTGGAATTTTAAAATCATCTTTTGAAAACATTAACTTCAACTGCATCCTGCTTAAGAAATTCACTTCACCAGCTGAGGCTTTGACAACTTTGCTTTTATTCATCTCTGGCTCAAGAAGATTATTTTCACGAAGAATTTTGATCAAAATCATCTAGGCAATCAACTTCAAATTCATCAGCCAAGGAATTTTATTTCAACAACATATTTTATTCTTCTTGCCTTAGAAATTTTTTCAAATTTTTACTTAGGAAATTTCATTATTCAAGTGCTTATCAAAATCTTCATCTTGAAGGCCTTGGCAAAGTGTGGAAGACTTTAAAATCAATTCTTCTTCGAAGATGTCCGATGCCCAGAAGAAAATTCCCTTAGGAAAGCGTCGAATTCATGTGTCTACAAACGAAGGGGTACATTTAATTTTTTGAATTTTAACCTTAGAAAAATATTTTTCCATCAAATTTATTCTCATTCTTCATCTCTGGGCGTATTTTCTTGCTTGGCCTTGAAAATCCTCTTCAATCCCATGAAACTGGAGTATTCTAACTCATCCACTGCCAATTCATCCTTGCCTAAAAAAAAAATTATCACCCTCTCAAGCCTGGGTGTATTTTCTCTAGAGGTGAAATTTTAATACTTAGAAATTTTTTGACATATCATGACCAACTTGGGCGCATTTGAGGGGTCTAGAAGGAAAATTTTAATTTTTCCTTAGAATTTTTTCTCTCCATTCATCTTTCTCTAGTCATGGCGCATATAGCATGTCAAGGTGGAAGAATTACAACACTTAGAATATTTTCACATAGATAACACCTCAATATCCTTGGGCGCATTTGACATGTCAAGGTGGAATTACCCATGCCTTAGTCATTTTTCATCCATCTTGACTAGATGAGGGCACATTTAGCATATGGAGGAGGATTTAACTCCCAACACCTTAGTTTATGCCTTGACTTCACTTCTAATATGGGCACATTTTGAGGGTGGAGGAAGAAGTCAACACTTTTTGTCCTTTTCCTAGCTCATTTGGGCGCATTTCACATGTCATGGAGGAAAAACTCAACGCCTTGGTAACTTTTTTTTACCCATCTTACCTTGCACTTTGGGCGCATTTTGCATGTGGTGAAGGAAATTTGACTTCAATGCCTTAGGACTTTCCTTGACTCCACTTCTAACATGGGCACATTTTGAGGGTGGAGGAGGATTTAACCAACACTTAGAATATTTTCTTTCACATGCTGGAGATGAGGGCGCATTTGAGGGGTCAAGGAGGATTTATCAATGACTTATAAACTTTTTCATCACCACTGAGCAAGTTGGATGCATTTAGGGGTAGGAGGAGGATTTAACTTCAATGCCTTAGAATTTTTTCATCACCATCTCTCCTTGAGGGCACATTTAGGGGTAGGAGGAGGATTTATCAATGCCTTGGAAACTTGTCTTGGCCTCACACCATAACAAGGTGCATTTAGGGGTATGAGTAGGAATTTCTTCAAACTTAGGCATTTCTCAGCTTGCTCGCCCCTGTTTACTATATTTAGTAAGTCCTCTGATTTTCATACTTCTGAAGCCTTGCTTGATTTGAAATTTTTTCCACAGGACCTTCATGATCTAGTTAATCTGCTCACACTACCATCTCATGCTGAATTGCTATTTATAGCATGTTTCTAGAGGTGTTTTAATATTTATAGTAACTGCATGATTTTGAGACTTCCACAACTCCGTTTAGCTTGAAATTTGAATGGTGTGACCCTCATGGGATGACCTGCCCGTTCAAATTGGCGCTTGCTACTAACTTACTATTTATAGCCTATTTTCAGAAGTGACTTACTATTAATAGTAAGTGCTATGATTGCCTTCAAATATTACCAATGGATAGCTTGAAAGATGTTGATCGCAGTGGGATACACCGATTTTAAAAAATTCTGGCGTTTGACCCCTCATTTTGGGTCCCAAAGCTGGAAACCCTAATCTGACTTGCATGTCGATCAAATAACCTATGTTTGACCTCATGTCTGTTGCACTTCGCTTTGTTTTTGATACTGAGGTGTTGGGCAGCTGCCATAATGATCCTGCTAAAAATAGTAAGTCTCTGAAAAGTGATCTTGCCTTGCATGTCACACCACTGCGTAGCTCTTGAAAAACCCATAAAGAATAACCTGACATGTGCTGAAAAGTCTTGCATGAAAACCCTAAAAATAGCCTTTGAAGATGACTCTTGAAAAAGGTCATGATCCTGGTTTGCATGTTCTACCACAGCGAAGCTTTTGAAAAACCCACAATGAATGTCTAGACATGTGTAGAAAATTCCAACATGCAAACCCTAAAAATAGCCTCCGAAGGCTAAGTACTGAAAGTCATCGTCTCATTTTGCATGTTATATCATTGCGTAGGTCTCATAAAACCCAAAAATAATCTCCAAACATGCAAATTGAAAAAATTCGTATGCAAACTCTAAAAAGAACTCCTGAAGGTGAACTTGCTAAAAATAGAAAGCTATCAGTTCTGGCTCAAATTTTGCAGACAAATAGCTTGACGTGTTTTGGATGTAGTGTAATGATTGAAACTTCAAAAGTGCTGAGAAAATGCCCCAAATTAGGTACTTACTAAAAATAGTAAGTTGTCGGAATTCAATGAAATTTTGCTGGGAACCTGCTGGAAGCATGCTGACTGCAATGCCAAACTTAGATTTCAACTTATTCACTCCATTTGACTTCAAACTGGCTGAAAGGAAGCAAACCCTAATTCTCAAACTTAGCCAAAATTTCACGTTCAATCTCAAAGGTGGGCACATCACCGAAAAGGAAGACAACAGAGAAGAGATAGAAAGAGAGAGAGAGAGAGACAAAACCAAAGCCAAAAGACCAGAATGGAGTAAAAATTAGGGGGTCCCCATTTAGAATGGGGCGATGTATGAAAAGGTCACAACATCTGGCGACTCCACGGGAAAGTGTTGAAAAACACTTTAAGAATTGACCCTCGGTTAATCTTCCTCAAATCATCATACAAAAAGATACTCAAAAGGGGAGAAGAATCCGATATTGGATCAAAACACTTTCATCCAAGACCCTATGAGTGTGTGCATATTCGCTCTATCTCTAAACCATTTTGACTTCCAGAATCGGCTGTAGCAAGTTATATAAATATCTTAACTTCAAAAGCATCTTGGACATTGCCTCGCTGCTAGTTAGGCATCCATAGCCCCATAGAGGTTGTCGCTACAATTCTCATGAATATTGCTCCACTGCCAGCTGGGCGTCCATAGCCTCGGTGGAGTTACTCACATGTTCCCAAAATGAATATTTCAAGTGTAATATTTATTTCATTTTTCATTTTCTTTCTTTCTTGTTTTTTAGGTATTTTCTTTTAGCACATTCTCTTTTTTTCACATTTATTTTTCGTCAATTCCACAATTGGCTGGCAGGTAATGAAGCCTCCAATGGGTTTGAGAACTATAGTGGCGTTCAAGCAAGATGTAAGATTTTCACTTGCCATAACCTTTCCCAAGAAACCAAAAAGACTCAGAGTGGGGATAGGTAGGGTATTTAAGATCTTTAGACTCATGTGTTAAGACACAATAACGGGTTAACCTCTCGAGTCGAGTCTATTCTCAAACTGGATGATGACAAGAGGAAAACAACCTTGGATTTTTCAAAATTGGCAAAAAGTCCAGTGGAAAGAAACCATGTTGTGAAAATAAAACCATCATCACCCCCTTCGCAACGGGAAACCCTAAAATCCCTACCCATTCCAAACCAAAACCACTTGAGTGGACAACTCAAGGGAAGAAAACACCAAACCAAAAACCCAGAGGGCAGCAAACCAAAAACCAAAAATGGAACAAACCAAAAATAAAACGAGAAAGAAAACCTAATCTAACTATGTTACAAAGTAGGCTCTTAGAGAGAACCTAGGACTAGAAATAATGCTTGAGGAACTGCCCATTGACAGGCAATGGGATATCCTCTCCTGTCAGAGTTCGTAGCTTGAATGCATTATCTCTAAGGATTTCAGCAATTTGATATAGGCCTAGCCACAATTTTCCAAACTTGTCGTGATCTCCCTTCTTCTCGTGGGCCTTGTCCCAATATAAGACCAAGTCAAAAATCTGGAAAGACTTGATCCTTGCTTGTTTCTCAAACCATATCTTCACCACTCCTTAGTGTTTCACCAATTTTTCCAATGCTTCATCTCTTTTGTCCTCTAAATGCATCAACTGAGACAATCTTGTCTGAATTTGATCTTCTCCTTTGAGATAATCTTGAATGAACTGGAGAGTCAGGATCCTCAACTGAACTAGAAAGACAGGATCCTGTCCATAAACCAAGTGATATGGAGATGTTCCCAATGAAATCTTTGTTCTAATCATGTCTACCCATAGAGAAAATCTCAGCTGTGAGTCCATTCCCCTGCGGATAATAGTTGGAAGAGAATTTCAACGTGATTCCATAATCAAATGCCCAGTTAGAAAACTTCAATGATGAGAAATTTGGACCGTTGTCGCACACTAGGGCATGCGGGCATCTGAATCTTGTGACAATATTCTCTTCAAGGAACTTGATCACCACATCTGTTGTGCATTGCTTCAAATCCAGAGCCTCTGTCCACTTGGTGTAGTAATATGTTACTGTCAAGATGTATCTGTGCTAACCTGAAGAAGGAAGATTAATCATTCTGATAAAGTCTAATCCCCATTTTGCAAAAGGCCTAACCCCAATTACCGACTGCAAATGCATAGCTGAATGCTTTCCTCTATCCACAGTTGTCTGAAAAATGTGACAAGCCTT
This sequence comes from Sequoia sempervirens, assembly GCA_007258455.2. Classification (NCBI taxonomy): domain Eukaryota; kingdom Viridiplantae; phylum Streptophyta; class Pinopsida; order Cupressales; family Cupressaceae; genus Sequoia; species Sequoia sempervirens. The sequence goes on along the minus strand of VDFB02271358.1, from coordinate 440,513,805 downwards.
CACATGTTCATATGCATCCTTGAAAAGCATCGGCCAATAATATCCAACCCTAAGAATTTGGTGACCGTGGCTAAACTACCTCCATGGCCAGTCTCAAACTTCTTGTGAAAATGTTCCATCAACTGTTTAGCCTCTTCCTTTCCTACACATGTCAAATAAATGTCGTCATGATTTCTTCTGTAAAGAACTAACCCTTGGAGCATGAATCTTCGACTTTTCATTCTCAAGGCTCTCCGCTGGACTGGATTCAAGTGATGGGGGCATCTATGATTCAACAAGTAGTAAACTGTGTCGTCATACCACTCCCCTGGAGATACTTCTTCCAATACATACATCTGTTGTATTAATTTTGGACCAGTCATTGCAATCATCTGAGCCAAAGCCTATCCTCAGACCAATCTCATAGGTTGTATTTCTATGTCATATTCTTGCAAAGTGGTGACCCACTTGCCTCTTCTTTCTCCTAACTCATTTTGCATCAATAAAGCTTTCACTATGGCATCTGGAACAATTGCATAGACCTTGCTTCTCAATATATACTGTCTAAAATTTTTAACTCCCTTCACCAGGGTGTAAGCTTGATTTTCAATATTGGGATACCTTAGCTCTACCTCTTTCAATGGAGCACTTACAAAAGCAATTGGGTGCTCATCTTTTTCTTCCGTTCTTTGTGTTAGTACTACCGTGCATGTGTGCTTTGAGGAAAATGAATACAAATAGAAAGGCTTGGTGTAATCTGGGCTGACCAATACTAGAGCATCCACTATTGCTTGTTTGATCTCATCAAAAGCCTTCCTACTCTGTGGAGTCCATTCAACCTTTGCGTTTTTCTTCAGCATCTCATTCAGTGGCCTTACGATCTCAGCAAATCCAGTTATGAGCTTTCTCAGAAAATTGATTTTGCTGAAGAATGGTCTTAATTCCTTTTGACTACCTGGAAAACCGATCTTTGAAATGGCCTCGATATGTTCTGGATCAATTGAAATACCCTTCTCCGAGATGACATGACCTAACAACTTACCTTCGATGACACCAAATATACATTTCTTAGGATTGAGAGATACACCGAATCTTCTGCATCTCTGAAATATCTTTCTCAAGTCTTCCACATGATCTCCTCTTCTTTTTGAAAACACGGTCAGGTCATCCATGTATATAATTATGCATTTTCCTACCAAATCTCAGAAGGCAATATCCATAGCTCGCGGGAAAGTGGCTCCTGTGTTGATCAAACCAAAAGGCATTCTCCTGTATGCAAAAGTTCCCCATTTTGTGGTGAATACTGTTTTCAATCTGTCTGCTTGCTCCACCATTACCTGATTATAGCCTGAATAGCCATCCAAGAATGACATCATCTGTGAACTAATCACAATCTGTAACACTTCGTCTAATGAAGGAAATGGATAGTTATCTTTTTTAGAGGCCCTATTTAGGTTGCGAAAATCCACAAACAACCTTATTTCTCCATTCTTCTTTCTGACTGGAACTAGATTGGAAACCCACGTGGAGTGCCTCATTGGAAAGATAATGCGAGTAGAAAGAAGCTTCTTGACTTCTTGGTAGATTAATGGTTCTAACAATGGATTCACTGGCCTCTGCCTCTATTTGAATGGCTTACTACCTGGTTTCAATGGAATAGTGTGCGTAATCAATGAGGTATCATACGTTTTCAAATCTTCATAACCCCAAGCTATTACATCCGGAAACTCTCTCATAACCTGCAAGGTGCCTTCTCTTTCTTCAGGTGTGCAAACTTTCCCATGAAAACATTCTTTACTTGTTCATCTGTCCATATATTGACGGCGTCACAGTCATTTCCTTGGGTACTTTGGTTTGTACTCAATCTGTCAGGATCAAACAATCTTTCCAATTCAACCATACCTCTTGGAATAACATTTTTTTTCAAATTCAAGATGCCTTCATCATCAAATTCTACTTCCTCAGTTTCTTCTTTATCAATGATTTGTGCTTCAAATACACCCGAGCATGTGAGAAAATCTAGAATTTGTTTATCATCATCGAACACTTGAAAATTCTTTATATTATCTAGAATTCAAGGTGTCGAGACTAATTCCACTGTGAACTTCTTCAATCCTTCCATATCCAAAGGTTCCAAGGAACTAGCAGCTTGTGCAAGAGAATTTGCAACGAGATTCTTGGACCTATAAACTTGCTTGATATTGAACGCATCAAAACTTTCTATGAGGTCCCATACTCGGTTGTAGTAATGATTGAGCCTTTTGTCGTGACAAGCATATTGTTTCCTCACTGGTCTAACTACTATGTCTGAATCTCCAAAGGCGTGCACAATCTTGGCTCCCTTTTGAATTGCAAGGATCAAGCCATGAATCAAAGACTCATACTCAGTAACATTGTTGGTGCATGAAAATTGGAGTCTGTAGGCACCTAAGTATGCCTCTCTAGTCAGGCTAATCAGCTGAAATCCTGCTCTATTTCCTTTCTTTGACTTTGATCCATCGAACCTCAAGGTCCATACTTAATATTCTATGAGAGTGTTGGGAGACCGAACATGTGCATCTTCTTGGTTGCACGCTTCTAGAACCTTTTCTTCAATCACTAGCTGAGCTTTGTCATTTTTCACAAATTCCTCTACTAAAACGTCCTTTTCTTCATCAGCCTTCTGACTTATCTTTTGTAATGTGGCTTGTGGAACGAGCTTTACAACTTGCTCTAATGAAACTTTACACATGGCACAAGTGATCTCAGAGTGAAATGCCTCATGGATTCTGTACCAATTTGGAAGTAACAAATTCCTGACAGATGTGTCTTTACCCAACTTCGCTTCTTGCTTCACACTTTTTAGGACAAAATCTCTGAAATTTTCAAGCATTCCTTCATCTTCACTATTATTTGAATCACTCTCAATCAAAACTTCAGTGGAAGTCGTGGAATCTTCTAAAAAATTCCCTTCATTTGAGCTTTGCAACATCAACACTTCTTGTTTGACTGGCTTGTATGAGCCCAAATCAGTTTCTACAAACATAATTTCATTATCTTCACCATATTATGTGATCATCAATCTAAGCCTAGGTGTGCTTTCGATCTTAATCTAATTTGGAACTCCTCTCCACGGAAGCCACATGTGGGAGAAATCTGTTGCAATATATCCATTCAACTTCCTAGCCCAATCTCTGCTTAGCAACATGCCATATCCATCAAGTATGTCGACTACTGATATATCAATATAACTTTGAACTTGTGGATCAGCTGCCAACTGCATATGAATGTTGTTCAACTCTCCGACAATTGGAACCTTTGTCTTGTCTAGCTGGGTTACCTTCTTGGTGGTTTGAAGTGGAACTACACCCAACCTTTCGCACACTTTCAGTGGCATGACATTGCTGGAAGCACTAGAGTCAATCAAGCAATTGTGTAATAATTTTCCAAAAATTCTAACTGATACGAGGAATGGGGCTGGTTCATCTTTCCCCTGATAAAATACCACTGGTTTTCTTCTTTCCTCTGCTACAATATCCTTCTTTTCATCCTTACTGTCCAATTGAACTTGATTATCTTGGGCAACCTTCCACTGGTTTTCTTCTTTCCTCTGCTACAATATCCTTCTTTTCATCCTTTCTGTCCAATTGAACTTGATTATCTTAGGCAACCTTCTGTGTTTTCTCTTGCTTTTGCTTTTGCTCCGTAGGCAGATTGAACCGAACCCTTCTTATATCCTCAGTCTTCGACTCCTCAGGCATGCTTGAAGATTCATGTACTAATCACAAAAAACCTTGAGACTATTACAGAGTCTCCCAAGTGTTAAATGGCATGTGAGGCACCTCTTCTACTACATTTTCATTCTGCATGGGATGAGACTGAGTGTTTACAGGAGGATCCTTGATGAACTAGATGCTTCCTGAGAACTGTTCCTTGCAATAGGCATCTCATATAAGCTTCCCAAAATAGTATCTCTAACCTCCCAAATCTTTATTAATTCATATAAAGGGAGATTGACTTTCATTCTCTTAACTTCTTCCAGCACATAAGAACCTAGCCTCTTCACATCTTCCCTTGGAAAATTCTCTTTTTGCAAGCGTTGCATTAGGTGAATGGGCTGCTGGATGGTATGTTGTCCATTTTTATTTTGCATCACATTTTGTTGTTTGTACTCTAAAGAATCGTTAGGTACATTTGGACTATTGCTCGTATTAGGATTCGGTGGAGTTGCGAATTTTTTTGGAGGAATTGATGAGGTCAGAGGTTCCTTCTGATGATAACTCCTTTGATAAACTTTGGGGGTTGTTCCTCTGGATGTCTGAAAAGTGTGCACCTCTCTTCTTCCTTCTACCAAAACGCTGTTATTGAGAGGTGGAAAAATATAATTGTCTTGGCCAAGAGGCTCCTCTAAATAGGTGTCTTGAACTTCTGAATATACTTGAGCTTCTGAATAAACTTGAGCTTCCTGCGATTGACAGTCTGGCGCCCCCATGGAACCATTTACTGAAGCTGGCATAAATATGTGATTAATTTGTGGTGGCGTGTAGCTCTGGTACTCAGGCGGGACATTAAAATTTTCTAAAATGAACGCTTGGTCATATCGTTGTACTAGGACTATCTCGTATCTAGTAATCAGAGGATTCTCAGTACCCTCCGTGCTCTTCACTTCTCTTTTGAAAATATCAGCAGCTACTTGAAATTCATGACATTGGAGTTCTGAATGTTGATTTGTATTATGCAATCTACACCATCCTAACATGGTGGCTTCTGCCAAGCAAGCTATGTCCATAGGATGGTTCTCTGGAGGTGGTGGGTTATCTAGCAAAGACGAAACTCCTCCGTTGTTGGGCCCTATATTCTAGGAACTTTTTTGATATCCCTGGTTGTTACTTCGATACCCATGACTATTTTTGTGATTGTATCCTTGGTGGGAATCCTGATGATGTGGAGGATTATTTTGGTATCCTCGGCTGACACCTTGATGTGTCTGATAACTCTTTAGCATGGATTGCATCTGATTGTTTTGATTTTTGAGGCAAGTCACCTCAGTTGACAACCTTTTCATCTGTTCTACTAACTCTTTCATTTCTTCTTTCTCCTTTTGAATCCTCGTTGGTGGCACTGTGTTCTGGAGATAAACAAGCTATGTTTCTTGAGTTTGGGACAAAGGAGTCCCAGTATGGAGAACTAATTGATTAGATGGTGTTTGTGCTTGGTAATTCGGCTGAAGGATTGGATTCATTGTTGGGACTTGTTGATTCCAAGTTGAGCTGAGCGTCTACATCTGGTTGTTTGTCGAAGTTAGGCTGGTATACAACGAGGGTCTAGTTATATTCTATCCCATGTTTTGGCTCACTTCCACAGCCTTCACGTAAGCTTGGTTCACGTTGGCGGGAGTAGGATGAGCTTGTCTTATGAACATCGCGATCAGAGGATCCAAGGCTGAATAATAATTCTCTCTAACATCAACAACCACATAGGGGTCACGTAACCTTGTAAGAGCCTTTTGGAATCTGTTATTGAATGCATGAATAGGCTCTTTGTCTTGCCTTCCCACTTCTACAAACCGGCGATAAAGCTCTATAGGGGTAATGGGAATACCAAATTTTCTGATGAAAGCCTCCTTCATCTATTCCCATGTTCTTATTGACCCAATGGGAAATTGAATGAACAAATAGTGAGCTTCTTCTCCAAGAGAATACAGAAACAATCTGCAAGCCACATCTGCATATGCAATCTGTCTGTTGCGCAAATGGTCTTCAAACATCTTGATGTGGTCTTCAGTAGTCCAGTTTACATCATTGACATGAAACTTAGAGCAAAAATTCTCAGGATTCTTTGGCATATTGTGATAATAAAAAAACTCTAGTAGAGGTGGATTGTTGACCAACCAAGTAGCACCATTTTGAATCGGTTGGGCCATTGCTTGAACTAGTTGTCACCGCTGATAAACAATAACTTGGGCTGGTTGAGCTTGAATTAGTTGTTGCTGAAGAAATACTAGAACTTGTACTTGTCTCGATTGAGCAAACCTCGAAGCACTAGGTGGATTTCTAAACAAACTTGAAATTTATTCTCTGCTTTCTTCACTCGACTGAACTTCTTCGTTCAAGACAACACTTTTTCACTTGACTTAGCCAATTTACTTGAATGACTTTCTTTCTTTTTCCTTGCTCTTGTAGGTAGCTCTAACTCCACAAACTCCTTGGATGAACTAGGAGTGGACCTCGAAATTCTTTTTAACTTATCAGGTGAGAATGAATTGATACGATCCAGGATGTAGTTGATTATTGGCGAGGTGCGGGAGCAGGAGCAAGTGGTTGTCTCTGATTCAACAAATCTCTTTCAATAGCAACTTGAATCTTAATGGCCTTATCTTCTTCTTCCTCATATAATCAACGTAGCTCCTCTTTGTTCTCCACGCAAGATTGTTTAATCCTAAGAGGATGTCTTCTTGATCGTCGTTGAATCCAAAATTTGGGTGCAAAACTAGAAATATCTCTCTATGCGGTAGCACTATCTTGATTCATGACACTTTCTTCTCCAATAAATTTCCTTTTGGTGAAAATCCCTTCTTTACTTCAATGTAGCTGTTAACTGCAGGAATCCTTGGAAGGCCCTCCTTCTAGTGCCAGTCCCTGTTGATGTGACTTTTGTGACCGTACCAATCAGTAGAACAAAGTATCCAAAGGCTACTCCATTCTCTCTTGATCAAAGTATTCCATACGCTAAGATTGCGAGAGAGATCGTACGTTCAACTCCAAGGTTCTGATAATGCACTGGAATACCCTCAGTTGGTTCATTGTGATTTTTTGTTTCACGAGGGAACTTACACAATTGTTCAGAATGCTTGCAACTAACAGCAGGTTATTGATTGGAAGGGTATTTTCGTGAGTGATGTCAATGATTTGGAAATAAGGTATGAACTGCTTAAAACTAACCAGAAATATACTGAATTTAAAAGAGTGCAGGGTTCTAGAAGATCTAAATTCTATCCTAAAGGAGGATGTGGGATTTTAATCTTAACAAACTTCAACTAGACTCTGCTTCGCCTCATGTTGGACAACTTACACAAGGTCGGTGCAATCTTCAAAGGAGTGGCAAGAAATATTCAAGTCACGATTCAACATAAAGACACCAACAAGACGATGCATGCCAAGACATAAATCATAACCGAAGTTAAGTTTGTAAAGTCTTCCAGTTGACCACACTAGGCAAACTTTCCATTAGCAAGCTGCTAGTGGTATGGATTAAAACGAAGCTGCCTTGATTAAACACCAAAATCCACAATTAACATCTACTTGCATGAAAATGAAAAGTACTCTAATTTAATCTACTTGAAGTACAAGGGGTGAAGAAATCTTGCTAGCTGCTCATAACAAAAGACAGATTCACCATCAATGAAAGCTCTCTTTATTATGGTAGTTTTCACAACAATCTCTTACAAAGTTCTTAAGGGAAAACTTTCCTTCTCCTCCAAACTATGCTAGGCTAACAAGCTATACTAAGCTATCTCTTTGCTCTAGTCTCTGATCTCTAATCTAATCATCTAAAATGTACAAATGAGGGAGGATATCCCTTTATATAGATGGCCCAATCCAATGGATGGATCAGATTGCAATCAAATGGAGGGCTCAGATTAAGCCACATTATCCCTAACCCTAAAAACTACCAGAATGGGGAGTGGTGCAATAAATGAATCACAAGATTCCCACTCACTCCCAAAATAGCAAAGGGAATTAATGCCCACTATCAGTCTTCCAGAAGTTCACCATCCAGAAAGGTGTTTCTGTTCTCCTTTTCTTTGGCTGCAAAATCAACGAACCTAGCCAGTACAACTTTAACTTCTTGAACTGAGATAAGCAGAATGTGATCAAGCTGGAATTCTAACACTGTGACTTGCTGCCCATGCCACTTAGAAGACTTTCTCCAAGGGACTAGGGCATCCTAAGTGTTCTGAATAATGCTTGAGAAAGTCGAGGTGTTCTCAAAGTCATTCTGGATAAAAGTCTTCACCTCTGAAAAGAAAGGTGGCAGCCTACTCCTCAAGCAATCAACCGTTACCTCATTAGAATTCAGCCTCCTAGCAAAGATAGCCTCTAAGGTGTTCATGACTCCATCAATAATGTTTGTCATAGCCTTTCTAAACCTGATTGAATCAGCCTGGGCTACATCAAAGAATCCATGACCTGTGACTATTGAGGAGTACCAGCTAGAAAAATCATACCTATCACATTCCTCAATCACTCCTCCATCAATCAACCTCTGCAAGGAAGTATGCATCAAATCCTCAAAATGTTGAATAACGTTGCTCTAATAGATATGAGAATCATAATCCAATCACAGTATTCCTGCTTCAGATCATCTAAAATTATCTTCCTTGGCAACTTCGTGCGAGAGGGCATCCGCTTGTTCATCCAACGAGAGTTAATCATATCAGCACATCTTTCAAATGTTGAAGCATACATCTGCTTAGTATGTTCTCTCATCTTGTAAATCATCTTATCATGTGATGGTATTCCAAATGCTTCTCCAATAGCTGCAGGTGTGAGATAGACAAAAAATCTACTATCAGGTAAGACAATAGACCTGTGATCAAGGTCGTAGCAGTTAGCACACTCCATAATCAGCTTCGAACACTAAATTGCTGGTGGAAAACCAGCAGCTACATACAGTCCACTCTTGACGATATTGTGTGAAGTGATTGAAGGATGATGGCTTCCAACTCCCATCATTCAAATTTTGAAAGACTCCATATTGAAAGAACCCAAGTTTGTGTCAGCCAACTTGCCCAGCTTCGAAGAGAATTTTGACTTCGACAGGAAAGCCTTACTTAGCTTCTTGATCACCACCTGTTGGGATGCATTTGCTTTGCTAGATTCAACATTGTTCTCTCTATCAATTACTCTTACTTCAGCCATTTTGTAAAAACAACAAATAGTCATTAGCAATTTAACTTAGAAAATAAAATCTCATCGGGGCTGCCAACATATTTTCAACTTCAAACCTCAACTTCTCCTGTAGCAACTTCGAACTTTCAGTACTTAGAAAGTTTTTGAAGCTAGCTTCAGCAGCTTCAACACCTACATAAAATTGACCAACTTCACTTCAGCCACTCCTCAGCTTCAATTTTATTTCACACTTAGAGCTCCACTTCAACTTCAACAATCTTTCAACTAGAGCCCAAGTTCGCACTTCTTCACCAAGTTTTAGCTTGCATTGCAATCTTCACTTCAGAGCCCAAGTCGTACTTGCTAGCTGATGGATAAAAAAATGAAACAACTTCATAGTTTATATAGCGAAGTCGAATTTTAGAAGGAGCCAATTTTAGCTAGTTTATTAAAGTTCCACTACTTCACTGTAGGAATTCAAATTTCCCTCTTTTGGCAGCTGCAACCTTGTCATTCGACATCTAGAATATTTGACCTTCTAGAATTTCAAAAGGATTCATCTCCTCTAGGCGTATTTTACTGGCATTTTAAAATCATCTTTTGAAAACGTTAACTTCAACTGCATCTTGCTTAAGAAATTCACTTCACCAGCTGAGGCGTTGACAACTTTGATTTTATTCATCTTTGCCTCAAGAAGATTATTTTCATGAAGAATTTTGATCAAAATCATCTAGGCAATCAACTTCAAATTCATCAGCCAAGGCATTTTATTTCAACAACATATTTTATTCTTCTTGCCTTAGAAATTTTTTCAAATTTTTACTTAGGAAATTTCATTATTCAAGTGCTTATCAAAATCTTCATCTTGAAGGCCTTAGCGAAGTGTGGAAGACTTTAAAATCAATTATTCTTCAAAGATGTCCGATACCCATAAGAAAATTACTTTCGAAAAGCGTCGAATTCATGTGTCTACAAACGAAGGGTACATTTAATTTTTTGAATTTTAACCTTAGAAAAATATTTTTCCATTAAATTTATTCTCATTCTTCATCTCTGGGTGTCTTTTCTTCCTTGGCCTTGAAAATCCTCTTCAATCTCATGAAGCTAGAGTATTCCAACTCATCCATTGCCAATTCATCCTTGCCTCAGAAAAATTTCATCACCCTCTCAAGCCTGGGCATATTTTCTCTAGACGTGAAATTTTAATACTTAGAATTTTTTTGACATATCATGACCAACTTGGGCGCATTTGAGGGGTCTAGAAGGAAAATTTTAATTTTTCCTTAGAAAATTTTCTCTCCATTCATCTTTCTCTAGTCATGGCACATATAGCATGTCAAGGTGGAAGAATTACAACACTTAGAATATTTTAACATAGATAACACCTCAATATCCTTGGGTGTATTTGACATGTCAAGGTGGAATTAACCATGCCTTAGTCATTTTTCATCCATCTTGACTAGATGAGGGCGCATTTAGCATATGGAGGAGGATTTAACTCCCAACGCCTTAATTTATTCCTTGACTTCACTTCTAACATGGTCACATTTTGAGGGTGGAAGAAGAAGTCAACACTTTTTGTCCTTTTCCTAGCTCATTTGGGCACGTTTCACATGTCATGGAGGAAAAACTCAATGCCTTGGTAACTTTTTTTTACCCATCTTACCTTGCACTTTGGGCGCATTTTGTATGTGGTGAAGGAAATTTGACTTCAACGCCTTAGGACTTGCCTTGACTCCACTTCTAACATGGGCACATTTTGAGGGTGGAGGAGGATTTAACCAACACTTAAAATATTTTCTTTCACATGCTGGAGATGAGGGTGCATTTGAGGGGTCAAGGAGGATTTATCAATGACTTATAAAATTTTTCATCACCACTGAGCAAGTTGGATGCATTTAGGGGTAGGAGGAGGATTTAACTTCAATGCCTTAGAATTTTTTCATCACCATCTCTTCTTGAGGGCACATTTAGGGGTAGGAGGAGGATTTATCAATGCCTTGGAAACTTGTCTTGGTCTCACACCATAATAGGACGCATTTAGGGGTATGAGCAGGAATTTCTTCAAACTTAGGCATTTCTCAACTTGCTCGCCCCTGTTTACTATATTTAGTAAGTCCTCTCATTTTCATACCTCTGAAGCCTGGCTTGATTTGAAATTTTTGCCACAGGACCTTCATGATCTAGTTAATCTTCTCACACTGCCATCTCGTGCTGAATTGCTATTTATAGCATGTTTCTGGAGGTGTTTTACTATTTATAGTTACTGCATGATTTTGAGACTTCCACAACTTCGTTCAACTTGAAATTTGAATTGTGTGACCCTCATGGGATGACCTGCCCGTTCACACTGGCGCCTGCTACTGACTTACTATTTATAGCCTATTTTAGAAGTGAGTTACTATAAATAGTAAGTGCTCCGATTGCCTTCAAATTTTACCAGTGGATAGCCTGAAAGATGTTGATCGCAGTTGGATACACTGGTTTTCAAAAATTCTGGCATTTGACCCCTCATTTTGGGTCCTGAAGCTCGAAACCCTAATCTGACTTGCATGTCGATCAAATAACCTTTGTTTGACCTTGTTTCTATTACACTTCGCTCTGTCCGTGATACTAAGGTGTTGGGCAGCTGCCGAAATGATTTTGCTAAAAATAGTAAGTCTCTGAAAAGTGATCATCTTGCGTTGCATGTCACACCACTGTGTAGCTCTTGAAAAACCCATAAAGAATAACCTGAAATGCGCTAAAAATTCCTGCATGCAAACCCTAAAATACCCTTTGAAGACGAATCCTGAAAAAGGTTTTGATCCTGGTTTGCATGTTATACCACTACGAAGCTTTTGAAAAACCCACAAGGAATGTCTAGACATGCGTAGAAAATTCCAACATGCAAACCCTAAAAATGGCCTCTGAAGGCTGAGTACTGAAAGTCATCATCTCATTTTGCATGTTATATCACTGCGTAGGTCTTAGAAAACCCATAAATAATCTCCAGACATGCATTGAAAAACTTTGTATGTAAACCCTAAAAATAGCTCCTGAAGGTGAACTTGCTAAAAATAGAAAGCTGTCAGTTCTGGCTCAAATTTTGCAGAAAAATAGCTTGACGTGTTTTGGATGCAGTGTAATGATTGGAACTTCAAAAGTGCCGAGAAAATGCCCCAAATTAGGTACTTACTAAAAATAGTAAGTTGTCAGAATTCAACAAAATTTTGCTGGGAACCTACTAGAAGCATGCTGACTGCAATGCCAAACTCAGATTTCAACTTATTCACTCCATTTGACTTCAAGCTGGCTGAAAGGAAGCAAACCCTAATTCTTAGACTTAGCCAAAATTTCACGTTCAAGCTCAAAGGCGGGCACATCACCAGAAAGGCAGACAACAGAGAAGAGACAGAGAGAAAACCAAAGCCAAAAGACCAGAATGGAGCAAAAATTAGGGGGTCCCCATTTAGAATGGGGTGATGTGTGAAAAGGTCACAACACTATTATCCTTTGATATATTTTTTCCAAGCATCTATAGCTTGTTCAAAACCACCTGTTTTAGGCTTTTAGCCATAACAACAAGGCAGTGAACTGTTGGATAAAATGCTTTGGTAAGCATGTATGAAAAATGTGGTAGCATAGATAAGATAGTGAACTATTTGAAAAAATGGAGTAGCTTCACGAGGAAAGAGACCAAACGAATTTGGAAGGAGGCTATGTAAGCTATCACGATGGCTTGGATAGTTGGTGATTAGGGTACATTCATTGCATGCAGATAGACACATGCAAAGAGACATTGCACTTACTTGGCATTTGTGTTTGAAATACCTTTTTCATTTCATTTGTTGGCTTTCTTCTACCTCATTTTGTGTATTGAAAATCAAATTTAAGTAATCTTTGAAGGTGGGATGGCTATTGATAAAATACAAGTTGGGTGTTATAGGTTGGATCAAATTTTGGTTGATGCCATGGCTTGGTTATCACTTCTAGGTAAGGACCTCTCCTTAAGCTTATCTTGTTTATTGATGAAACTGTATACTTTCTTGTAGAAATTATCAAACCATTTCTAGTTCTCCATTTTCTCATCACTCCCATATTGTATTAGCATACCAACTTAAAATAAAGAACCTAGATTAATGAAAATGCATAATGATGAATTTCCTTGTAGATCGTCTTAAACACTCATTTTCTCACTCTGTCAAGGTAACTTTAGTAATAATTTGTAACCAGTTTTACTTTCATTGATAATGAATAGGTTAAAATTTAGATTTTCCAACAATACTCAAAGTTTCATAGAATAATTTTACCAAAATTTACTTTTACTAATAGCTTCTATAGATTATGTAATTTAATTTTAATATTTTACTTGGTTTTAATGAATGGCTTGTCAAAATTTGATAATTCTTTTGTTTCCCTTACAAAATGAGATGCAAATCTTCACAATAAAGATCATTGAAATGATGAAAGCAGAAAAGCTATTCGCATGGCAAGGAGGGCCCATTATCTTGGCACAAGTAGGTTATCCTGTAGTACTATTTCAGTATTTTGTTTTCCAAGTAGGCTTTTCTATAAACCAAGCGGATGTCACATGATTCAATGTTTTATGCAGATTGAAAATGAGTATGGAAATCAATATAAACATTATGGATAAAAGGGAAAGGCCTACATAAACTGGGTTGCTAAAATGGTAGAAGCATAGAATATCAACCTTCCTTGGGTGATGTGCCAACAAGAAGATGCTCTTGACCCTATTATGAGCACCTATTTAGATGGAATGAAGCCGATGTTAATATATTCACTTCTTATTTGTACTCAAACTGGTGCATTTCAAAATTATTTTTTTACAGATTAATGCATGCAATGGTTTCTATTGTGATAGCTTTGAACCCAATTCCATGAAAAAGCCAAAAATGTGGACTGAGAACTAGTTTGGTTGGTAATGTTTTCTTAGTCTCTGATGTAACTATTACACATATGCATGGCTACATGACTTTTTTTTCTATTTAGTTGACAGGTAGGAGTTTAAAGCTACTAATTGAGATAATTTTAGTATCTTTCCCTATAATCATAATTGAACTTTACTCTGGCATAAAAGTGATTCTATGTTATATTTGCACAACAGTAGAATTCTCATAAGTTGTCAACTCCTTGATGGTTGTGGCACTTCTTTCTTCCCAACATGTTTTTTTCATTTTAACAGGTTTCTAACATTTGGAGGGAGGGTCCCCCATAGGCCTACAGAGGATGTTGCATTTGTAGTAGCATGGTTTTTTCAGAGAGGAGGAACATTTTAGAACTATTACATGGCGAGTTTATATTGTTGAATTCTCTTGAATTCATGCACTCATTGGTGTTAAATATTAGTAAAATTTAAATTAGATTTGCGCAAAACTTTTACAGTTCATTAAAATTACCTTAAATACATTTTTGTGTAGTGTCATGGAGGAACAAACTTCGGCAGGACAGCTGAGGTTCGGCAGGACAGCTGAGGGTCCATTCATCTCCACTAGTTATGACTATGATGCACCTCTTGATGAATATGGTATGCAAAGCTATGCTAATATGATTTTCTCTAAATTATTGTTGTTAATTTTCTCTAACGTGCATAGCTTAATATGCACCTACCTTATAGGGTATATAAGGCGGCCAAAATGGGGACATCTTAAAGAATTGCACCACGCTATAAAGCAATCTGAAGCTACTCTAGTCAATGGAAAGATCTATTATAGCATATCAAGGCATGACCTTTAGGTTTGTATTTTCATTAAGAGCATATAGCTGAAATTAAAATGTTGCATTATGCTACCTATAATCAAACTCTTCTGTGTACACAAATTTTTTACAAGAAATCTAATCTTGCTTGGGTCTTAAACATAGTTTAGAGGGAAAAAATATAAGAAGTTTGTTGAGGATAAATCATTTGACAAGTTACTACAACTAAAGATTATGGACTTATGAAAACTGAGATTTTATATTGGATATTCAGGCAACAGTGTATTTTGTGAACTCTTCTGGCATATGAGTTGCATTTCTCAGCAACACACACCATAGGAAGGATGCAACTATACAATTCAATGGAATGTCATATCAATTACCTGCTTGGTCTGTCAGTATTTTTCCTGATTGTAAGCATGTTGTCTTCAACATTGCAAAGGTTAGTCTTGCTTTCACTTATCATTGGAGTTAGGTATAGTTCATAGTGTGATACAACTTAAAAGATCATATAAAATTGTATAAATATGTCTTTGTCTATGAACTATACGTACGTATGCAGACTTCTTCAATGACAATGGAGAAGGTTAGCTTGGAATCACTTCTTCCTATTGAAACTGAAACCTCATGTAGCAATTCAAAACAAGCCATAAACTAGTCATGGCACAAAGAACCTATTGGAATTAGTAGTGTTGAACATTTCTCTAGCAATTGCTTGCTAGAGCAGTTGTACACAACTAAAGATAAAAGTGATTTTCTGTGATATACAAATAGGTATATATCAACCTTTGTCTTTCATATTTACTAATAGGCTTATAGAATGTAACAAATTTGATATGAAAAAATGAGTATAATCTCACTGGAAATGTCAATTGGCTACAATTTAACTTCCTGGAGAATCTTTTGTTAGGAAATATTGATTTTGGTTGTTTGATTTTGCTGATGTTTTCTAAAATTTGGCTTTCTTGTAAAATCTTATGGTTTATGTGCTTCAAGGTATAAAAGTCACAAAGGCATGATTGTACAAGCCACACAGGAGTAATTTCTAACACTTTATTTTGTTGTTTTATCAATACAATGTACATGTTATGAAGATGAACCCTCTTTAAAGAACAAGAGTCAAGCATATTTGCATGTTAAGACATGAGGCCATGCACTCTGTGTTTGTCAATGGATAGTTTGCAGGTAGGAAAAACTCTGTGATTCACATTTCTGGCTACTTATGCACTCACAAGTTAATTTTCTTAAATCATTTCGAAAAAGGGGTGGCGGTAAGAAAAAATAGTGTCACAATGGCATTGCCTCATACATTTTAATTTGTTCCAGGAGCTGTTGAGAAGCTCCACACCCAAGCTCGTAGACTGAAGATTACAATCTTAATTTTTGTCAGTAGTTGTTATAAAACTACCCTGCTGGCGCTAGGAAAGAGCTATGATGCACTGTAAATCTTGTTATATATTTGATTTTATTCATGTTTTATTTACATGTATTTCCAGATATTAGTCTAGATTTTTAGATATCTATTTTTAATCTTAAGATTTCACATTCCTCCTCCAAGTTGTAGATCTAATTCATTTTTTTTAATTTTTAAAGTTTAAATTGCTGAATCATTTTCTCTTCTACTAGCCATTGGAAGTCAACTTGGTACATATTTTTTGACAATTAGTTATGTCTCAAAAAACTTGTTTAAACATAATTTAATCATTCAAAATTATTACGTATAGAAGAAAGAAAGAAATTATCAAAACACTTTATTTAGAGCTCTAAAAGAAAGTTAAACCTACATCAAATTCATTTAGAACACTCATTTACTTAATTGTTGTCTTTGATATTCCTTGACAACTGTGAAGTTAGTCTAATCAATGGATCAACTAAGGAGAACATAGTGTTTTGAGATGGTAATCTCCCCAAGGTATTTATCAATATTGTCAATCCTTATTCACAAGAAAATATAAAACATGAGAAAAATAAATCAGACAGTCATATAGTCTAGTGGATTAATTATGCAACTTATAATGTAGGTCTAGGCCTTGGATAATTTATGTAAAGCTTGAGTTCAATCTTGCATAATATGGATTTGACTTGCATATAATTTTGTGTTTGTTATAGATCCTTGTTAGCAAGCACATTAAGGATTATTGTAATGCTATAAGCCATTTACCTAGAACATTATCCAAGTGAACTAATTTTATTTCAAAAAGGTTGATATAGTAATATGTATTTTTTTAAAGTTTGGTCTTTTAAAGTTTCTCCATTCTTTTTTGTAAGGAAAGCTTAGGTGCAGAAAAAGCTCTCCTAATGCCAAAATCTCAGGGAAGAATGCAGATAGGACTTCAAATTTTCAATTACAATTCAATTAAGATACTCATGAAAGGAATAACAGAACAAAGAAATGAACATACACGATTGGACACCAGATTTACATGGGAAAACCCTTACGGGAGAAAAACCCACCACACCAAGAAGAGCCTCTTTGGATTACAGTAAAAAAAATTACATACAGAGTATAGACTCCACTTTCTGATGTCAATTTATAGCAACAACATTCACTAATCAATCTTGTACCTAATAGCTCTTAGAAAACATACACTAAATTCACTCAGATCAATCTATGTTCAATCGAGCAACACTTCGTTATCTCACTCTGTTCATCGTCATCCGCCATTGCCCAACATAGTTGTTTTCCTCACAGTCTATTCATCTTCCACACAGGAACGGTTGCAACAGTCCAACTGCTAACGGTTCACATTCTGCTTCTCTGATTGGTCAAAAATAGACCACGTAGGATAGTCATTCGGTCAAGGTGTTCAAACTATATTGCATGTCGGTGAGACACTAGGCTGTGTCTCCCCGATGCCACAATGCTCGACTGTCATTATCAGCAAGAGTCATATCAAGTTCAAACCTATCATCCAGACTCACTCTATCGCTAAGATATCACATTGATATCCACTACAAAACCATCGACAAGACCACCATTATCGGTGAGACATCATATCGAACACAAATCCAGCTTGTGCAGATCTATCGGCAAGAGTTTCGCTATCGCTAAGAGTCTTATAGAAGCTTATGTCATACCGATGTTCATACCTGTTGGCGAGAGAAAAAACCATCGGCAAGAGTTCTCACCGAAAGCACCTATCTGTCGGTGAGACCAACAGTCATCGACAGGAGATCACACCGAAAGCATACTTGACAGTTCATATTACTCTGACCAGTCTATCGAAAAGAGCAACGCCATTAGAAAAAGGTTACACCGAAGTTCATCATGTGGAGATCCATCGACAGTTCATAAACAAATCCGTCAGTGAGACTAGCACTCTCGGCAAGAGTTCATATTGACTACAAACTTGTTAGCCAAGAGTCTCCCCAATGATCACTAGGAGCCAGCCCATCGGTGAGACTAGCGCTATCAGAATGAGTCACTCTAAAGGTTCATATCGTCTCCCTGATGTCACTTGTCACCAAGAGTCTCCCTAATATCCAATAGGAACCAAACCGTTTGCAAGAGGTCTGCCCAGGCAGAAAGAGAAGGGAAACTCATAGTGATAACCATGTCTTTCCGATGACTCCCATCGGAAAGACAGAACTAAAGTCTCTACGACCTGAGCACTTCAGAAGTTTAGAACATAGCTGCTAGTCAGTAAGACTTCCAGAGGGTCTCACCGATTTTTCTCTTTAAGGATTTTTCATGCCAGTAAGTTTGAGGCACATTTTCCAACAATCTCCCACTTGACAAAGATCTTACTGACACCTCCAAAGCACAACAAAACTACTGAAATTCATGGGCACTAAGGCCCATCGAACTGGCACACCACCTGAACTTGTCTATGCTCACTAGTTTCGTCAATGCATCTGCAACATTTTCCAGAGTATCCACTTTTTCTAAAGAGACCTTTCCATCCTCCACCATATCTCATACAAAATGATACTGCACATCAATATGTTTTGTCCTGGCATGGAAAGTAGGATTTTTCGCCAAACAAATAGCACTCTGACTGTCACAGTAAATTGTAATTTTCCCTACATCAAACCCAATGTTAAAACACAAATTTTTTAACTAGATTGCTTCTTTACAGGTGTGTGTTTCTGCCATGTATTCCGCCTCTGTAGTGGACAAAGCGACTACAGCCTGCCGCTTACTCATCCAACTAACTACACCGCCATTCATCATGAAAATATATCCACTAGTGGATCTTTTGTTGTCAATGTCCCATGCCCAATCAGAATCCACATAGCCTCGAATACTGAGATTCCTCTGTGATTCAACCAAATTTCCATGGTAACACAAAGCATATTTTGAAGTGCCCTTTAGATATCTAAACACTCTTTTCACAACATCCCAATGTGTCCTTCCAGGATTTTCCATAAAATGACTAAGTACTCCCACTGCTTGGGCAATGGTTGGCCTTGTACAGACCATTGGATACATTAAACTACCAACTACACAAGCATAAGGCACTCTAGTCATGTCCTCTATCTCAGTAGGAGATTTTGGACAGTCTTCAATAGATAGCTTCATTCCCTGCAAAACTGGAACAACTAGCTGCTTGCAATCAGTCATACAAAATCTCTCCAAAATAGTGTTAATATACTTACTCTAACGGAGCCAAAGTTTTCTACTCTTCTTGTCCCTGGTTATTTCCATTCCTAGAATATACCTGGCTGCACCAAGATCTTTCATTTCGAACATCGCAGACAATTGCACTTTTAGATCATAAATCATTAAATTACTATTGCCTATGAACAACATGTCATCAACATAGAAAGCAATAATAAGAACACGATCATTTTTAGCTTTGTAGTATACACAATGATCAGATTTCGATCTTACAAATCCTAATGAAAAAACAAAAGTGTCAAACTTCTGGTACCACATTCTAGGAGATTGTTTTAATCCATACAGAGATTTTTTCAACTTGCAAACCAGTTTTTCTTTACCTTTTTCCACAAAGTGCTCAGGCTGGGACATGTAAATTTCTTCTTCAAAGTCACCATGAAGAAATGTTGTCTTCACATCCATCTGTTCAATCTCTAAGTCATATGATGCTGCAAGTGACAAAAGAAATTTGATAGACGTCAGCTTAGCTACAGGAGAAAAAACTTCTCCATAATCAATTCCCTCTACCTGGGAATAACACTTCGCAACCAACCTTGCCTTATACTTTTCCACACTACCATCCAGACCTATCTTTTTTTTAAATACCCATTTGCATCCAACAACTTTTCTACCTTCAGGCAAGGGCACCAAACTCCAAGTATCATTCTTTTCTAATGATGCCATTTCTTCATTCATGGCTTCCAACCAAGAGTTTGAATCAGACATTCTAAATGCCTCTTTCACAGTCCTAGGCTCATCAGTGCTAGAAATTAAAGCATAGGCACAAGTAGAATCTAACAAAGAAAACCCATACCTATCAGGTTGCTTTCTTTCACGTGTTGACCTTCTCACAAGCTAAGGCTAAAGTTGATCTTCTTCTTCAGAACTCTTAGAACTACTTGAGCTCTCCTCAATTTCAGATACATTTTGAATTTTGAATTCCTCTTTATCTGGTCTCGGAGGAATTTCAACTACATCATTTTTATCTTCTGATTTTGTCTCTGACTGTAGATCCAAAGTAGAAGGCTTCAACTCATGAAAAATTACACTTCTGTTGTATAGAACCTTCTCTGTATTAGGATTCGAAAGCTTGTATCCTTTTATGCCAGCACTATAGCCAATAAAAATACATTTAACATCCATTTTTTCCAATTTAGACCTTTTTTCATTCGGCACATATGCATATGCCTCACAGCCAAAGACACAAATGTGTCTCAAAGAGGGATTCTTTCTAGACCATGTTTCCAAAGGTGTTTTCTCAACAAGAGCGGAATTTAGAGAATGATTTATTAAATAACATGCTGTTGCAACTGCCTCAGCCTAGAACTTCTCCTTCAAGCCAACACTGCTTAGCATACTTTGCGCTCTTTCCATCACTATCATGTTGAACCTTTTAGCAACTCCATTTTGCTGCAAAGTGTAGGGTGTAGTTTTATGTCTTTTAATCCCATGATCTTTACAGTACCTTTTGAACTCTTTAGAACAAAACTCACCGCAATTGTTAGTCCTTAAACATTTTATTTTTCTTCCAGTCTAATTTTCCACAAGGTTTTAAATTCCTTAAAACAACTGAACACTTCTCGATTTACTTTTCAAAAAATAAACAAATTCCTTCTTGAATAATCATCAATGAACGATACATAATATCTTGATTTAGACAAAGAAGGAACATTTATGGACCAAAACATCAATGTATGTACCAAGTAAACCAGAAATTTTGTGAGGACAGAGTAAAATGAAACACGGTGTTGTTTACCATATATACAATGTTCACAAAATTCGAATTAAAGGTTACAATCCAAGCTCTTCAACCGGTTTTTACTCTTCTGGTTTTAAAACCTTTTTCTCCAATGTGGCCTAGCCTATGATGCTAGAGCATAGTCTTTCTCTTGAAGTTTAGGGTATGTGCAAGATCATCATGGAAAAAATAGGCCCTTATGGCAAAAAATTCAAAAAATCAGAGTTAGGCAACTTGAAGTAAAAATTTGAATAAGTTATCTATATTATTTCAAAAATATGTAAGAATAGAATCAGTAGAAAATTGAATGTAGTTTCTAAACTACTAGGTTTATTTTTAAAAAATCTATTTGGTGAAAATTTGAAATTTCAATGCGTAGTACTTAAATTTTAGGGAAAAAATAAGAGTAGGTGTCTGCCTAACCACCACCTAACCACAATAAAATGATAATATTTTTTTATAAGATTTTAGATATAAGTATAGGAATCATGTCCAGATGTGATGCATATTTTTTTGTAATTTTTTTCGAATTAAATAATTAATTATGAATTTTTTATTACAAATTTTAAAATATTTAAAAACTTGTATGTCTGACCACCTTAACTTGGTCAAAACTTCATGAAATTCAATTTATCTTTTTTAAATCCTATAGTATATGAAGCATAGAATGTGACGCATGTTTCAGATTCAAAAAATGTGATACCGTTTGAAAGCTATAGATTTTTTTCAATCAACCTATCAATCAGGACTTTAGTCATGCTTCAAATAAAAAAGAATATTAATTATTTATTAAATTCAAAGTAAAGCATAATTTATATTGGTGGAAAGTTGAGAATGTCCTTTAAAAACCCTTTTCCTTTCATCAATTTTGGGTAAAAAAAAAGTCATCAGCCACATGGGCCATCATATCACTTACATATTGTCACTTTTTGGCTCATCATGATCCTGCACATACCCTTTAACTTCCATAGAGTTTGCACTATCAGGAACTTTTTCCTCTTTTTCTCCATGAGTAGCTTTATGTGACTTTACAGACACACTATTGCATTGCACAACATGTACATCCAGCTTATACAAGGTACCAATACGAGCACCCCTTGCTAGCACCATTAAGCCTCTAGTCATCTTGCAGCCATTTCTAGAGAACGTTACTTCCACTCCAATATCGTTCAGCTTACTAACAGAAAGTAAATTTTGAGCCAGACCTGGTATATGCATTACATCATTGATTCCCTTCACTCTTCCATTAGGGAATTGAATTCTAACTCTTCCACGGCCAACTATTTCCAGAGATGAATCGCTTTCCAAATACACCCTTCCACCATCATATTTTTCATACTTAGTGAACTGGTATTTATGAGATGTCATGTGGAAAGATGCTCCAGAATCAATTAGCCATACATCATCTGATTCCTGTGTAGCCAAGGTTGTAATGAAAGCGTCTGCATCACTCTGAGAAGAATCATTGTCAAAAGAATACTTCTTCTTTTTCTCCTCTTTACAATCCTTTCGGACATGACCAGGTTGCCCACAATTCCAGCATTTTACCTTGGACTTCTTACCAAGATACTTTGATCTCCCCTCTGATTTGGATTTGGACTTCTTGTCCTTCTTCTTACCTTTTTCTTTCGATCTACTTCTAACAACAAGAGCCTCCTTCGCCATCTCAAAATATTTTCTTCTCATCTCTTCTAATAACAAAGAAGCAACAACATCTTCCATCTTAAAAGTGGATGTCATACTCCCAATAGCCATCACCAAGTGATCCCAAGAATCTGGCAAAGAACATAACAATAGCATACATCGATCTTCTTCATCAATCTTTACACCCACAGATGCTAACTGAGCAATCAACATGTTGAGAGCATTCAAATGATTAGCAACATATGCTCCTTCCTGCATTTTCAAAGAGTACAACTTATTCCTCAAGAACAACTTATTCACCAAGGACTTGCCCTGATAAATAGCTCCCAGTCTTTTCCCCAAAGAAGATGCAATATTTTCTTCATGAACATTCAGAAGAACAGAGTCTACTAAACAGAGCCTTATCAGCCCCTTTGATTTTCGATCTGCAAGGTCCCAATCCTCTTGCTTCATGCCTGTAGGCTTCGTTCCAGACACAACAAGCCAAAGATCATGGTCAACCAATAGATCTTCCATTTTAAGTTTCCACAACTCAAAATTGCTGCTATTGAATTTCTCAATTTCAATCTTTCCTGACGTGCTTGCCATCTTAATCTGTAATTCGAAATACCAAACTTCTACAAGACTCCCATTGAACAGAATTGACACAAAAAACCCAACGTACCCACAAGGATAACACAACTGGCTAGGCTCTGATACCACTTGTAAGGAAATCTTAGGTGTGGAACAAACTCTCCTAATGCCAAATCCTCAGGGAAGAATGCAAATAGGACTTCAAATTTTCAATTACAATTCAATTAAGATACTCATGAAAGGAATAACAGAACAAAGAAATGAACATACACAATTGGACACTAGATTTACGTGGGAAAACCCTTATGGGAGAAAAACCCATCACACCAAGAAGAGCCTCTTTGTATTACAGTAAACAAAATTACATATAGAGTACAGACTCCACTTTTTGATGTCAATTTACAGCAACAACATTCACTAATCAATCTTGTACAGAATAGCTCTCAAAAAACATACACTGAATTCACTCAGATCAATCTGTGTTCAATCAAGCAACACTTCGTTATCTCACTCTGTTCATCGTAATCCGCCATTGCCCAACATAATCGTTTTCCTCATAGTCTGTTCATCTTCCACATAGAAACGGTCACAACATTCCAACTCCTAATGGTTCACATTCTGCATCTATGATTGGTCAAAAACATACCGCATAGGATAGTCATTTGATAAAGGCATTCAAATTGTATCGCATGTCAGTGAGACACTAGGCCGTGTCTCCTTAATGCCACAATGCCCAACTGCCGTTATCGGCAAGAGTCACTACCATTGGCAAGAGTCATATTGAGTTCAAACCTGTCCATCTAGACTCACTCTATCGCTAAGATATCACATTGATATCCACTATAGAACCATCGACAAGACCACTATTATCGGTGAGACATCATACCGAGCACAAATCTAGCTTGTGCAGATCTATCAGAAAGAGTTTTGCTATCGCTAAGAGTCTTATAGAACCTTATGTCATACCAATGTTCGTACCTGTCGGTGAGAGAAAAAACCATCGGCAAGAGTTCTCACCGAAAGCACCTGTCTGTTGGCGAGACCAACATTTATCGGCAGGAGATCACACCGAAAGCATAACCAGTAGTTTATATTACTCTGACTAGTCTATCGACAAAAGCAACACCATTGGAAAAAGGTTACACCGAAGTTCATCACGTGGAGGTCCATCGGCAGTTCATAAACAAATCCATTGGCGAGACTAGCACTCTCGACAAGAGTTCATACGGACTACAAACCTGTCAGCCAAGAGTCTCCCCGATGATCACCAGGAGCCCGCCCATCGGTGAGACTAGCACTATCGGAATGAGTCACTCTGAAGGTTCATACCGTCTCCCTAATGTCACTCGTTGCCAAGAGTCTCTCTGATATCCAATAGGAACCAAACCGTCGGCAAGAGGTCTGCCCAAGTGGAAAGAGAAGGGAAACTCACAGCGATAGCCATGTCTTTCCGATGACTCCCATTGGCAAGACAAAACCAAAGTCTCGGTGACTTGAGCACTTCAGAAGTTTAGAACACAACTACTATTCGGTAAGACTTCTAGAGGGTCTCACCGATTTTTCTCTTTCAGGAGTTTTCATGCCAGTAAGTTTGAGGCACATTTTCCAACATTTTTATAGATCATTTTTATATATTTTATTTTATTTGTCTTCTATCTATATTTGTTCTCATACATTAGTATAGATTTTTTCATATCTATTTTTAATCTTAATATCTCACATTCTCGATCCTAGGTCATTTTTGCAATGTGCAAAAATTGATCCTCCAAGCTATAGATCTAAATCAATGATGAAGAAATAAAAACTCACGCAACATCTCAAATCAACTTCCACAAAACTCAAACTAGAAAGAATCCATTAACGATTAACTTTAAATTGAAAATTACATATGTCAATTCAAATCATTTTACAATTGCACAACCATATACCCAAATTTGAAAATAATCAGATAACTTCATTCATTCCAATTTCATGACAATTACATTGCATTTCTAGGAAACTCCATCATTGCTCTATATTCTTCTTCTACAACCTTTGCTTTTTTTGCACATCATTGTACTACCATTGTTAATTTGCAACTACTCAACTTCTTCTATCACCCGACTCCTTCTACAGAGAATGTTCTCCTAGTATTCTATCTTCTTCACCCATTTTCCATCTCTTCAAGTCTTAACTCTGCTAATTTCTAGATCACATGTTGCTTGTTCAATTGATATTTCTTCCTACTATAACCTTTCTTCTCCTATTGTAGCATATTAATCTTACTTGACTTATGAAATTGCTTCTTACTTGCCTTGGTTGCATGCCCTCTTACCTATCCAATCTCTACACTTCCTTTGTCATCTTTTCCAACAATTATTATTTCTTCCTTCTGCACTTTGACTATACTCTCTTCTAAGTATTCACTTTCAAACTTTATCGCAACTCCTAACTCCCAACCGACACACTGCCTTTGTTTCTTACTCCTATGCCATTTTCTTTTATTGCAATTTGAGATTACAATCTGTGCTCTCCTCTATCTCCTTGTGCATCAATTTCCATCTCTACATATGTATACTTTGGTTCTATCCATGCCACCTCTACTTTTCTTTCTTGCTACTTAAGAATACATTTAAGAATTCCATTACTTGGATAGTGGCATGGATAAATGGGGGGAGTTTTCTCTACATATTTCACTCCTACACCACCTCCTCCTATCTCCTTTTAGTTGTGTCCCAATTCACTAAGCTCTTTCCTAGAGTTTTAAACCAAGGAATTTTTGTCCTTTTCGCTGACCTATGTACCTTCATTTTCCTTCCATAAAATTCAAATATTCTTCTCAAACTGAATTGACACCCCTCATGAAATATATTCAAACATTTTCAACGAATCAACCCATTTTAATAAATTAAATATCCAATTTCAATTTTTTTCACTTTGTTGACTTTTCAACTCCTTATCCTATCTTTGGATTCATTGAGTTGTGTTGAGAACAAATTGAAAAAATAAAATTAAATTTATCTAATAGCATATAAGAAACGTCAATTCAAAGTTAAAATCAAATATTCAATATTTTGACAATCAATCTAAACAATGTCGCCCAATCTCCATCAAAGACCACTAAAACCAAACCAAACTACCCACAAAACAAAAAGCAAAAGCAAAATAACAAAACTAACCCAATTTTTTTTGTTCAATGCTGATTTCCTGTGGACCTAAATGCTTTTGCATTAGACACGTCGGGTAAGAAATTTGTGAGCATGGGCTCACAAAGGTGGAGCTGAGTGATAGAATCACCCTTGTAGATTGCAAATAATCTACAACAAACTCCATTGTTGAAAGCTCAACCTCCTCCACCAAATAATTCCTCTTCATCTCTCCATACCCTCCTTTGGCATGTCTTCACTGCAATTCACCTTTGCAACCTCCACACTACAACCATACCTCAATCCTCACGAAGATTCCACTTCATCCGTTGTAATCCTCCACTACAACAATTCCTTGCTAGCCCTCAACTGCTCAAGACTTCACACACCTACAATGATAATTTTGAGCTCCTCAATCACACTTTTTCAATCCACAGGTTTCACCATAAGCTACCTAATGTTCAATGATCTTCTTATGCACTTGAAACCTCTACTCACTTCCCTCTCCACTCGCAGGTCCTGGTGCGAACTATCTCACAATCAACGATTTTCCCATACACTCAAAACCTTTGGATCTAGTACCATTTGATGAAGAAAGAAAAAATCTCACAACATATCAAATCAACTTCCACAAAACTCAAATTACAAAGACTCCATTAATGATTAACTTTAAATTGACAATTACATGTGTTGGTTCAAATCGATTTACAATTGCACAACCATATACCCAAATTTGAAAATAATCAGATAACTTCATTCATTCCAATTTCATGAAAATTACATTACATTTCCAAGAAACTCCATTGTTGCTCTATATTCTTCTTTTGCAACCTCTAATTTCTCTACACATTGTTGTCCTACCATCGATAATTTTCACCTAGCCAACTTCTTCTGTTAGCTCACTCCTTCTACAAAGCATGCTCTCATATTTTTTCTTCTTCACCCATTCGCCATATCTTCAAGTCTTAACTCTACCATTTCCAGATCACACGTTGCTTGGTCCATTGATATTCCTTCCCACTATAACCTTTGTTCCCCTATTATGGCTTGTCCAACTTATTCAACTCATGAAATCACTTCTTACTTGCCTTGGTTGCGTGCCCTCTTACCTATCCAATCTCTATGTTGCCTCTGCCATCTTTTCATGCAATTATTCTTTCTTCCTTTTGTGCTTTGACTATACTCTCTTCTTAGTAGTCACTTTCAAAATTTATTGCAACTCATAACTCCCAACCTACATGTCACCTCTATTTCTTACTCATGTTCCATTTTCTTTTATTGAAATTTGAGATTACAATTTGCACCCTCTTCTATCTCCTTGTACATCAATTTCCATCTTTGCATACGTATACTTTGGTTCTATCCATGCCACCTCTACTCTACTCCCAAACCAAGATTTCTTGTTGCTTAAGAGTATGTTTAAGCATTCCATTACTTGGATAGTGGTGTAGGTAAATGGGGTGGAGCCTTTTTTTGCATATTTCCCTCCTACACTGCCCCCTCCTATCCCCTTTTAGTCGCTTCCCAATTCACTAAGCTCTTTCCTAGAGTTTTAAACCAAGGAAAATTTCTTCCTTTTCACTAACCTACATCCCTTTATTTTCCTTCCATAGAATTCAAATAGCCTTCTAAAACTAAATCGACACACCTCATGAAATATATTCAAACATTTTCAATGAATTGACCCATTTTAATAACTTAAATATTGAATTTCAATTTTTTGTTCACTTTATTGATTTTTTAAATCCTTATCCTATCATCTTTGGATTCATTGAGGTGTGTCGAGAATAAATTGAACAAATGAAATTAAGTCTATCCAATAGCATATAAGAAACTTCAGTTCAAATTTAAAACTGGATGTGTGATGTTTTGATAATCGATGTCAATAATGTCGACCAATCTCCATCAGAGACCACTGAAACAATAGGTTATATAGAAAGAATTAGAGAAGAAAGGTGGGTGGGAATATGGAAGAGAGAGATATATAGAGAGACAAAGATAAAGAGAGGAAATGATATAGATAAAATTTGAGAGGGAAGGAGGGAGGGAGAGAGAGAGAGAGGTGAGAT